>OY804262.1:8948793-9384370 GCA_963680825.1 Meiosimyza decipiens | reverse complement strand
AACTGATTTGGCATCCAATTTTCTCGTCGTTCAACATTTACGCTACCCAAACCTTCGTCATCCAACTTATTTGTCTACCAATTATTTTGTTATGCAACTTATTTGTTATTTAACCACATTGTCTTTCATATTGGCTTTTCCAACATTTAGTTTCTTAACATTTTTGCATCCAATTTTTTGTCGGCCAACTTTTTTGACCTTAAGTTTCATCTTCCAACTTTTCTGTCATCTAACGTTTTTTATAATAAAAAGGGCCGTAATATGCCAGGAGGGGTATATTTTTGAACTTTCCCATCAATCAACTTATGCAAATAAAAAATCAAAATATAAGAGCGTACTTAGGTACATAATTTTCTTCTTATAAACTGCTTTCCTTTGAAATTGATGGCAAATTTTGGCTTCTCAATGTGCCTAGAACAATAGCACCACGGTACAAGAAGCTCAATATCAAAAATTCTTACTTGCTTAAAATTGTATAACAATTTCTAGAAACTTAATTCCAATGTGAGTGTATATCCAAATTAAAATAAAATTTAAAAAAAAATTTTTATAAAAAAATTTCGTCCAACAAAGAGTGAAAGCAAATAAAATACCAGCGTACAATGCTAAATAACTTATAAGAACATCAAATATCCAAAAACAAGGTAAACCCAAATAAATCCCCTTAATTTGGATAACTTCCCGTAGTCTCTTCTCAATAAATATCACTACTGTCGTTGGTGCGATTGAACAGGTGGCAACGCAATCAAATGACATCGCATAGTTTTAATTTCATGTGAAATAAATGTACGCGTTAAATTCTACAAATTCAAATATTCGTATTTTTTTATTAATGTTGTTAAAATTCATATGAAAGTGGATAAAATATGTGAAATAAATGTCACCGTAAGTGTTGTGTAATAAATTTAGCAAAATGTTTAAGTGAAATTGCTTGAAAATGCAAATCCAAATGCAGTGCCGTCGGCAGAGCTGGCATTGCCGCTGCAAGTGTAGTGTTTTATTTTCCCCTGCCAAATGAAATTTGATTTCATGAAATGCTTTTTCAAGTGCTCAGAAAAGCAAAATGTGTTAATATTTAAATATCGTTGTTTCCAAATTTTATGTGTGTTTGCTTAATTTATTAAAAAACGATCCTTGAAAATCGTAAAATACGAAGTCAGTTCAGCAAGTCGCTGAAAAGTTAAAGAGGTAGTGCATGTTTATTACAGTTGCTGCTACAGCGCAACATCTGCTGCTGTTTCTCCAAATGGTTTTTACATTGGCTATGGGCCAGTGCATTTTTATTCGGTGATGCTACCGTGGGGTAAGTGGATATATAAACCTTTTTTTAACTAACATAATTTATATGCAAAATATATGCGATCTTTCGTAGGGAAATCTGGAAAATTTGATATGGAAAACAATTTGGTTTCTTGCTACAATGACATTTTAAACATAAACAAAAATCCAATATGCAGAGGTGTTAACTCTTTTTTTTAATGAAACGTGAACTCATTTCTCAATTGCTTTCAACTGGGTTGTTTTGACAGCTGTCATGTGTCAAATAGCTTGTTCATATGACATTTGTGTTCAGTATTAATTGTGGAAAGTTACTCCCAAAATCATTGATCAGTTAGAAAATGTTTAAGAGTTCTTCAATATCATTTTGATCGTTATGAGCGTCCAACTGAGCGCACTATTCGTAAAACCATCACCAAATTTCGAACCAAATTTACACTATTGGTCATTCATTATTCAACCAGAGTGCATACAGCCCGTAATTTTGAGAATATTTCTGCAGTAGCAGAGAGTGTTCGTGAATATCGTGAACAATCGATTCGTCGCCGATATCAGGATTTGTGTATCTCTTATGGATCATTGTGAAGTATCTTGAGACGTGATCTTAGTCTGAAGGTCTGTAAAATACAGCTTGTATAAGAATTGAAGCCGGCTGATATTGGTTTACGTTTAAATTTCGGTTTAGGGGCCTTAAAACAAAAGTTAGAAGATCTTATTGGTTCACCCTATAGTTGCATTTGACGTGGTTGTGTGTGGATGAGTTCACTGCTATCTAAATAATAATATTTTCAAACTATAAAAACACAATTATTTTTGAGAAATTGATTTGTTTTGAATGAACAAGAAATATGGTGAATAAACATAAATTAAATCAATTGGAAAGGCAGAAAATATAGTTGAGAGTAAAAATTTCATGCGCTACATAGAAAAATTATAAAGGTGCAAGTTTGTAAGACCGGAGCAAAGATTAAGAAGAAGAATTTGCTGATTCAGATGAATCTTTGATGAAAGTTGCTGTTTAAGTACACCACTCAATAACAATTAGCTATAAAACAGCTGGTAGCGCAACCACACCAGCGAACGTCAAAGTGGCTGCAACTAAATCGGCCTCTGCAAGAACTGCTGGTGGAAGCGCTAAAAAGGTATTACAAAAGAGTTGCACACATCAACTAAGAATCCATATGGAAGTTTAATTAGCACAATAACTGCGACGTCTAAGTCGACAAAGTCTACCCCCACATCAGTAGTAACAGTTTTGCGTTAGCTAACGCGTTTTTCAGCTTAACACAAAGTTATGTGCCATCTAACGTGGCTCATTGCATATAGTCTTGTGTTAGGCTGAAACGCGCGTTGAAAAAACGCTCATGTGAACTGAGCCTAGAGCTGGACATAAGCAAAAACGCGCGTTGAAAACAGCCGTGTAGCTATAGCTTGAAACTTCTCCGAAGTGAAGCGTCGACGCCTAAGTCTGTTGTGTGTGAATAGCGTTTTTGATGTAGTTTGCAGTTTTTACAGATACTTGGCAGCACTGTTTGCCATCGCTGTCAAAGTTGTTTATTTTTTATTACGCGGCGTTCCAGGAAATTTTTGTATATAGTGAAGAATTTGCTACCAAATCTAATAATAATACTATTAGATCTAGTTTTTTTATAAATAGTACATAACAAAAATTTACAAATTGTGCTTTGTTATTAATGCTGAACTGAGGTCTTAGCATTTTTTCGCTGCATATTATAATGCAATCGAATACATAGTGCATACTTTTTCAAGTGATTCGCGTATGAAATTTTCATTAAAGTTACTCAATGTACACTTCACGGGATCACCAAGAATAAAAGGGCGAAATCTCATGTGGGATTGCACATGACTTTAACCCAGAAAATGTTGGTTGCGTGAGGTAAGTTATTGTGATTATTTCCATTTCTTCTCCATAGCCCATGCAGCTTTGCTGCCATTAGTTTGGTTTCAGAGCTCCTCACCTTATTTATAAAACCCTTAAAATACTGATAGCAACTATTATGAGTTGAAGGCCACACCCAGTTTTGGAGATCGTTACAAATTGGAACCCGTGAATTAATTTCCAAAATATGGTGCTCACATGAAAGCTAATTTAATAAGTTTTATTATATTTATAAAAGTTTGGTTTAAGTTTATTTTAGCTCCCACTCGCCAATTTTTATTAAAGCAAACTTTTTTTATGCGATTTTGAATTCAAAGAATAAATTTGAGTAAATATTTAGAAGTGAAGCTCCACCCGTAATCTGCTCCAAAAAAGCCTATCCAGAACAATTCCGTAGTTTAATAATTCTTAATTGAAAGTGTAGGAAGGAAGTCTATATTTTATACAACGTCGCGGCTGAGAGCTTACAACCCATAGTATATCCCACACCAGCTTCACTAGCCACTGTAAATCTACATATAATTTAGGTAAGTGGGCAGTCTGCGGCACAGAGCTTACATTCTATAGTGCATCCAACACCAGCTTTGCTAACCTTAGTGGCTTGGCCTTGCAATTTCATATGTTGATAAAATTTACTATGACAAGAGAGGAATTAAAAAAAAATTACATCCCGATGGTTAACAAAATTTACGGTGCCGACCAATGCTGGAGCGCCTATCACTTAATGTGAGTTGTTGCTGATTTTTATTCCGGGAATCCATTAAACAAACTCAAAATTTTTTTTAAATTTTGGAATTTGTAGACCGTAACCTTTTTGTCTTCTTAAAAAATCTAAAAATATCAAAGGCTTACATTACTATTAATTCTCTGCCTAAAAAATTCCATCGCGGACAAAAATATTGGTGTCGTCGACCAACTCAAAAATTTCTCGCTTCAAAAAAAAAACAAAAATCTCTATTGTTTTTTTGCTTAGTACGGTAGACGTCTCAGCTAAGCTGAGATTAATTTTTTTCGCAATATTTTTAAGAATTTTGGTTTCGTTCTCATTTTCTCTTTTTGGATAGCTTCTGATCTTTTTGTATTTTTTTCCAGCTACAGTTTTTTCATGGCATTTATTTTCCTTTCCATTGCAGCAATGCGCACATCTTTCTCATTATTTTTTTTTATGTGAGGTCAATGATCTGTGATACTGATTGGCATTGGCGTACTTAGGGGGTGGTTTGCCCGGGCGCAACGGCTTTGGGGCCAAAATGATCTTTGGTTTTTATCATATACACTTAATTTTTTTAGATCTTTTTGAATGTTTAGTAAATGAAAATAATAATGCAAAAGGGCCTAAGTTTTGTAATGTGAAAAATATCATATTTTGCTAGGTTTTTTGAAATGCGAAAGCTGGTGACCTTTTTTTTTGTTTTCAGTTTTCGCGGTGAAAAGTTTGTAGGTAGGGGTAGCAAATATCATCTTCGTACCGGTATGACACTGCTAATTGGGAAATAGTTTAGGTGATGTTGACAAGTGCGCTTGTCATTTTCGTTGGCATATGTATCTGCGTGTTAAAATTTCCTTAAAATCGTACAGGTCCGATTTAACCTCAGATACATTAGACAATGGAGAGCTTACTTATCATACGTTCGATATTTTTTCATTTGGTAATTTTTCTATTCCTCGTTATCATATGGTTGTTTTGGGCCTTATTTCGGTTAGTGCTACAAAAACTAAAAAAAAAAAAATTAATAGGGGGGGGGGGGGGGTTTCGCGCCCGAAAAAAACGTGTTTCTTGTAGTTGACTTTAACTAATAAAAGCATTTTAAATTATCCTTTAATATTTTGTGTGGCCGCTTTTGGCTTTAATGATGAGTTGCATTTTCTTGGGAATACTGGCTATCAAGTTTTCCAGTATTTGAGTACTAATCTCGGACCACTCTCTATTGACGACCTTCAGTAACTCATCCAGATTGTGTGGAGTTGGTTTCCACATAGCTATTTTTATTTGAAGATGACAATACGACAGCCTTAATTTTCGTACGGTCAATAGGAAATGAGATAACAACTAACATCTGTTTTATATAGCGTCTGCATAAGGCAACCCTTGCTAGTTTATTTTGATGAATGTTACTGTAATCTTTCCTCAAAACTTCATCCTATTATCTGATACCCACCACTTTTCCGCAGCCGCCTCTCCATCTCTTACGATATACATTACAAAGGCCTTTCATGCAGTCGGCTTTTTCTCAATTCGCAAAAGTCAGTTCCTTGAATAAATCTTAGTGTTTACTTACGTGATCATTTAACCAATTTGATATCCTTTTTATTTTCTAGTGTCCAGCAGTGGTTTCATACATTTTCGGTGCTATTTCCATAAGATTCATTCAAAAATGCCTGCATGTCAAAATCTTAGTCTCACTTTGGAAGCAGTGCACAACTATTTTGCTCAAATTAATCCAATAGCAAGTAAAATAGCACAAGATATTCATGAGACAAAACTAGCTTATGGTAATTTGTGGCATAGACTAAAACCTCATGAGCATGCTGATATAATAAATGAGACAATAATAAAACCAGAAATTTCATTGCACTATTTTGATAAATTCAGTTCGTCTTCCTCAATTTTAATAACATCGTCAGCTTCTTCTAGAGACGAATCTGCTGAGTCATCAACAGCCGCTGAAGTGAATAAAGATGTTCTTATTCAAAATAAAAATAATACGACAAAAAATCAATCTATAAAAGCTAAGGAAATTGAACCAACGCTTAAAAACTATTATGGATTTGATCGTAATAGGTTGCGTACTTATGCTTCTCAAAAGGTTGCTCTTAAAATAATGCGTGATGAGATACTTGGCACCTACAGAGACGAGCATTCTAAGCCTTTTAGCTTCAAAACAAAGTCACAGATCAACTTACACATTTTCACTGATAACCCACTTCCAATTGATGATTATGGCGATCACGTATGCTTGCTATCTTCTACAAACGCGTTAATAGATGATAGTTTATTAATATCGAAAGAGTTGGTAAAAGATGATGTACGGCCTTTCATTACAAATCATAAAAAGTTACAAACCGAATTAAATAGTCATATAAACAAAACAAAGGAAAAAGAAACTACTGCTATGAGCTTTTGCTCGAGTCCTTATGAAAAGGTTAACAATTTAAATTGGAATGCAACACACAACAAAAACACTGCAGATAATAACAGCAATATGTTGCAAAATGCGGTATATAATAGTTCTAATGCTGGGACGAAAGAGCAGCGACTTATATCCTATATAGACTCTGCTGTTGCTTCACCGTCAACGGCTCTTTCGTATGCAGTTTACTCAGACGACTATTTTGAGCGGAAGGAAAGCACTAATTTGATGGAAAATTGTTACAGTTCTGGAGGATTGACTGCATCTTCTTCTTCGGCTGCAACTACAGACGATGAACAAGAAGATGATGAAGATGATAAAACTTTATGTGAAGATGTCAAACTATTAGATAACGATATATGTTTAAGAAGGGGGTTTGACTTTTTGAATAATTGGTAGATGATAAATAAAGATAAATAAACTATGAATAGGTTTGTTTCCGTATTTTCTGTAAAAAAAAGTCCATACTAAAAAATTTTAAAGTGTGTGAGAGAGTAAAGATCTCCCAACAGACTTGTAAAAGGGCTATTGTCTGGCGACTTGTATGAATTCGTGCATTGCTCTGCATAAAAATACAAAGTTTTTCTCTATTTTCAAGCAAAGGAGGACTCAGGCTACTTTCCAGCACATTAATGTACACTCCACTATTTATTCTTTTAGCACGTAAATTGTAACTCGAGGGCACCACTTTTGTTGAATGTGCCCCAGACCATTACTAATAAATTAATCGACTGATTTTGATGAAACTTGTTGAGATGTGTATGTATATTTAACTCTAAGGAAAGGATAGAGATAGGGACATCAGATCCTTGGGGGGGGGGGAAGGGTGCGATGCTCTACCCAGCCCTGACGCCACTGCATTCACACCTTCTAAAAGTACATATAGGCTTAGTTTGAAGGATTTTCAGAATCTCACATATATTTTCTTGTCCGCTTCACATGAAATGCCCGATGCCTAAATATAAAAATTAAACATACATAAATCTTAAAATAACAGTGCACTTTAGGGTGTTCCAATATGAGTGCACTTTTTAGATTTTATATAATTTTTTTTTCGTGCAAGTGGCAATTCTGAAATTTGACAGCTGTAACCAATGATGGCTCCAATTATTAAAAATACGCTACACAAACGAACAACGCGTTTTCTTTGTGAAATCACATTATAAAAATAGGGAAAGTTCGCGGAAGAAAGTACACCTAATATGTCAACAATTAAATAAGTGGCTTCAAAATTTGTAGATACTGGGTCGATTATGGACAGTAATCCTCTTTTGCGTTGACTTGCCGGTCGATCTCTTGAAATCATTGATGCTGTAAACGAGAGTGTTGCCGAAAACATCAATTCGGCATAGCTCTCTACAACTTCAAATTTCACCTGCCATCAGAGCCGCGGTGGGCACTTGCCGAATATTTAATTTCATACTTAATCGCAAGATGCCTACTTTACAATGCCGTATAAATATTACAAAATTGGTTTTTTTATTTTAAAATAAAAAGTGCACTCTTATTAGGACACTCTACATAAAGAAAAATAAAAGAAAACATTTTTTTTAATTTTTTTTCTTTTTAATCGTAGCAAACTAATTTTTTGTTTATTTTGTCTGTATTTAATATAGGATGTATCGTAACTTAAAGCGACGGCTGGAAATTATCCAGACACAGTATAACAGAAATGGTCTCCATTTTTTAAACTCAATATTTTCATATTATAAATATCATAAATACTTTTATAACAAATGCCTTGCACATTTTATGGCTCGTAAAACTAAAATACCATATTTCAAAACACTACACATGCACGTACATATAAGTAAAATCACATTAAATTTACCCACATACTTTTAAACAAAGAAATTAAAGTAAAAAACTTTTTGAGATGAGTATTTCCATTGTAACTTAATTCTATAGTCCAGAGAATATACAAATTTTGCTTGCAAATTTTCCAAGGTTAAATTTACTTAGGTTAAAACTCTGGTAGTATCACTTAAACATTAGTTATTAATCTAAATAAAAGCATTTCATAAAAGTTATAACACGCTCGAAATGCAGGTACCTACATTTTCAATATAGTCACATAAATATGAAAAAAAAAATTTTAATTAGGAAGTTTGCAAGTTGTCATAAAATCATAACATCGTTTTTTCAAAACATATGCCATATATGAGTGCCCTCTCCCTGTTCCATTGATGTAATTCTGTCCTTTGTATTAAGAACATTGAATAAAGAGTATTATATTCATTTGGAAACTATAAATTGTGAAATTTTGTGTCGTACGAAAAAATACGACATACTTAGACACCTTGTGAACTCCCTTAATATTAAAATTAATGGCATAATTTCATTATTTTAAGATAACCTTAATGTGTTTTTCATACTCAATGTTAATGAAATAATTTCTTTTCCTTGTATTTCCTCGTTATATTCCCGCCTCATGATCTTTCGGGAAAGTATATCATCATTCTCCCCAGCCTGCAAGGGGTCCAACGATTTACTTACTCGAATTGCTTCTCTTCTACTTCTATTTATATTTTGCTGCTCCTCGTCATCGTAATCATCCAATTCAAATATGTTGTTGGTACCATATGCCAGCTTATTAATTTCATCAAACAAAGTTAACTTGGATTGTCGTATAGTTCTATCATATCCTGGATTTGATAAAGGTGGCAAGTATGTTGCTGGTATTCTGCTCGCACCAACATAGCCAGAATCTTCGCAGCGTGGATCAATGGAGCCTGGGTAGCAATATGCTGGTGTTGTTGATGTAAAAGCAGTTGTTGCTGTTGGCCTATTGGTAGTCGTTGGTGGTAAATACGTAGCTGGTTGGCATTTTGGATCTTTTGACTGCTCATCACATTCTTGCTTCTGTATGGATTTTGGACATCTAGGATCGGTAGTACCTGGATAGCAGCTAAGACAGCTTGGATCACTTGATCCGGGTTGGCAGCTAGGCTTATCACTTGCTAAAGCTTGTGGACACCTTGGATCTTTTGAACCGAAAAAGCATTTTGGTGCTTGTGTTGTCACTAAAATTCTTTCTGTAGTGGTTTGTGGTGAATAAATAGCTGTTTGACGTGTTGTAGCGGAAAGTCTCTCTGTAGTTGTAGGTGGTAGATACGTTATTGATTGGCAATTTGGATCTCTTGAGCCTAGATAGCATTTGGAAGCTGATTTTGTAGTTAAAATACGTTCAGTAGGTCGAGTAAGCACAATGCTTTCAGTGGTTCTTGGCGAATATCGTGTCTTACATTTCGGATCAAGTGAGCCTTCAAAGCAATCAAAAACAGAACTTGCTGTTTGCGTTGGCTTAGTAATTAATGGTCTAGAGAAAGTCATTGGTGGTAAGTAAGTTGCAGGCTGACATTTTGGATCTGTTGTGCCTGGATAGCATCCAGGCTTAAGTGTAGTTGGTACTTTCGGGCATTTTGGATCTGGTGAGCCAGGGAAACAGTTTATGCACTCAGGTTCACTTGATCCAATCACACACCTCAGTTCAAAATTAGTTCGAAGACATTCCGGATCAGTTGATCTGGGATGGCATGTAGGTTTTGTCTTCGGCACTTGCGCGCACTTTGGATCTTGTGAACCAGGGTAACAATTTGTTGGTGGTAAATATGTATTCAGCTGACATTTAGGATCTCTTGAGCCTGGATAACATGTTGGCTTAGTTGGGTTAGTAGTTTTCGAGCATCTTGGGTCAGGTGATCCTTTGTAGCACTTAGGTGTTGGTGTTGTTTCTGGTACTTGTTGACATCTAGGATCTTGAGATCCTAGGTGACATACTGGGGATTTCAATGTTGTCAAAGTCTGAGCACAAACTGGATCTGCTGAACCAGGGTAGCACTGTGGGATATTTTTTGTTGTTTCTCTTATAGTTTGAATACATCTAGGGTCGTTCGAGCCAGGATAACATTTTCCGCTTTTTGTTGTTAATGGAACCTTTCTCGTGGTTGTTGGTGGTAGATAAGTGGCCGGCTGGCACTTTTGATCTTTAGAGCCTGGTACACATCTTGGCCTAGATGTGGTTGGAGCTTTGGGACATCTTGGGTCAGGCGACCCAGGAAAGCAGTTAGTGCAATCCGGGTTTGTTGAACCAGGTTTGCAGTCGGTTTCGCCCCTTGAAGATGAACATTCGGGATCAATTGACCCTGGATAGCACTTAGCTCTTGGCGGTGATGTTGTAACTTGTGGACATCTGATATCGTTGGATCCTGGGTAGCATCTAGGTGACTCAGTTGTTATCGAAATTTGTGGACAAGCTGGATCTGTTGAACCAGGATAGCACTGTGGGATAGTTTTTGTTGTTCCTCTTGTAGTTTGAATGCATCTAGGATCGTTTGAGCCAGGATAACATTCGCCGCTGTTTGTTGTTAATGGAACCTTTCTCGTGGTTGTTGGTGGTAGATAAGTGGTCGGCTGGCACTTAGGATCTTTAGAGCCTGGTACACATCTTGGTCGAGATGTGGTTGGAGCTTTGGAACATCTTGGGTCAAGCGAACCTGGAGAGCAGTTAGTGCAATGTGGGTCTTTTGATCCAGGGTAGCACTGTGGGATATTTTTTGTTGATTCTCTTGTAGTTTGAATACATGCAGGATCGTTCGAGCCAGGATAACATTTACCGCTCTTTGTTGTTAATGGAACCTTTCTCGTGGTTGTTGGTGGCAAATAAGTGGCCGGCTGGCACTTAGGATCTTTAGAGCCTGGTACACATCTTGGCCTAGATGTGGTTGGAGCTTTAGGACATCTTGGGTCAGGCGACCCAGGAAAGCAGTTAGTGCAATCGGGATCTGTTGAACCAGGTTTGCAGTCGGTTTTGCCCCTTGAAGATGAACATTCGGGATCAATTGACCCTGGATAGCACTTAGCTCTTGGCGGTGATGTTGTAACTTGTGAACATCTGATATCGTTGGATCCTGGGTAGCATCTAGGTGGCTCAATTGTTGTCGAAATTTGTGGACAAGCTGGATCTTTTAAACCAGGATAGCACTGTGGGATAGTTTTTGTTGTTTCTCTTGTAGTTTGAATACATCTGGGATCGTTTGAGCCAGGATAACATTTACCGCTCTTTGTTGTTAATGGAACCTTTCTTGTGGTTGTTGGTGGTAGATAAGTGGCCGGCTGGCACTTAGGATCTTCAGAGCCTGGTACACATCTTGGTCTAGATGTGGTCGGAGTTTTAGGACATCTTGGGTCAGGAGATCCAGGAAAGCAGTTAGTGCAATCTGGGTCTGTTGAACCAGGATAGCACTGTGGGATAGTTTTTGTTGTTTCTCTTGTAGTTTGAGTACATGCAGGATCGTTCGAGCCAGGATAACATTTACCGCTCTTTGTTGTTAATGGAACCTTTCTCGTGGTTGTTGGTGGTAGATAAGTGGCCGGCTGGCACTTAGGATCTTTAGAGCCTGGTACACATCTTGGCCTAGATGTGGTTGGAGCTTTAGGACATCTTGGGTCAGGCGACCCAGGAAAGCAGTTAGAGCAATATGGGTCTGTTGAACCAGGTTTGCAGTCTGTTTTGCCCCTTGAAGATGAACATTCGGGATCAATTGACCCTGGATAACACTTGGCTCTTGGCGTGGATGTTGTAGCTTGTGAACATCTGACATCATTGGATCCTGGGTAGCATCTAGGTGACTCAATTGTTGTCGAAGTTTGTGGACAAGCTGGATCTTTTGAACCAGGATAGCACTGTGGGATATTTTTTGTTGTTTCTCTTGTAGTTTGAATACATCTAGGATCGTTTGAGCCAGGATAACATTTACCGCTCTTTGTTGTTAATGGAACCTTTCTTGTGGTTGTTGGTGGTAGATAAGTGGCCGACTGGCACTTAGGATCTTTAGAGCCTGGTACACATCTTGGCCTAGATGTGGTTGGAGCTTTAGGACATCTTGGGTCAGGCGACCCAGGAAAGCAGATAGTGCAATCTGGGTCTGTTGAACCAGGTTTGCAGTCGGTTTTGCCCCTTGAAGATGAACATTCGGGATCAATTGACCCTGGATAGCACTTAGCTCTTGGCGGTGATGTTGTAACTTGTGAACATCTGACATCATTGGATCCTGGGTAGCATCTAGGTGACTCAATTGTTGTCGAAGTTTGTGGACAAGCTGGATCTTTTGAACCAGGATAGCACTGTGGGATATTTTTTGTTGTTTCTCTTGTAGTTTGAATACATCTAGGATCGTTTGAGCCAGGATAACATTTACCGCTCTTTGTTGTTAATGGAACCTTTCTTGTGGTTGTTGGTGGTAGATAAGTGGCCGGCTGGCACTTAGGATCTTCAGAGCCTGGTACACATCTTGGCCTAGATGTGGTTGGAGCTTTGGGACATCTTGGGTCAGGCGACCCAGGAAAGCAGTTAGTGCAATCCGGGTCTGTTGAACCAGGTTTGCAGTCGGTTTTGCCCCTTGAAGATGAACATTCGGGATCAATTGACCCTGGATAGCACTTAGCTCTTGGCGGTGATGTTGTAACTTGTGGACATCTGATATCGTTGGATCCTGGGTAGCATCTAGGTGACTCAATTGTTGTCGAAGTTTGTGGACAAGCTGGATCTGTTGAACCAGGATAGCACTGTGGGATAGTTTTTGTTGTTTCTCTTGTAGTTTGAATACATCTGGGATCGTTTGAGCCAGGATAACATTTGCGGCTCTTTGTTGTTAATGGAACCTTTCTCGTGGTTGTTGGTGGTAGATAAGTGGCCGGCTGGCACTTAGGATCTTCAGAGCCTGGTACACATCTTGGTCTAGATGTGGTCGCAGTCTTAGGACATCTGGGGTCAGGAGACCCAGGAAAGCAGTTAATACAGTCGGGGTCTGTGGAGTCAGGCTTGCAATCTGGTTCACGCCTTCGAGAAGAACACTTGGGGTCATTTGACCCTAGATAGCATTTAGTTATTGGTGTCGATGTTGTTTCTTGTATACATCTGACGTCTTTTGATCCTGGGTAGCATCTTAGCGGCGCTCTTGTTGTCGAAATTTGTGGACAAGCTGGGTCTGTTGAACCAGGATAACAGCTTTGGGTAGCTTTTGATGTTTGTGCACATTTAGAATCATTTGATCCTGGATAGCATTGTGGGATCTTTGTGTTTAAAGGAATTTTTTTTGTAGGCGTTGGTGGTAAATATGTTGCTGATTGGCAGATGGGATCTTTTGATCCTGAAATGCATCGTGGCTTCTGTGTGATTATGTTATCTCCACATCTTGGATCTGGTGATCCTGGATCGCATTTTTGAGATGCAATTGTTGTCAGGGTTTGAGTGCAAGTTGGATCTGTTGAACCAGAATAGCAGGGAGTGGTGAGTTTTTCTATGGCTTTTGTAGGTTGAATACATTTTGGATCATTAGAGCCTGGGTAGCATCTGCTACTTTTTGTAGTAAAAGGCAGCTGTTCCGCAATTTTCGGTGGTAGATATGTTGCTGGCTGGCATTCGGAATCTTCTGAGCCTGGATAGCACCTTGGCTTTGATGTAGTCACAATAATTGAACATTTTTTATCAGTTGACCCAGGAAAACAGTCAAGGCACTCCGGATCATTAGATCCAGGCTTACATTTTGGCTCAGCGTTTATTTTTGAACAGTTCGGATCCGTTGATCCAGGATTACATTTTGGTCGTGCTTTTGGTACTTGCTTACACTTCTGATCTTCTGACCCCGGGTAACATTCTTGTTGTTCTAAATTTATGTCAGGTATTTGTTTGCATTTAGGATCTGTTGAGCCCAGAAAGCATAAATCGATTTCGTTTTCATGTGGCGTATAAGATTCGTTTAGATCACAGCTAGACGGCCTTTCACATTGGCCTTTCGTAAGCTCAATATCACATTTCATGTATACAAGCGATCGATCAGGAAATTTAAATGTACGCAATGGTGCATAATAAACAGTTGCATCATTTTTATCAGGTTTATCAGCTTTCATCCATTTACCAAAGACATTCCGTTTTCTGGAACATCCATTTCTATCCGATAACTGTAATTTATTTGTTGCCTTGGCACTAAAGTCAAGATCATCAAAAGCATAACAATCGCGAACACATAAGTCGAATGTTTTAGATTGGTCCTTTATATTGATTAATACAGTCATGTTACTGCCAATGGGAAATTCAGCTAAAGGATTAATAGGTTTGATATTGGGATAAAAACCTTCATATATATCCATAGAACATTCGACTGGACCACTTGATGTTTGAACTGATATTGGCTCTAACATGCCAACAACAAATGGTTTAAAAAAAATCGTCTTTTCTTGATCCTCATCACGACTACAAGTAATTTTTCGAGCTATATCCCAAAATCCTTGAAAGCTTTCATCGTTTTGTATAATTAATATATTGTCAACGGAAGAGCAAACAGAGCAAGAAGGCTTACTGCCACATCCTTCAAGAGGCACTGTAAACTCGTATTTACGCTCATTTCTACCTGAATCAATGTAGCTGCAAGATTAAATATAGATACAGTGATAGTGATATTAACAAGAGAAGGAACCCAAATATATTAAAAGGACTTTAAACATTTATAACTTTGAAAAGGAGCAATATTTTGCAACAAATTTCACGGAACCAGAATTTGCAGTCATCTTAATGTGCGAAGTGCCTTAGCTACAGAGGTCCATTTTCAGCGGGTAGCAACTTTATTCAATCGCATGCAAACCGGGAGACCAACGTGCAGAGCTTCTTAGGCAAGTTAAGCTGTGTAGAGGTAGCTATTGATAAACACCCTTTGACATCAAACAAGCAGCGTTCACTCCAGCTAAACATCCCATGGGCAACCTTCCTCGAATTCGATTTGGTCAGCACATGTTTGGAAGAGAATACACTAGTCGATTATTACTTTTTGGAGAAATTGATTACATGACGAAGCCTATTTCTATCTCGGCCAGTATGCGAAATTTGCATGTCTTGAGTGCTGAAATCACTGAAATAATTCAAGAACGGTGTCTGCATGGTTTGGTGTGGCATCTTTGCTGAAAATCGTGAGACCTCATTTTTTTTTAAATGCACATGTGGATTCAGCGATAGTCAGTTAGGACGAGCATAGCATATCAGAGCAATGGTTACCAATGGCGCGCTTGTATGTGGTCTCAATATGATTGCACCAATGCCCATACAGCTAGATAAACGATGACTGTTAGATGTTTTCTCCTTGCCAAATACTCTCAAAAAGTGAAGACATTGTTTGGACAGCTCGTTCTTCTAGACTTTTTCCTAAGAGGGTTACTTGACTTTAAAAAGAACATTCAGCATTGACACTACAAATTTCGAAGAGAGTAATGAAAAATTTCATAAATAGATTGGAGATATGCGAAAACCAAACCATTCCTGGCAGCATAAAATAACTGCAAGGATTAAGCTTAAATATCCTTCTGCTTTTGGCAAAAATCGTTAATCAAATAAAAGTTTATTCAAATTTAAAATCTATTTAATATTTTTGAGTCAACGTGTACTAGCACCCTATAAATCGGGCAATGCATATACTTACCGACATTTGGGATCATTATAATAGCCCTGACTGTAAACAATACCATTAAAGTTTTCCTCAAAATCTATTGTTACTAGCATGCCGCTATGTTTATCGCATTTGACATCGATACGTTCTATTTTAGCAGCTTTGCCGTCCGATGAAAAAGTTGAGCGCGCAGCACGTTTGTCCAATTGATTTTCGATGGTATTTCTTTTTAAAAAAAAATTTGAGTCGCTATTTATTTCGCGACTAGAATAAGCATCGAACAACTAAAGCGAATATAATAAATAATGCATTTTTATTGAAAATTTAGTTAATATGACGTGTCTTCACACAACATAAGTCTTGTCTTGTTCACTTCGTTTTGATTGGCCAAAACTCTTGGCAATGTTAATGTCAGCGTTAGCTCTGACAATCGCTGTCATAATAAATAGCGGGAAAATTATGTTAAGCCTTAAAAGTGTCAGTTGTCAAAGCAAATGTCAAAATAATCCAAAGAGTTAGTAGTAGATGGAGTGTTGTTGCGCTTACAAAGTTTTCAATTATTTTACTTTTTCGCTAAATTTTTACTTAAATTTATGTTTTATTTATAGTAACTATTTTTTAGAATTTTTTCTGTCAAACTGCCAGCGAACGGAACGTCAATTTAATATAAGGTTGAATTTACTTAGGCCTTTGGGACCATTTTAATTTGACGTTTTGATGATATGCCATCAACATTGCCATGAATTATGATCTATCGAGACGATATCTTAGATTGCATATTAAAAATTTTAAAAACCTGTGTCGTATGTGCAATTTAACACAGAAACAAGACAACGTGTGAAGACCTCTATTAATTTAATTAATAAATACAAATTTACTTACTAGTATAACGAAAGATAACATCCACCATGAACAGAACCACGACATGTTGTCATAGAATTAACGTTCCAGAACTGTCGTTACAACTGCGTGAATAATTCAAATATCGTTTCCAAATTCAACTGCAATTATTTAGCATGTCGCGCTGTTAAACTTAAAATATCTATCGAAATAAATAAAAAATGAAGAAAATAATAAGCATAAAAAAACATAATTCCATATGTGTCTGGGTTAAATTACGGTAGATAGGTTAGGTTAGGTAGGAGTGGCAGTCAGTTCCGAAAAAAAACGACTCACTGAGACCAAATGTGATCCATTGTGATACCACAAGGTGTTTGACTATACCCTCTTGTTGAACCAACCAGATATCATAATGAAACTAAATAGCTGTCCTATACTGACAAGTCTAAGGTCATTCAGATCATCAAATAAAAACGACGCAAGTGCTTTGTGGCGTTTTCTAGCAAGTGCGCGACAGGAGCAGAGAAGGTGTCTAATATTTTCCTCTTCCTCCACATCTCCACAACTTCTACAGAATTCAAAGGACCTAACACCTAATCTCTTCGTATGTCTGCCGATGAGGCAGTGGCCAGTTATGACTGCGACAACTGACGAGACACTATGTCTAGTGCGAGAAATTAGTTCTGAAGAACGCTTAGCATTCCATTCCGGCCAGATTTTCCTAGTTATATTACAAGTTGACCCTTCAGTCCATCTTTTATTAGCATTTTTTAACATTTCTTCTTTAAGCAGAAACTTGCAGGTAGCAAGTGGCATGCCAACACCTTCGTTGTCCTGAGGAATTTGTGCAGTAGTCCCCTGCCTAGCAAGTTCATCCGCTTTGCAATTGCCGTCAATGTTCCTATGCCCAGGCACCCAGATAAGGTGAATGTGAAAATGTTGAGTCATCTCGTTTAGAGACGAACGACATTGTTGGGCCACTAGTGAGCTTAGGAAGACTGATTCTAGAGATTTTATAGCTGCCTGACTATCTGGAAAAATGTTTATATCCTTTTTGGATACAACATTACTTCTTAGCCAGGATGCTACCCCCTGTATTGCTATAACCTCCGCCTGAAAAACGCTACAATGATCTACGGTAGATAGGAGTGGCAGTTTCCTTAAGAGCGGACTCACTCAAATGTTGATCCATTTTAATACTACAGTGTATACCTCTCGTTAAACTTCTTAATTAAACTAAGTAGCTGACCTATACTAACATGTCTAAATTTATCATGGAGGTCAAACTAAAACGAAAAGGTAAAGCTCGAGTGATGAATTTGAGGCAGATTATCTTTTTTTTATGAAAATATGGGTTACGGGAATATCTTAAATAATAGCAATTCAGGAATACATTAATCAATATGTAGCAATGAGAACGTTGTAATAACTTTTTCCTTTCGAATTCTTCGAAATAAATTCGTTCATCAATTCCTTATATCTAGGGATATCCATGGATGGGCATTAGTTCTTCTGCAAGTTCTTACGAGAGAGCAATTGAGATTAACGAGAGAGCATTTGTGTATACAGATACAACGCGCACAACAATGATTAAGGTTCTCTTCAGTGGAAGTGGAACTTCATATGGTTGAACCACTACATGGAAACGAAGTTTTGCTTGCATGTTGGTTACATCTGCATAAACATGTGATTAAAACGGCTTTGTAGCATGGTAGATTTTAATAAATTTTTCAACCAGCAAAGAGACGAAAACCTTCTACATTTTCTCCATAGCATCTCAGTTCATTCATTTGCTTTTTATCTATCTAATGGAAATAGTTTAAAGGAAGACTTTCTTCTAAGATCACTAATAAATACCGAAGATATGAAAAAAACTTTAACAAGAGGACCCCTTGGTTCGGCAAAAATACTACAATTAATTTTTAAATAGTTTTAATGGATTAGTCAAAATACTTCCCGGGAGAAAGTCTTAGATTTTAGTTATTTAAATTCTGAACATTAGTCCTTATTTTAACGTAGGCAAAGTATCCACTAACGAAAGGCTGAAATGTGTTCGAATCTGTTGACACCATATATATAGCGCGCAGCATTATTGTAAGCTACTTGTAATTTGTGCAATGAGCGTGAGTCTAACTTGCTATACACTAACACGGAGTAGGTAATTATTGGGACAATAAGCTGCACTACTAAGCGTCTTTTCGTCCGGGATTGGTACAAAAAGCACAATCATTCTGAGGCTTTTTAAAACACTGTAAATTTTAAATACCACAGAATTTATGTGGTCTTCAAGACAGAATTAACTCGAAATCCTAGCTTTGTTCACAAACTTTAACTCTGTATTATTTAAGATAATAGACGGCAGACTATCAACAAAGACTCTTGCTTTCGAAATTGGTAGCACATAAGACTTTGATGGATTTAAATTTAGTTTGTTTTTTATTGTCCATTTGCTAATTCTGAGGAGATTTTCATTAACACGTTAGCACAAGTCTTCCACTAGACCTACTGGGCGCTAGAAGTGCAGTTGCAGATCATCTGCGTAAGCGTGCATGGAAAGATTTTGGCAAATATAAAATATATCGTTGATAAAAAGAGTGAATAAAAGCGGACCCAATATGGATCCCTGAGGTACCCCGCATATCACGGCCTGTATAGCTGAGCATGAGTATATGAGCTTTTCTAGAAAACAATTTCTGAAAGATTTTTATTCCATCAATGTTATGGCTACTTGATTTCAATGGCTTATAGCAACTTTATGTCACTATTTCAAATCAAAACAATGTGGTTTTCGGCACAGCCTACTTTACATGCATAATACATTGCTGTTTCTTTTGTACACTTTGACAGTCTTGAAAGACGTTAGCTCTGAGCTGTCCAGCAGATTTTGGTCATCTATAGTAATCTAAGCTTTCATCCAAGCTTTGAATACCAAGTATTTAAACTTTTCATTGTTGTAAAAATTTTTTTCAAAATAGCTATAGAATTAAGCTAATAAATAACAAAACCTCGAAAGTTATCGAGGCTTGCTTCATTACGATGGCTCGAAAATGTTCGCAGTTTTCGAGGCATCTTCGCGTTTAGAGCAATACCCTCACTATGTTATACTGCTCTGCGATTTTTTTTAAATTATAATTTGTTTTTGCATTACACCATCGCTTACCATATCGTGCATGTTTTCTTCATCTTGGTATCTAATGTAAGAAATCAATGGCTACAAATGATAATGCATGGCCCCAAAAACTCTTGGATGTATAGCATATGTGTGTGTGTGTAAGTACCTTTGTCAAATCTTAGCTTGTGTTTTCCTGTATACATAATAAACTTGAAATTAACATGAAATAAGGTTTTATTATCAGTCAGCTAAAAAAAAAATCAAATAACGCCAGCAAAAAAAACAAAATATCAATATAAAACCTATCAGGAATATAAAAAACAAATGAAATAAAAACGCAAGGTCGTTTCGGGCAATTAGGTAATCAAAGTTGGTAATTTCGACACATTTCAAAATGTCAAAGAAAGGCGATGACAACAAAAAATCAAATTAATTGCATATTATAATAAATTTAATATTTTTTGTTGGCCTGGCACAAAGCAAAAAGTTGGAAGACTGCGCGCATGCGCATCATACTGCAGACAATAAACGAAATGGCAAGCACAGTGGATGATGTGATCATAAAATGAAAAAAAAAAAAAAAATCAAAATGTGAAATATTCAAAATAATTTTTTATGTCGTCCGGCAGAAAATCGGTTGACCTTGGCGAGTGAGCGAAACTTTAATAAAAAAACAAGGCAATTTATTCAATTAACAGCGACACCATAAAGCTGTTGATTGGCATGAATAAATAAAGAAGTTTAGACCTCAATTTTGACTTAATTTCATTCAAAAAAAGCCTATTCAGTTATATGGCAGGAGGGCGTGCTTCATTTCATTCAAATTTCCGCAGCTTGTGTGAAAAGCTACCACTGTGCAGCGCACGGCAATAACTTGCGCTTCTTTATTACTACCGGTCGTCAAGTTTACGTAAAAAGGCACGTCAATAAATATCTGTATATTTATATTACCTCAACTGTTGGCACTATTGACCAAATGACTGCTATTTTGCTTATATTTGAATTGTGTAAAAACCTCTTCTGTTTTTATGCATAAAATGTTTTTTCTAAAAATGTATTATTCAAGTAAAAATTATAAAAAGTTAAATCACAAAATAAAAATTGGTACTTTGTAATCCAAGCAGCGATTGTAGCAAAGCTTGGTGCATAAAATAAATGCATGATATTTTCAAAAAACATCGTATGGTATATGTGCCAAAGTTTATAAGCAAAGGTTGCATAACTTGTCCCTATGCAAGATATCTAAAGTCAAAGTTCATAAAAAATAAAGTTTCCTCATTACCTTAATGCTAAGTAACCGAATAGAAATTTAGTTTGAACAAAAATGATAGAAAAGCTAACTATGCATTAATAGGATTGAGTGCATTTATCAAATAAATTCAAACGTTTTATGATATTCAAGCTTTACGTTTTTTTTTGTTAATATCTCGCTTTCTATTGGCAGCACACCTCTTTAGCCAAAAAAGTTGTAGACTATGTGGGTATCCATAAAAAAAAGCTGCGATTGATTTTTAACGCACGACCCACCGTTTTCATGATATAGTATCTTACATACCATGCCATTTATCCTGTATTTTACAGGATACTACTGCATTTTCAGCGAATAAGCCGTAAAAAATTACTTCTATGTTTTTGTGAAAAATCCTGTAAATATCCTGCAACCATGCTGTTTTTTATACCCTACACAGAGGGTATATTCACTTTGTCATTCCGTTTGTAACGCATAGAAGGGGGCGTGGCAGGTATGGAAAAGTACATATATTCTTGATCAGCGTCACCACCTGAGTCGATATGGCTGTGTCCGTCTGTCTGTCTGTCTGTCTGTCTGTCTGTCTGTCTGTCCGTCTGTCTGTCTGTGTGTCTGTCTGTTGAAATCAGGTTTACACAAAAACTAAGCAAACTAATTCAATGAAATTTGGCACACAGCTCACATCTTCTTGCAAGCTGCTAGCATATAAAAATTGGCGAAATCGGTTAACGGCCACGCCTTTCGCCCATACTCTATGTAAATATACCCAAGTCCATTTTGAAAAAAAGTTGCTGCGATTTTGATGAAACTTGGTGATTTGGTGAATATGAGAACAACATTAAGATTAGGCTAGGTCTTAAACTTGCAAAGGCTCTTAAAAGGGCGTGGCAAAGCCCTTAATTTTAACTTTTATGACGCCATTGCTCGTAAACTGTGCAAGATATTGTGATGAAATTTGATACACGGCTACAGATCTTATAAATCTTGAACTGCGCATAAAATGGGCAGAATTGTAAAAGTGGGCGTGGCATTTTTTAACAATTAAAAATTTGGATTTCGTATAACTCCAAATTGGCACATTCGATTTTCATTAAAATTTTAGGGATGATACCACTGAAAGTTGTCAACAATACAAGGCACGTCAATATACTGAAAAATTTATTTTAAGGGCGTGGAACAGCCTACAATATTTATAAACGTTATAAAAAGAGAACTAACAACGCAATCGTTATGAAATTTAATATGGCGGATACACTTGCTAAAAGGTGTCTTCTTGTAAAATTTTGGCACAACTGCGCCGGTGGGTGTGGCACCTCCCATATAAGCGAAATACGTTTAATGCTATAGAAAGTGTGCTATGAGAGTAATCTTCATAAAATTTTGTGTAGAGGTGTCGGTTACTATAAGCTTCGGAATTAAATGAAACTTGAAAAGATTCCATCAGTGAGCGTGGCACCACCCTCATTAACATAAAGTTGTAAGTGCTATTTTAAGTGAACTGTTGGAGCAATTGATATGAAATTTGATGTAAGTGGCTTACTGGGTATTAGGTACATATGAATCACAAGCTGGCGAAATAGCAACAGTCGAATTAGTATGGTGCTAAAATTTGGTTTGTTTATTGAACCAAAAGTGAGCGGAATTGGAGAAGTGGGCGTGACATATTTCGTGTTTTTCATTTCTATTCTATTTTTTTCAACATTTCCCATATTCTTTTGACATTTTCAATCTTTTACCTTTCCCCTTCAATTTGATTCGACATTTTCTTTATTCTTTCGACTTTTTCATCAATTTTTCAGCATTTTTCCTATATTTCGACTTATTCAATTTCATTCAACTTTCTTCAATGGTTTTGATTATTTTTCAACAGTTTATGTTTTTTCCAACACTTTTCCGCATTTTTGAACGTTTTTACATTATTTTCGACTTATTCAACCTCCTCAACATTTTTTTAACATTTATTTAAAAAATTATTTCAATGCAGTGTAGGGTATGTGAGTTTCGGCCTGGCCGAAGATAACACCTTTACTAGTTTTTCATTGATTTTAAACTTTGCATTTCTCTTGAAACTCAACGATCATTAACTCGCTCAGTTTGTTCTTGTTAGCTTGTGTTCGTTAACCCTTACGTTGATAACATGATCAAAAATGTTCGACAAAAAAAGTCATAAGACAAGGCATTACCATATCAATTATTTTCCAAGTTTTGAAAATTTTGTGTTTGTTGCGAAACGTTGGGTTGAAATTTTTACTCATTTGGAAACTGAGAATTGCCATTACAAACAAATGGCAGCAATAGTGGAATATGTTGTTTGCTTACCCGGCACGAGCGCCTCTGTGGAACGAGTAATCGCTTTCATGAACAAGACGTGGACAGATGGAAAATCTCAGTTAAAAGAAGAAGCTTTGAAAGCCATTCTGACACATAAGATCAATTTAAATATGTCGTGCATTGATTTTTACAATTGGATAAAAACAAAACCGGACATGCTACGGAAAATCCAAGTTTTCCACAAGTATTTTGTTGAAACTCAAAGTGGAACTGAACGAATCGAACACAAATCAGACGAGGAATACATGGACGAAGTTTCTGATTAAATTTAAGCGCCAAAATATTTATTCATACACAACAATTACTATCTACTCTGCTTAAAAACGAAATAAATTTTTATCCTGTAATCAATCCATGACATTTTTTCTCCAATTTATCCTATATTTCCTTAAAAAATTTATGGCATGGCGCTCTTCTTCTTCCTCTTCTTCTTAAGATATGTCAATCATATCGAAAGGCATACATATATACGAGGAAAGTACTACCGAAAGATGAGGTTTTTATTGAGTTCTTAGCGTTGTGATTGTTAATCACTAAATAACACGAGCGCCTTTTACAAAGCTAAAACAGACCAGAGAACCTAACCTATAAGTTTCAACGCTTTGAAAAAAGCATGTGGAACTGATCGGACGCTAAGACCCACGCGAATGACTACATACGAAAACACGTCTATACTCGTTAACGGACAAAACGACCGACCATGGCATGGTTATGTTAGACCCATAATGTAAAACAGCGTTAGTCAGAACTCAGGATTGAAGCGCTGAAAACCCAATGGTCACGGTTAGTGTTACAGATATTTTTCAATACTTTTAAACTTTTACCGACTTATTCGATATTATCTACCCCTAGATGCGTGGATTCGCTATGTTTTTTTTTTGCCTTTATTTCGGTAGCTATTGCTTTTTTATGAAAGTAATATTAAAGCTAATGGGTGTCCCAATAAGAGTGCACTTTTTTATTTGAAAATATAAATACGTATTTTTGAAGCAAGTTGTCATATTTTTATTGCAATATAAAGTAGAGATGTTCCGATTAAGTATGAAATAAAATATTTGACAAAGGACCATTGCCGCTCTGATGACAGACCATTGCTCTTTTTATGAAATTTTCGATGACCTTTTTAATAAAGATGTAGCAGCATCTCACCGACGACGCATTGGATCTTGGTCTTGAGCTCAGAGATTGCACAAAAGCCAAAAGAAAGAAATTGTATGATCTTGGTGGCCGATTTCAATGATTTCCCTGAACAAATCTTCTTGTTGCTCAATGGCTCACTTAACGAATTGCCATTATTGAAATAATGATAACGCGTCGTTCTTTTGTGTACCGCTCCATTTTTAATAATCGGTACAAACATAGACTACAGCGGTCATATATCAAAGTTGCTACTTGTACGAAAATAAAATTATACAAAGTTTAAAAAGTGCACCCTTTACATTAAAGTTCTTTTGCAACACCCTTTACATGTAAGTTCTTTTGCGTTTTTCATTAGTTCTGAAAGAGCTTAAAATTAATATTCAAAAATAATGTTTACGCACCTGTGGTCGTTCAAGAGGTCAAGGAAAGACGGATGCAAGCCATGATTAAGTCGTGACATGGAAAGTGCGGGGCAAAAGCAAAAAAAATCTTATTTTTCTTAACATCTAAAGGAGTCAATAGTTAACTCTAGATATCCACAGATCAGACAGCTGTCAGCAATTACAGTAGAGGAGTGCACATTGTCCTGTTCCGGTCGGAACGCGATGTTACATCATTAACACATCGAGAATTAGTTTCCATTACCATGAGATATTTTATTATTATTTTAGAGATTATGTCCGTTTGATGACCGACTCAAAACAGATATGAGGCCGAAAATAATTTTCCAGTTTATGTTTATGTGGTTTATGCCAGTGTACCATCAAAAAAATCTTTACTGCGCTTGGACCATATCTGAAAAAGTCTCCCTTGATCTCTTACTATATAAGGACACTAATAAGGACTATTCTAGTAATTTCTACCATGAATAATGTCAAAATTCAAATACATTCTCGGACATTGTCGAGAAAATTGTTTCAAAATTTGCTGAACGTGTAGTAGCTCTAAGTTCTATAAATTGTCTAGTCGTGTGATATCAGGTAAATTGCATTACACTGAAGATTTTACTATCACTCTGTTTTCAGAGGCCTTCCTTATATTGCTGGAGCTTAAAGAATAACCAAAGTTATCTTCATTTTAAAAGCAAATTATTCCGAATGATTATAATCACTTAAAGTATCACTGTGAAGTCAGATTAATTTTCCTCAAGCCCGACGATCAGAGATACATATGTCAAAATTTCAGGACTCTCTGGGTCAAAATAATGTCAAGAAAAAAAATTTTAACAGAGTTAAGAAACCCGCACAGATTTACTTTAAGAACCCCTCCCCTTAGGTCCGTGCGCAAAAATCATTCGAGGTCCCCCTCTGATATTTCATTTCAGGTTATGAAGTTCGTAAAAAAACTATTTTTGAAAACAAGGTCCACAAAGAAAGAATCAACATAAAATTATTATTACATACATTGGTCATTTTTTAAGAACTGTTTTTTTTCCTTTTCGAGCATTTTTTGAAACGAAATATCTGAAAAACTATAGGAGATAGGATAAAAAATCATGGTTTAGTTTAGTATTTTCTGCTGACCGGACGAAATTTTGTTTTCGTAAGGTTTTAACGAAAGCGACAAAATACTAAAATTATTTCAGATGCCGAAACCAGTTTTGGAAAAAAATTTATTCGCGATGTAAAATAACCTCAAATATAGCCAAGAAAAGTGTTTTTTGCACTTTTAGGTTAGGATATCTCTGAAACTTCACGTATGGGAGAAATTCTGAGCTCGGATTCGGATTTAGCGCATCAAAGTCCTTGGATATGATAGGTCTGGCTTAAAAAATTGTCGGCCTGTGTAATTTATGTAAAATCAGAAGTTGCGTTAGGCATCCAGTTTCGGAGATATAGACATCGGAAGTCAAAGATACAGCTTTTAAAAATGAGTATATCTGGATCAATATTCCAAATATGGATGCCATATGAAAGATATTTTAAAAATACCGTTATTTTCTTGCAAGTTGTAATTAGCAAACATTTTTATTAATACGCTTAGAAATAATTTCCTGTGTCCTTTTAGCATTAGATTTTTTTTTGCCAATCTAATGTTATAGCTTATTGAATTACTTTTCAACATCTTGAAAATCGATACTGGGATTCTCAACATATGAACTTTTTTTGAAACGATATATACGGATCTCGATGTCTATATCTCTGAAGCAAGATGCGTTTTCCAGCCCCGTAAGAAAACAATAGTACTCGTATAACAAACAAAAAGAGGGGCTCCTAAAGTAAGCTTGTACCGAAAACTTCATATTTTTAAATTTTTCGGCAACTTATTTGAAAAAATTATCCTTTAAGAAAAATATTTCTAAAACAAAAAAGAAAAAAAAAATGGTGGGTTTTCGTCTAAAATTCTTTTTTTGCTGCTAATTTTTGATCTGTTTTCGTTGTTGTAACATGAAAAAATACTGAATCAAATACTTTCTCTTTTTTCTCACATCCCTAAATAAAGAAAAAAATGCACACTGCCCCCAGAAGCGGAAGTAGCGTATCTCAAAAAAAATTCATATTCGCGATAGCTTAACAAATTACGCAGCTAATGAACTAAGCCGATTGCCAGTATCTAAGTTCAAACCTACAAAAAATCTCCTAAGAAAATTTCCTCTAACATAGCTCCGTACAGCCATATTTACATAGATTACAGTGCGACCTCGGTTAACGTAACTCCGAAATGTTCACAACGACCAGATATCTTTCATTACAGACTCAAAACAATTTTAACTCGCCTATTGCAACGTATGCATTTTGAGTATTATCTGTAGTATTTGTCCTGGAAAATTGAATAATGTTGAGATTTTGTGAACACTTCAAGATTTAAAAATGTTTATATAAATGATTTCTTTAGCAATTCAATGATGATTTTCTTTTGATGAATTGACGTTGTTTTATATTTAATGTTTTTCTTATGAAATATCTGTACCCGGTTACTGAAAATTTTTTGACTCCATCATTGCAACTGGCTTCGTTTTTATTAGTTGCGTTAACCGAGGTCACACTGTATTTCGAAACAATTGAGCGGACGTCCCTATTTTTTTCACCTAAGAAACACCCTAATCTGCAAACATATGTATGTATATTTATTTGATCATTCACATAAAAGGGCCTAATATTTTTGTAAACTTTAAAATAGCGATCTTTTTGTTCCCTAAGCTATGTATAAATTTTCGTTAAAAATCGCACTGAACAAAAAATTGCTAAAATTAATTAATTTTTTTTGTATGACGTCATAAATTTTTTACGTCTAAAGACTTATTATCATAAAAAAATGCTAATAGTAATGAGTACTTAAAATTAGTCAACAGACATAAAAATCATATTTTATGTTTATATTAATGCAACCTTTTTTTTAAGACCAAACGAATTCATCCACTTTGAAATGTTTCATTTTGAGCGTTTCATTTGCTTAAGAGCAACAAGCTTTTGTTTGATTACCTTAAGTTTAATTTTGCAACAACTTGATGCTCATTTTATCTTTTGCACTTACTCTGCTGACCCACTTTAATTACCATGAATTATATATTCCATTTGTATAAAGCTTGGCACATATGAGGTTATCGGCACGCCAAAGCCATATCCGGTAACCGTTTCTTGGAAAAGTATGTTTGCACAAACTCTTATACTTAAGGCCCTCTGGCGTGTTTATAAAAGCGCTAGAAAATTTGATTTTTGGGGCCTAATTTTGATTGTAATACAAAATAATTTAATAGCTTTTCTAACCAAAAACTTTGTAATTTTCATCGTTTTAGGAAATTCGGGTATGAATTCTGTGAGGGAAAATGCTGTTTTTTTTTTAACAAAAAGGTGCTGCAAGAGAACCAAAAAAATGGTCCATTGAGCTTACTGCAATCGAGAACAAAATGATATAGAAACCGTTTTCAAGAGCACCTTTCGATTTTTCAGATCCATTGGACTGAATTTAAATTTCAATACGCTCGAATAGACATAGAAGCAAAGATGTGTGTCGAAAAAGGCCGTGAGATATAAAAAAAGTCGAAAAATATGTGACTATAAGATGTTGACAGATTGGAGATATCAATAGCCAGCATTACCCTGTGCGCTTTGCTTCACCTTACATAGAAAATTTCGCTCTAATTTTTTAAGTGTTCTTTGTAAATGCTATTTTAAACATATTTTTGTGTGAGGCCACCCTAAATAGAAGTTTTGTAGCCTAAGCTGTGCCTCATATAACAGCTACGTTTTGTAGATTCGGAGTCGTCGAAATGATATTTTAAAAAATATTTTTGAATGAGGGCCACCCTAAATAAAAGTTGTGTGGTTTTAGCAATGCCTTTTAATGCAAAAGACGCGTGGTGTAAATTTCAAATGAATCGATATAAAAACCTTATTTTTAAAATTTTTTGTTTGAGTGCCACCCAAAACAAAAGTTTAGCCTAAGCAATGCCTTTTAATTTAAAATCTACGTGGTATAAATTCGGTGTGAAACCGGTCTTCGTGAAAATGACCCAAAATATGCACACTAAATAAAAGTTTTATAGCATAAAACAGCCGCGTGATCGATATTAAGATACTGTAAGAGTTTCATCAAAATCGGACCAATAGTTTTCGCGTCGATAAAAGACAGACAAAAATAACTGAATTTTATATAGTGAATGTTAAAATGTTCTATGATGTGAAGAAAGCTGAAATAAAGCTGCAGAGCTTCGAAAAATATAAAATGGGCGAAAATGTTGCAAAAGAACAATCAAAATTTCGAAAAATGTTGATAAAATTCATTACGTTGAAATTTCGAAAAATGTTGAAAAAATCTAAAAATGCGGAACAAATTAGGGAGTTTTTAAAATGTCCATTAAATATTGACAGATTCGAAAAATGTTAGAAAATACGAAGGATGCTTAAGAACTTGAAGTATTAAGAAAATATTGAAAAATGTTGCAAAAGTCAAAAAACGTTGAAGATGTGATAAGAAAAATGAAAAAAAAAATGTAAAAAAAGTCTTGAGAAATGTTGAATAATCAACAATAATTCAACACACTGTGGAAAAGATTAAAAACATAGTTCCAGAAATGTTTAAAAATTCAAAAATATTAAAAAAGCTAAACCATTTTAAAAAAGTCAATGTGTTTGTTCGAAAAAAATGTTGACAAAGTGGTAATACAGTGGGGCCTCGATTAACGCAAATAATAAAAACCAAGTCTGTTGCAATTAACGCGGTAGTTGCAATGAAAGAGTCAAGGAGTCTTAGGTACATGGTTGTAGATATTTAATACGAAAAAACCTTAAGTATAAAAAATGGCATTTTTTTTGCTAAAGTAACATTTTTCCATCTTGGAACGTTTACGAACTCGGTTTAATAACGTAAATGCTACAGAGAATATTCAAACGACATACGTTGCACTGAGAGAAGTAAAATTTGCTTGAAAAGTTGCACTTACTGAGTCTGTGTTGAAACAAATCTACAGTCTGCGATAATTGAGAAGTTGTATTCATGGAAGGTTGCATTGACCGATGTCGCACTGTATGTTTAAATAGCCAAAAATGTAGAACAAATTCAATATGTTGAAAATGTCATAATATGTTGATAAAGTTAAATTACGTTGAAAAATTCGAAATAATGAAAACTTGGAGATTGTTAAAAACACAGGCAGTATGTTGAAAAAGAAGACTTTAAAAAGTCAACTAAATGTTGAAATGAATTGCCGAATAATGTAAAAAAATTTCAATGAAATATTGAATGTTAAAATTCTCGAAAAATTTTGAATAAGTTGAAAAAAGTTGCATAAGTCGAACAAGTTGAAAATTATTGCAAAGAACGAAAAATGCTAAATAGACGAAGAAATTAATAAATAATGTTGAATAATTCAACTAAATGTTGAAAAAGTCGTGAAATGAAAATTTCCAAAAATGTTGATCAAGTGGTAATATGCATAAATAGTCAATATATTGTTGATAAATATTGACATATCATAAAATTATATGGGCATATGAAGCCAAGACAGGAAATACAGAATGAAATTTCAAATTAAAATGTTTATTTTTCATAATTTTTTGAACAAAAAATTTAAATTTTGAATCGCTGACACGAATTGGTTTTTGCTCAAAAGAATTTAAGGCTGTAAACTTTCGAATTCTGAGCGTGCCCGTAGAATGACATTTTATTTTCTGACAAACTCCAATGACTCAATATCAGATCTTAAGGAGTATTTTCTAAAATGAATTTAAGGCTGTAAACATTCAAATTCTAGGCGTTCCCGAAGAAGTCAATTACATATTCTGACAAACTCTAATGACTCAATATCAGATCTTACGGAGTTTTTGAGTTACAAAATGCATTTGCTTAGGTTCCAACACAAAGTATCAATGCTTCAAAGTCATTGGAGTATCGGATATCATTTAGAATTTTATTCTCTAGAGCAGCAGCTCTTAAACTTATGTAGTACGAACACCCCCTATCGAGCAAAAATAATTTTTGCGGACCTCATGCCAACCCTAGATATTTAACGTCATTCTTGAGCCTAATTTCTGGTTGAATAATGACAACGATACTCGGGCTTGCCAACCATACGGTTTTCATCCGTACAGCCTGTTTTTTGAAAGTTTTGTCTGGTTATCAAACACAAGCAGACATAACATGTCCGGATATCTGACGATTTAAAGAACGAAATATTTTTATTTTGCTTTAATTTTTGCGGTTTTTAATGGTCTTTCCAACACTATGTCCAGGTTTTGAAGGCTCAAAAGTTGATAAGCTTTCTTTACTTTCTAATAAATATTGATACTTATAACATACATCTCTTTGTATTTTAATAAATCTTTCGCATTTATGGAGTCAAAAATTTTTTATTAGGATTTTAATGTAATTAAAACACAAAATGAATGAAAATTGAAAGAGAATCAAAAAAGTTTTTGATAAATGAGTTATTTGACTCAAGAGAAAAGTTTGTTGATGTAAAACTATTTGGTGTCAATATTGTTTTGTGCACCCCTGCAGTGATTTTCCATATTTTTTTTTTTTACTCTTCAGCTTTTTTTACACTCTGGAATATATTGAAACATATTGGTTCAATATATTCCATTAACGGCTTTTTTAAGATTTTTCAACCGCTCTCAACATTGTCCATGCTTCTTAAATTTTTTCAAATTCTTTCAACTTTTTTGAAATATTTTAAATATTTTTTCGAATTTTTACAAACTCAAAACGAAATACCGAACAATATGCGGTCTCCTGGTGCACTATCTAATTTTGTTTTCTTTTAAGTTTTTATTAATATAACGTATGGTATATATTCACTATGCTACACTGAGAAAAAAGTGCCATTGCAAATTTGAAAATTATATTTTTGACTTAAAGCCGAAAATTGTGAATTTGAAAAAAGTGAAAATAAACCTTTTAATTTTAACACAAACAACTTTTAACTCATTTTGAATTTGAAAAATATTAAAAACAACATTTTTCGCATTTTAAGGTTATAAAGTATTACAAATCACTCATTTTTATTTTAAATCAAACACTTTGTCACTTTGCATCACTTTAAATCAATGTGTATTGTTTTTAAATCAAAATCAAAAATGTTTCTGTTTTTCGGCTTTGGCGCTAAATCCATAAGCGTTTATGGTTGTATCAAACACAAGATCCTTTCCCTGAGTGTATGTTATATATTCACTAACCGTTTGATTTGAAAATGCGTTTGGTGTTCTTTTCTTCAATTGCTGCTGTTTTTAAACCAATTAGAAGTTACTAGAACAATTTAAAAATACTTGCAATATTTGAAACAAGACAGCAAGCTGGGTGTAAGTAGGCTAAGGCAGCAAATGTAAAGGTCGATAGGTTGTTTTAATACAGTGGACGATGTTGCACTAACTAAGTGGAAAAATTGTAAAATCTTAGCTTAAATACTTGGATTTACCTGTTTGTAAAGTCATCTTGTAGATTCGTGCATCTGAGCGCGTGAGGAAACCGAAACAGCCAAAACACCAGCAGTGAGCATCTTTAACGCACGCTTTTAGTTGCTGCTGCTGCTGCTGCTGCTGCTGCTGCTGCTGCTGCTACAACAACCTATTTTTATCAGTATTTACCAATAGCTAGGTAACTAACATTAAATCGTTACGTTAGTTACCTTTGTACAATCAAAGGCTGTTAATGATATTGTGGTTATTTTCATAGCCGGCATGACATTACGCCTCTACAACTTAACCGGCTTTTACTCGTAACTCAAAAACTTTTTGAGTATTAATGAGCTGTTACTCATAATCGGCAAATTATTGCCAAAGACTTTGTTTACAAAAAGAAAAAAAAAAAAACACACAAAATAAATAAATATTTTTCAGTTAATTTAAACATCGTTTCTTATGTCACATACAAAGAAATACAGTGAAACGTTGAAATTTAACACTAGAACACCCTCGCGCTTGTTTGAAGATATGACTGCTGATTATGATTAATTAAAAAAGAGACTTGCAAAAATTACACTGAGGATTAAGTTCAAGTAAACATATTTTTTTCTTTTAAGTTCTATTACTTGTTGTCTACACTATCGTAAGCCTTTGAGTTTGACACACATTGGTTGCGACCAACATCTGTGCAACAAAGGAAAGTTGGGTCAAATAATGGCAATAGCATTGCAAGTAAAATCTTTTTTTTTATCTGCTACATATTAAATACAAAATCTCCAAGGACATAGATGGCTTGAAGGAAATTTTTGAATAAAACCAAACGAAATATGGATTGTGAGTCCAAATACATCACAAAACAAAACAACAAAAAAATAAAAAAGGCAAAAATTAAAAAAACAAAAAAAGCCTACATTTTTTTTTTGTTTTAAACATCCTTTTTTGAATGCATTTTTGCAATACAATTCTCTACTGGACTTCAACCAGGTGGATCAATTTAATCGGTAATTAGTGACATATGTTTCGGATATCCTCATCAGACCAGTTTTTGGTTCATTTGTACCAGAATTTGAACCCCGACCATTCCATGTATTATACTTGCACAGCCGCTCTTAACTAGTGCTTCATCGATACGACAACGATACGATAGTTCAAAAATTATCGTATTGTCCTCGTAGTGGCGCCAAGCTTATCGTCTCGTACTCGTTCTCGCAAGAGAAATTTTTAATCTGTATCGTTATCGTCTTGTTCTCGTTTGGTTATCGTCTCGTTCTCGTCTTGTTCTCGTCTCGTTCTCGTCTCATTATCGCCGATCGTTCTCGGTTATTCTCGTTTACATTTTTATATATATAAAACTAGCTGAACCAGCGGCTTTCCCGCGCACTATCCCTTGTGGAACTACGTCAACATTTTACGCAGTCTTTACTACAGACAATTGCGTCCAAGTACGAAATTTCATAAATTGGTATAAGTTTCGAGAATAGCAATGTAAGATTTTTGAGGAGGTCGAGGAGGTCGAGGAGGAGGAGGAGCTATCACCCATTAACCAAACCAGTTCACATTTAGCGAGTTGTTGTTGTTGTTGTTGTTGTGGCACAAACAACTTACATTTACGTATCAGGTTTCACAACTGTAGCTGCGATAGATGCCAAGATATGGCGTTTTAAGTAATTTTGTTTTATAAAGGTGCCACGCCCGTTTGTCTAATCTTGTTCAGATTTCGTGAGATACTTAGCATAGACAATATACAGCGCCGAATTTTTTCATAGGTACCAAGATATAGAGTTTTAAGTGTTTTTTTATTATGGCAGCTCTGGCTGAATTTCGTTCTCGGCGATAAATAAGTGCCTATCGTACGATAAAGATCGACCTCGTTCGTATGAGAAATAATTTTTTTTGAAATCGTCATGTTACGTTCTCGTTATCGGGACCGAGAACGATAACGATATTTGTTTGTGGTATGTTTGTTTATATTATATATATATATGCCGATAACGATATTTATTGGCTCTCGGTGAAGCAATACTTCCATCGTCTAAATATTTCTTTTGAATTTTTATCTGACATTGCAAAGATTAGAGGTTAATGATCAGTGTAAATATTTATATCTTTGACCCCATACAAATAGTTTCTCAAGCTTTTTAGGGCCCATACGATTGCCAGAGGCTCTCTCTCAGTTGCTGCAAAAAGTTCCTTACTGCCTCTGAGCGTTCTCGAGATCATGGTTATAGGTTTTCTGTTTTGTGAAAGTACGGCATCTAAACCACTAGAGTATGCGTCGGTTGTTAGGTCAAAAGAAAAGGAGAACATCTTCCGATGACAATATTATTTCTCTGAGAGTATTGAATTCCCGTAGGCTCTCAGACTCCTGTTTAATGGGAATCTTTCTGGATTGGATTTCGCAAAATAATTGCCATTATCACCCTATAGCAGATCTGTCAGAGGTTTTGCTATAGCTGCAAAACTCTAAGTTTGCAAGCCTTAAGAAGTATCGAAGATTGGTAGGTTGCTCGCAGCTTTTTATTCGATGCACCTTTTCAGGATATGTCTTTGTTCCACTACTTGAAACTGAACGTCCTAAATATTCAACCTTAACTTTGAAAAACTTTGAATTTTCAAGTGATACCCTCATCTTGGCATGGTAAAGATTTGTTAACAGCCATTCAAGTGTTGCTCTTTTGATTTTGGGTAGATAATTACAACGTTTATCCATTTTACCTCCAAATCATTGTGTAATTCCACGTTAGTTACGTAGCGGTAAGCATTAGTGATCATTCTTAAAATTTTATCATATCATATCTTCAGTTTATTCTTTCAATAAGAGGTTTTTGACCAGTGAGTTTTATTTTGACCTTTTTGGATGACATCACGGTTTGATTGTTTGCTGTAGCCCCACAGCTGTATGCCGTACGCCCAGATCGGTTTAATGATGGATTGTTAAAGTAGCACTTTCGAACGCTTGCTTTATTTAGAGTAGTGACCCATTAAACAGTACATGATGCTTCTAATTCAACTTGCTGTCCACATGGAGTCCCAGATATTTCATTAAGCTTTCTTGGGGAACTTGTACCCCATTAAGGTTAGTGCGCAGATTGTCATTTGTACGCCGTAACGTGAGCATGAACAGACTTTAACTCATTGAGCTTAATTTTCTAATTTATTGTGCATTTGCTAACTTTATCGAGTGCATGTTGAAGATTCTTCACTGCAACTTATTGAGAATCGCCTATAAACATTATAACAGTGCTATCAGCGAATGTTCCAATGAAAGTTTTTGTTGTTTAAGGAATATCTGCAGATAGGTCACAAAACACTTCGCTGTGGTAAACCAGCCAAGATTGGGTAGCAGTTTCTTCAAGTGAAACTTTGTAATGTCGTTCTGATAAGGCTCAAAATTAGTGAAACGGAACACCTTTTGACCCGACTACTTGGAATTTATGAAAGCAATGTGTTATTTAAATAATACAGGTAACATGGCTCAGAAAATTTTTTATGAATATCAATTCTTATGATTGTTGTAAGCAATTTAAGTTTTAAGTATACGAACTTATTTTTGAAAAATCTTATCTCGCAAAAAAAATTTTTGTGATATCATGATTTTCTAAATCTTTTATGTCTTTTTGACGTGAGATTTATATCATAAATGCGCTGATGTATTCTGCGTTAGATGAATACAAAATTTCCTCCCGCACTCAATTGATGTTCAAATGACATCAGTTTTTCTGAGCGGCCGCAGGATTCCAAGGGTTCAATCTATCTACAAACCAAATTTTATTAAAATCGGTCCATTAGTTAACGTTTTTCTTCGTTATTGAAAAAAAAAAGTATGCATGTCCCTCACTCTCTTTACTACCATTCCAAAAAAAAAAAAAAAATTATGTTGTTGTGTTGCGGCTGTTAAAAAGCGTTGTAACCGTTTACCAACTGACTATCTATATGTTGATTTTCTTTGAAAAACTTAATTTTCCGGAGTGGTTGCAAAGTAGTTACTATCCAAAATAGATTAATTCTTCAGCGCACCTCTGAAAGTACCCGCGGCACAGTGGTCCTAAATCGAGATCTTAGTTCAAAAATCACTAGAGAACGCATTTATGATTTGAAATTAACAATTTTTGTTTTTAAATAAAAGCTAACCAAAATGTAAATAAATCGTCGGAGCTCGAATTTTGAAAAAAAGTTTTCGTTTTTTATTATTTTAAGTTAAAAATCAAAAAAATGTTTTTTTTTTAAAAAACTTTTCTTATTTATAAAACGACCAAGCTTCACAACTCTATATCTCTCGGTATTTTCGTTAGCAAAAAAACTACTGATAGAATGCCTAGAATATTTAAAAAATAATTCGGAGCGATTCAAAAATGGTTCGGTCAGAAAGTGTTCAGTTTGTAAAAGAATGCCTCATGTGCGTCATATTTGCAGAACGATATATGTATTGCGGAAAACGCATAATAGTTCGCTCTTGCTCTAGCTTGACAAATCTATTTTCACGATATTATTCAACATTCTCACCCATACATACATCGACCTTTTATCAACACTTTCGAATTTTTCAATATCCTTGTACTTTTTCAATATGCGTCGACTTCTTCAACATTTTTCTTCAATTTTAAATCAGCTTTCGATTTTTCCAATATATGTACATATATCGATGTGTCAATATATATTGATATGTCAATATTTTCGACTTCTTCAATATTTTTTAACTTTTTTAACACTCTTAATATTTTTCGACATTTTTAAGATTTTTCGATTCTTTGGCTTTCCAAAATTTTTTTCTTTTTTTTAATTTTCACTCTTAAAATTATATGAAATACAATATATATGTTCTTATGAAATAACATTTGCTGACTTGAGCCACCCTTTTAAAGTTAGGTTCATTTGGTCAGCAGCTTTTGCGAAGACTGTCTTCTAGGTGGAAGGCCGATAATCTTCAGCGAAATTGGCTCTTCAAGAAATTAGTTTTTGAAAAGAAGTTTCACAAACATATCTGGAGCTAAATATAGGAGCCATTTAAATGGCTAAATTTTTGGCATTTCCGTAATTTTTTGGGACGTGTTTACTCCAGAACTCTTTAGCGGATGCAGATCTATACGTTTTCCAGCAAGTCTATTATTTGCACTTGGAATAGGAGCTTTGAAACGCAACCACTCCGCAGCCAAATCAGTATATTCTGCTGCTGGAAAAACTTCAAAAGACGATTTTAAGAATTGCGACAATTTCTCTATCTTTGCAAAGTCTTGGTATCTTGATGAAAATTCCTTCCCTAGTACTACATATGGTGCTAAAATTAACAGCTGGCATTTTTTAAGTATCAATGTTTACAAAAAAAAAAGTCTTGAATCACTTACTAAAAGATTATACTTTAAATAAATTTTTAGCGATCCAGATTTTGGTCTTCCGCGGTTCGCCAGTTGCCGACCGCTGGCATAGAGTGTGAGCTGGAGAGCTGCTTAATTTCAGTAGGTAATTTTCTTCAAGGGAGGGGAGCAGGTAAGTGCTACTTATCGCCTTTCCTTCGCTTGAGATAAAACATAAAAAATCGAATGATTTTCAAAATCAAAAGAGAGATAAACTTTTGAAACAGTTCATTTCCATTAACTTGTAAACTATAAAAGATATCGCACAATTTTTAGCATTTTTGAAATCAACATTGGCAAGTTAATGTAAATTGATAACCATTTTGAAGAAAATGCTTGAACCACATACCAACTTTCTACAGATTTTTTTTACATATATGTGGGGCATTCTAAATGAAATTTTCGGGCGAATAATAAACAACGATTTTTTACACCGGGAATTTGTTCTTCAACAGTTTTCGATGACCCACCTAAATTTTCACGTCAAGATATCCCCTAAACAGATTATTGGCTAGACCGATATTTTTGAATACCTCGAAATGGGTGTAATTTCATGTCATAATGAATGCGAGAAACTTGTTTCTTGTTTCCTTAAAAACGATTTTTACCCCGGGAATTTGTTCTTGAACAGTTTGCGATCACTCACCTAAATTTTCACGCCAATCGCTAGTGCCGAAGCCAAGATATTCCCTAAACAGATTTTTGGCTAGACCGATTTCCCCGTTTTTTGATGATTTTCAGGCGTGAATATCTCGAAATGGGTGCATTTTCATGACATGATGAATTCTTGTTTCCTGAAAAATATTTTCCACGCGGGTAAAAAAATTTTTGCTTTTTTATCAATTAAACTTTGGTTTTTATACCCTACACAGAGGATATATTCACTTTGTCATTCCGTTTGTAACGCATAGAAGGGGGCGTGGCAGGTATGGAAAAGTATATATGTATATTCTTGATCAGCGTCACCACCTGAGTCGATATAGCTCTGTTCGTCTGTCTGTCTGTCTGTCTGTCTGTCTGTCTGTCCGTCTGTCTGTCTGTCTGTCTGTCTGTCTGTCTGTCCGTCCGTCTGTCTGTGTGTCTGTCTGTTGAAATCAGGTTTACGAGAAAACTAGGCAAGCTAACTTAATGAAATTTGGCACACAGGTCACACCTTCTTGCAAGCTGCTAGCATATAAAAATGGGCGAAATCGGTTAATGGCCACGCCTTCCGCTCATACTCTATGTAAATATACCCAAGTCCATTTTGAAAAAAAGATTCTGCGATTTTGATAAAATTTGGTGATTTGTTAAAGATGAAAACAAAATTAAGATTGGGCTAGGTTTGAAGTTTGCAAAGACTCTTAAAGGGGCGTGGCATAGCCCTTAATTTTAACTTTTATAACGCCATAGCTCGTAAACCGTGCAAGGTATTGTGATGAAATTTGGTACACGGATAGAGATCTTATGAATCTTGAATTGCGCGTAAAGTGGGCGTAATTGTAAAAGTGGGCGTGGCACTTTTTAGCAATTGAAAATTTGGCACATACGATTTTCATTAAAGTTTTAGGGATGATACCACTGAAAGTTGTCATCAATACAAGTTTATTCAATATTCTGGAAAATTTTGTTGAAGGGCGTGGCACAGCCTACAATATTTATAAACGTTATAAAAAGAGAACTAACAACGCAATCGTTATGAAATTTAATATGGCAGATATACTCGCTAAAAGGTTTCTTCTTGCAAAATTTTGGTACAATGGTGCCGGTGGGTGTGGCACCTCCCAAATAAGCAAAATACGTTTAATGCTATAGATAGTGTGCTATCAGAGTAATCTTCATAAATTACTATACGCTTTTAAATTCAATGAATCTTGACAAGATTGCATCAGTGGGCGTGTCACCTCCCTCATTAGCATAAAATTGTAAGTGCTATTTTAAAAGAATTATTGGTGCAATTGTTCTGAAATTTATTGTAAGGGGTTTACTGGGTATTAGGTACATATGAATCAAAAGCTGGCGAAATAGCAACAGTGAGCGTGGCACCTCCCATACAATTAAAATACCTTAAGTGGCATAGCTATCGAAATAAATGAGCAATCATACTGAAATTTGATGTAAGAGGTTTGTTTATGAAAGGCTATTTTTGGATCAAAATCTGACTGGATTGCACCTATGGGTGTGTCACCGCCCTAAATTTTAAGAATAATTACGGCACATATCGCAAACTATACAAGCTATTGTGCTAAAATTTGGTTTGTGCATGTCAATCACGAATGTCATATCGAAAGTGGGCGGAATTAGAGAAGTGGGCGTGACACATTTCGTGTTTTTCATTTCTATTCTATTTTTTTCAACATTTCCCATATTCTTTTGACATTTGCAGTTTTTTCCAACACTTTTCAACATTTTTGAACCTGTTTACATTATTTTCGACTTATTCAACCTCCTCAACATTTTTTTAACATTTATTCAAAAACTACTTTCAATGCAGTGTAGGGTATGTGAGTTTCGGCCTGGCCGAAGATAACACCTTTACTAGTTTAGTTTTCATATCGTGCTCCTCAAAATTTTTGCTCTCATCCAGTGCCAAAATATTCGGCAAAGTGTCTTTTGGTAGTCACAAAATTTTCAGAGTGGAAACTTTTATAGTGCACTCAGGAGCTCGATATGACTGATGCGCATGGAAATGAAAACAGCACGATTTTTAGTGTAATTTGTGTTTTTTAGATGCACTAATTTTGTTTGTTTTAAGCTAGAAAAATATCTGCACCGGATTTCAGGCCACCGTTCCATACAAACCCATTCGCTGTGTGCCGGCTGCTTAGCCCAATCAAGAAAACATTAAATTTTTATCCAGGTTGCTTTCTGCACCAAAAAATCACAACTTGTATGGTTGCATATATATATAGTATATTATGTATATTTAATAGTGTTATTTTCATTATATTTGGCTGAGTGCATTTACATATGTTTTTTGTATACACACATGTTGACAATAATTTTTTTTTTTACTTTTTTTCATAAATTTCCATTATTTATTGCTAGGTTTTATCTTTCATTTAATTTGTATCTATATAATTCATACATTGTACACACACTTTGTAAATAGTTATCTTTTTTAATATTTTTAAACATATAATATTTGTAAACAACATTTTTGTATATAATTTCTAATCCAGTCGAATATAAAGTGTTAAGTTATTGTATGTGTTATGTTATATATATACTATATATGTATATAATTACTTTTCAATATTTATTTACAATAAAAATATTTGACTCAAAGTATAATTTATTATTTAGGAGAAACATTAAATCTATAATAAGCCCCGTTATCAAAATGTATCGTATTACAAAAGTTTCACAATCCATAGCAATTATTTATAATAAATACATACATACATACATGCGGAGTATTTAAGGCGTAGTTTTCATTTTGAAACATATGTTTTTTTTTGAAATTTTGATATGAAACTCAAAAGCCCAAAAAAATGGTACCTGCTGTTTTCACAAACCTTAAACTGTGGGGCTGGTCCACCACAATTAATAACAATTGTTAATTTGCCAAAAATAGCTATGAAGCGATATACATAGGTGCATACATCATTGATTACTGGCGCTTAAAAAGTTCAATATTTTGACTGGTTGGGTCGATAAAATAGAATTTATAGCCTGCTTAAAATGTCTCTATTTTGAAAATTCTTACATGGATTAAGGTATCAGTGCTTTCAACAGAATATTGAATTATAGATTAAGATAGAGCAAAGTTTATCATGAACCGGATCCGTCAAAAGCATTTGAACTATTTATGGAAATTCTGGTAAACGACCTGTAATGCACTCAAAAAAATTCACTTTCTATTTGCTTATACCATCGGAAAGCTTAAGAAATTACGCATCTAATGAGCTACGCCAAATGCTACCGGCATCTTAGATCAAAACTATAAAAAATCTATTAAGTCAAACCTATAAAAAATTAAGTCAAACCCATAAAAAATCTATTAAGTTAAGTTTCAATCTTAGAGCTATTTCAAAACAATTGACATAAACAAAACATCAATTTTCTCGAAACTCACATTCACTGAGATACCGCTTTTGTGCTTCTGAGGGCAGTGCAGTTGATCAGAATAATAACTGTCTCAAATATTAAGCATCTTTTTTGAATACACCTCTACTTCAGAAATTTATAAAATCATTATGTTCCGGAAAAATTCAAAGGCAAAACAAGAAAATAGTTTTTTAAATTCCTTTTTAAAACGGATAGTACACAATATTGTTAATGTAATATATGAACTGGGTAAGAATTTCCAAAGTGGGCCACTTCTAAGCCCAAAATGCAAATTTTTTAATGAAATTTTTTGTTTAGATAGTGTTATTTGCCAGATATTAAAATTAAAATGTTGTTGTTATAGGCAACTGAGATTTGGGCATTAAATTTTTTCAAAAGCTTATAACTTTTGAAAGGATTTGACGATTTTTATCAAACTAACTGCATCCAATTCATATTGAAATAATGTATAAGTGAAATTTTGGAGCTGGGGTCAACTCTAACAGAATTTTAATCAATTTTTATAAAACCAACGGAGTATAAGTGAAAATTTTTTCAATTTTATATTACGTATTTTTCAATGTATAGTTGGGTTAAATTCTTTAAAATTTGAAGACATGTGTCTCAACTCGCGGAATTTGTATTGACAAGGGAAGTACCGTGTATCCGGAATCTCTTTGTACTTACAACTAAATTCAATCGTAATTCAGTTAGACGCTGCCTAATGTCTAATGCCTAATGTTATTTTCCATAATTTAAGTCGAAAAAATCACACTGAAGAAAAAAAAGAAATGTTCAAACTCACAGTATACAGATGAATTTCTTTTGATCAGAAGCGTAGCTATATGACATGAGATATTAATGATGATGATATAGATAGGATTCCTATCTCTTCCGATCATAAATAACCGATATTTTGGATTTAAATTTGTTTCGATCGAAAATAATTGTTATTTTGAATTTCTATCCTTATCAACCAGAAATAGTCGTTAAATTGGATTTCTATTGTTTTCGATCAAACGTAATCGTTTTGTTAGATTTTTATTTTTGCGATCAAATATAATAGTTGTTTTGGATTTCTGTTCTTTTCTATCGAAAGTAATTGTTATTTTGAATATGAATTCTTATCGACTGGAAATAATTGGTACACTGGATTTCTGTTCTTTTTGATCAAAAATAATAGTTATATTGGATTTCTTTTTTTTTCGATCGAAAATAATTGCTTTTTTTTTGTTGTTTTTTATTTTTTTTTGTTTTTTTTTTGTTTTTTTATTGTTTTTTTGTTGTTTTTAATTTTTTTTTTTTTGAATTTCTATTTTTATTAACCGGAAATAATCGTTGCATTGGATTTCGATTTTTTTCGTTGAAAAATAATTGTTATTGTGTCGATCAAAGAAAATTGCCATTTTGGATTTCTATTTTTTTCGACCAAAAATAATCGATATACTGGACTTTTCCGATCAGAAGGTATCGATATTTTGGATAAAAATTTTTTTCGATCGAAAGTAATTGTTATTTTGAATATAAATTCTTATCGACCAGAAATAATCGTTATATTGGATTTCTATTATTTTCGATCAAAAGTAATCGTTACAGTAGATTTCTAGCTTTTTCGATCAGAAGAAAACTTTTTATTGGATTTCAACTTTTTTTCGTACAAAAATTATGGTTATTTTGGGTTTCTATTCTTTTCGATCAAAAATAATTGCTATTATGAAAAGTTTGGTTACAATCGATGCCGCAAGGCTTGGTTCTAGCATCTGTACTATTTTTAATCTATATGTATACAATTTTAAACCAACACTTTTCGAGCAAAACAGTTGCTTCTGCAGATGACATGACTTGCATTTATTTGAATGACTTCAGAACTGATTTGACAGCAAGCAGTGATCATGACCTTTGTCTTTTAAGACATTGACTCATAATGCACAAGCTGGTCCCAAGTAGCAAAATCAAAACAATATATCAGTGTGATAAATTATGTATTTCATCATTCAAACTGCGATGCACGACATGTACAAATCATACGTTTACTTATAAACAAAATTTAGCTTGCTGTTCTGAATGCTGTAAAATTGATTGCGTTAAATCCTTAAAATATTAAGTTATAATTTAGGATTCGAAAATTACATTATCGTTTACTACAACACTTTAGAGATACGCTTTAATAAGACAAATTAAAGTCCTTTTGTTCAAAGAAATTATTAAGCTGGAATATGGGCTGTTTTGTTAGGGTGGTACATGCCATAACAACATCAGCTAATTGCTTACAACCCAAAAAGAACATCAACTTTTGAACTTTTCAAAAGTATTGGAATTCATTTTTATGAAGCCAAGATTATACCGCATACGAATTGCCATTCGAAAAAACTAGATTTCTTGGTTTATTTTTGGACAGGAGATCAATCTTGAATATGCTTTGAGTAACAGGGTGTTGAACAAAGTTCCTTTAGAGTCAGTGGCGTCACTTCACCAAATCTTGTGAGGCGAGAATTATAATTCCACCAATATTAGATGGGTTTGTTGAATTAATGTATTGAAAAATATCTAGTATCAGATCCTTGGGGTGGAACAATGCCCTCCCAAGCCCTACTGAAATCACGCTACTGTTTAAAGTAATACATAGAAACAAAGATTAGCTGAAATCTGCCTAAGTTATAAAGCTCGAGCCATAAAAGTGATTTTTAGCTACCTATTTCGCTCAGTTTTTGGAAAATAGTTTATTTTTTCAGGCTAATTCTTCTATTCTAAGTAATCGGATCATCGCAATTGACCAGCAGATTTGTTTTTTACGGGAAAAAATATACATGAAAAATTTCTATCTAGGACCTTAAATTTATAAATGATATCTATTTAAAAAATCACAGTTGACCTTGAATTGAGCTTGAAAATTAATTACAAAGTCTCAAGGCAAGGTCAACTATTATTTGACCTCCTAGAAACCTTATAATATTTTACCTAAAAATTTTATCACTATCTTATTTAGATCGCGAGTTATTGGGCTGATCAAATTAAAATAGAACACACTGTATATATATCGCAGTTTCAAAAAAATCCAAAATGGTCGTTGTTTAAAGTGAAAATTTCGCCTGAATACCCCATGTATGCGTAGGTTAGTATACATGTTTTTAGGAATATTTAATTGATGAAAAATGTTTCAAAATTGTTAACCAGTACCCTTTTGTTTTTATTTATCTAGAACAGTTTATTTTACGAGATATGATTTTTTTAATTTCATATTATTTTTTTTGATTTTTTTTTTAAAGCGATGTCACATTAAAAAAATTTGAATAACAATATTTTTAAGCAAAATAATTTATGTTTTAATAAAATTTTTGCGAATGAAATATCTGTTTTGTTTTTGATAAATACGCGAATCACACAGTCTATTGCAAAGAGAATTAAAATTTATACTCTTTGTCTATTGTAACGAACACATACATGAGTACATATGCATGTATGTTCGTGTAAGTGTATGTGTGTATAATTTTTTGTTTGTGCATTATACGCTTCCAGAATATTTATCCAATCTTAGGTTAAGGTATGTCACAAGCACTATATGCAGGGGTTCGGAAGTTAGAGCACACCTTCCGCCTTCCATTCAAAAAACAATAAAAACGCAAGATTTTCGCACCTTTTGCAGATGCACTTTTGAAACTTAATGTGCGTGCATACATACATACATATATGAATGTATGAACATATATTGCTTGTGCTAAGCATTTCCCTGCGAAATATACCAAGTTCAAATGCTGGTGAAATCAAAACTTCAATAATTTGGAAAGCTTGGCACTTGGAAATAGAATTATTGACGTTATACTGTATACTCGTATATGTTACCGGCCAAACTAGTTTTTAGGATAAACTAGTTTTTCCTAGGCCAAACTAGTTCATCCAAAGAGTGTTAGAATGAACCAGTTTAGCCTAGTATGAACTAGGGTTATTATTTACTTTAACGATTTCACTCCCGACATTCTTGAAATTTTAGAATGTTGGGAGACCTACGGCCACGGCTCAGGGCTTACATACTCAAATGCTGACTTCGAGGTGGTCTTCGGCCGCGGTTTACTATACTATGTTCACCACAGGCTTCGCTTTTACACCGTCGTTTGATTTACCATTGTGAACCGAAACCGTTGTTGGACATATTAGAGGACGTAAGCACTGAGTCGCGACCAAAGGCCGTCCACCTACTCTGATATACTAAAATTTTCCAAGGCTAAACTGATTCATCCTAACACGCGTCGGCGTCGCATGAACTAGTTTGGCCTAGGAAAAACTAGTTTATCATAAAAACTAGTTTGGCTCGTAACATATATATACATATATGGGACACTCCATGTCAAACGTAACAATACTGCAGCGAAAATTTGAAGTAACGAAAAAATACGCACATATGTATGTTTGAGTGCTAAATTCGAGCTTGCACTCAGTGCTAAAAAATTGTTGCAATGATATTTTTCTGAATATTCTTATTTTAAAAACTTTTCATTCAGTGCGATTCTTCACTTATGAGAAAAAAATTATAAAAACTGAAATTTTGATCGAAATTGTTTGTCTCAGTAACACAAAAACTAAAAATTTACATAAAGTTTTTAAAATCCAAAAGTGTTCCAAGAATATCTGCATTCAAACCATAAAAAGTAATTTTTGAGTTTTTACATTTTGCATTTAATTTAACAAAAATTATGCGTGACTTTTCCGTTGTAAGCGCGAAATTGATGTTGCCAACTTGATTTTTGCAAAGGCGCACACGGGTTTTTGTTGCTGTGGGGTCAAGCTCCAAATTGATAACTCAGAAATATTTTTTTGCTGTTTCAAATTTAAGCGTTGGTAGCATTGATACGGTTGAACTGGAATACCCCATATGTATCAATCAACCCCTCAGCATATTTTCAGTCATAAGGCAAACGCAAAGTGTTAATAGAAACGCATAGTTGATCAAGCAGAGGATCAGCGTGCTGCAATTTAGTAAACGCTGAGCAAAAGAAACGTTTAATTGCAATAAGAACGCGACCAGCACGTTTAAGTCCAGTCTTTGCAGCAATTTCCTATAGCATTTAGGTTTCATATTTGCACACAGCGCTATCAGCTATTAATATATATTTTTTTTGTGAATAATAAAAATTGAAAAATAATTTTTGTCATAAAAAATTTAAAATAGTTATGCCCCTGGCTATAATTCAAAAACTACTGAATTGACTTCTTTTTGCAAACTTATTTTAGTTACAGTGCAGTCACGGTAACGTGAACTAATTAAAACAAAGGTTGTTCACGTTAGCGAAATTGTTCACGTTATCCAACAGCAAAATTTAAACCAAAATTTATGCAGCGCAGTTGCTGTAATGTATTTTGCATAAAATATTTATTCTTCATACCATTTGTAACAACAAAAGCTTTAAAGGAAACAAAAAACTTCTTTAGAAACTAAAAAAAAAATAGCAATAAAAAATTTATTTGTTTTAGTGGACTAATGATTAATTGAACATAATTTGATCGAATCGTGCAGTCATTAGCAGAAGCCGATATTCATGTGAAATTTCACAAATCGGTCAATGTTCCATTAACAAACATGATATAGACAACAAATGGAACATTATAACCTGGTAATTGGTGACATATGTTTCGGCTACATATTCATATAAATTAGACAGTACCACCTTACAGGCAAAAAAAAATCGAATCCAAAGCAGTTTTGGAAGGCAATTTCGAAAAAAAATTTTCTATTTTTTTCAAACGAAAATTTTTGAAAGAATTAGTACCAAAAAATATGGGTTTCTGGAGAACCGGTACCATGGTACTTTAGCTATGAAAATAGTATATTTTTTTGTGTTAACACTGCTACTGACTCTAAATACCGAAGATATAACGAAAAATTTAATATGGAGACCCCTACGTTCGGTAAAGATCTTTAAAAATATTTCTTAAAATAGTTCTAATGAAATAAATAAAATACTTTATGAGATAAAGTCTTATGATTTTTTGCAAGCTTTAATTTTCTGACATTAGGGTGGCACATTAAGATGATAGGAACTGTGATCTGGTGGGTAAATTCAAGAAAACTGTACTTGATGTTAATGAATTTTGAATCAAAAAGTTGGTCTACTCAAGACAAAAACATTTGTGTATCATACTTTAAGATCGGACTATAAATGCCGAAGATATGATGAAAAACTTAAATACGCGACCTCTATTTTAGGACAAAAAAAAAATTTTTTTTTCTAAATTATCTTGCTAAAATTTTCGGATTTGATGGTTGTACGTTGAACTTTTTTTTCTGGTACAGTCTAATATACATGTAAGTATACATAGCCTCATTAGGCCAGTTTTTGTTTAATTTGTACAAGGATTTGAAGCCCGAACATTTCATAAATTATTTTTGGATAGGCGCTCTTAACACTTGAACAATGAGGGGCTCAAATCCTTGTACAAATTAAACCAAAAACTGTTCTAATGAGGCTATGTATATATGAGGGAATAGCCGTAACTTATGTCACCAGGTTAAATTGTTCCATTTGTTGTCTCTGTAATGTTTGTTGAAGAAGCTTTGACCGATTTCTGAAATTTCACATGAATATCGGCTCTTGCTAATGTTTGTACGATTCGATCAAATTATGTTCAATTCAAAATAAAAATATATAAAAAACTTTTGCATATTGCAAGTTAGTCAATGCAAAATCTATTTCGTTCACGTTAGCGCGACTGCACTGTATGTGTTTTCATTAACTTTCAGATGACATCAACTTTGTTGCAAATTTTGCAGAAGTTCCCAATTTATAGCGATTTTTATAACACATTTTAATAAAGCAAATTAACAACAGATTCTAATTAAACTTCGGAGGTTTTTGCATAATGGCTGAGATCTTCAAAATCGTACACAAATCTCATATTTAGTGTGACAATAAAATGTTTGATTACAAGTAGTAAGGTGGGTGTGTTAAAGCATTAAATGTACGAAGGTCACATCTTGCCGGTATCTTTATGATATGGCATGTTGAGTTTATACCTAAGATGAATCCAATTTACTGCGATGCCACATTCGATGTCTTCCTTAACTTATTTATTTTTAACAAAACAGACAAATCAAAAAAAAAAAAAAACAATTGTTTAAAAAAAACAATATTTTTTTTCAAGTAAAAGACCTTGAAGACAACCAAATTTAAGTTTTTTTTTTTTGTTTTACAAGTGTGGTATTGTAAAGCTTTGTTATTTTTCTTTTTTTGAATAAATTTAGTTATTCAAAACTTTATAATATGTTTGCGTATGTATGCACATACTCGTATATGTGCAAAAACTAAAAAAAAACTGGTATTAATTGACAGCTTTTGTTTTGTAAAATATTTGCTGAGGATATATATAATATATTATATATAATAAATGAAATGTATTTTTGTTCAAAAAAGTCAAATGATAAATAGAATGAATTTTGATTTAGAAATTAATTGATATTTTTACTGTTGCTGTAGTTATTATTTGTTGTTGTTCTATTTATTTTTGTCAACCTTCGTGGGATATGTCGCGCTTAGCCCCATTTTTGAAAAAGACCTACTCGTTGACATCGGCAATTATTGCCCCATAGATTACAACGGCATGAGCTATTGTGGCAGCAATCGTGTGGACGGTTATCACAACTTTCAGCCCGGTGTATGCATCCGCGTCGATAAACATGAATTCGTGACGAGCGTCTGTGGTCAGCAATGAAATGTCGCAGCGTATTACAATGCAAGAAAAAAAGAAAATGCAGCGGCTTTTGTTAAAATTTATTTTATAAAAATGAATACAGTGCGCACTCGTTAGCTAGGGCGTAAGGAGCACTAAGGAAAATAGCAAAGTTTGAAGAGAGCTTACGTCGCACAGTGTTCAATTGTTAGCCTTTAGCTGGACGAAATTAATTTTTTCGCTTAATGAGGATAGTCAAAAAAAATATTGCATTTTAGCTGTAAGTCCTCGTTGCGTATTGTGTCAAATCTCCATCTTTGGAGGCACATAAGGAAACATGGAACTTTTATTATCTATTTAATCTAGTGTATCCCAGGTTTCATAATACATTTGATTTTTTTTTCCCTACTCGCCCCTGCTGAAAAAACTTTTAGATTTTGCAGTTAACGGTGCTTTCATAAAAAATATGAATATGTTAAAAGTGCTGAAAAGGTACACTCCAATTAAGCATTTTACGAAAAAATCGAAATTTGGTGTTAGAAGTGATTGGAGTGTAAAATTTTGAAGCAAAAGTCAAAATAAAATTTTTCAAAGTTTAGTACATTCTTTTTGTACATCAGCTGCCAGAAATTGGATAGCGGTTATGCGGGATATCAATAAGTTTGGGAAAGAGTACAAGGAGTGGCTCACTAAATGTTTTAACAGCTCTGGACGTCATACTAACAAGCATTCCACCTCAAAGTGTATGAGAAGAAGACGGCCGAAATAACATTTTTCGGAGCTGTCTAACATTTAGAAAGGATCTCGTGATGTTCCAAAACAAGGACCTGGAAATATGAATGATGGAAATACCGCTAGAAGCTATTTTCCGAGTCCTAATATTGCAACAAATATAACTGGAATTAAAAGAGACTTGATCTTGAGGTTTGGAATCATTCTAAGAACTTTCAGTTGTCCTTAAAAAAATCAACACTACGCGCTTTGGTGACTATAAAGGAAATTGTACGTTAAACTATATGAATGGTTTCCCACGCCACCAAAAGTGCAGCAGGTCTTGATGCATGGAAATGAACATTATTAATAGACATCGAGAGATGTCTTGATATCTTTTTTTTTTCTACGAAATTTCTCAAATTTAAAATTTTCAACTATGCTGCCGTACTGGAACTCATGTAGGGAAAAGTGGGGCTGGTCTTAACACTTTTTGGAAGATTAGCTCCAGCTTGTAAACCAAACATTATTTATATGAATTTGTCTTTCTATACAGTTAGTTTCTATACAGATAGTTACATTAGACGCGTTTATTAAATTTCAATTTACCTTATTTCGAAAGAGAAACAACAAAAATAAATTCAAAAGTAATGATGGAGGGGTAGTATCAAAAAATTCAAAGCAAGCAGAGCTGCAAAAGCAAAATGGTGCTTGATTTCATATCAATTATTTTATCAACCGTTTAGTAGAACTAATTATATGGCTACAGTTTCTTTTAATCGCATGACAACTCTTGAAGTGGAGTTCCTCACACGCATCCATAGCCAGAAAAATAATATAAATAACCGAAAAATTACATTAGTAAATTTTGCAATACAAAATTTGCACGGTATTGGTTTGTTATATCTAGGTATGTATATCCTTAACACATTGTAGACACTTTACTTAAAAACGTCTGTCTTCGAAAAATCAGCGTTTGAAACGTCTGCATGCCCAATTTTGTCAAATTTTTTTAAAGTTAAAGCACCATTCAGCTAAGAAGCGGACGCAATTTAATACACAATGTTTTATTTACATTTTTGTAATATTGCAATTTTTATAAGCAGCAATAATTAAGTGGCAGACGTTGTTTCTGTCGCTTTTTCTGACATAATACTTATAATTATCGCAATCTATGGGTGTAATAAGATGACAAAGGACAATGACGTATCTATGATTTTATTTCGGGGGGGGGGTTTTGGATATGAGATTTTTTCTACGTAGTGTATATTCTTTGCAAAATCGTTTCTATATAGTGTCCGTCAAAATATTTCGGGGGGGGGGGTTCTATCCCCTAGCAATCCCCCCCCCCCCTAGATACGGCCCTGACAAAGGATATTGACAGATTGACACCACTTTAATTTCCCATAGATATTTGGACCAAAATTCCCTTATCAACCTGTTAACTAAAAATATAATTTTTTTAAAAGTTTATTTCAAGCTCTGCTGGTTAGACACTATACCACACATTTGAAAAATTTTCAACTCTCTCAATAACTCCCGACTTTTTCAACTTTTTAAGTATCGACTTTTGAAATGTTTTTTTTTTCACTTTTATTTTGATTGCCAAATTTTTCGATTCTTTAATTATGGTGCGACTTTTTCCACAACTACATTGGAGAAAAATTTGAATTTTTTAAACATTATGGGACTTTTTCAATCTTATGCGACTTTTTCAAAATAATTTCATGAAATAGTACATCTGAGTTTCCTAAATGTAATTTAAATATTTCGTATCCACTCCCACTTGCATGCCCAGGTTTTCAAGTCATTTCATAGATAATGTGTTTTTGCGATCTCAGTCCCTAAGCTTTGCTTACATTTCTCAGAGATAATAGGTAATTTTTGAAATCAGTTACTCATCCTGCTTTATCTTCGCAGTTATGGTAACTTGACCAGAGAGCGTTGAAAGAAACTTCGTTGTATTGGAGAAGGGTAATATTTGACTATATTGTACATGTAAAAGATTATTGCTTATTTAAGAAACATATTGAAGGACAGTTTCTCCTTAAATTCAAGAACTCTTCCTTAAACGAAATAAAATCTTCTTTCTTGTTGTGCATTTTTAAACTTTAAGGTGTTTGCAGCTATGTAGTCAACATGGAGCCAGTCACTAAATTTAAATATAATTTCTAAAATACTTTACTTTTCGTTGTACTCCGGCATTTTCCTAGTGTTCTCATCTTGAATCAGCACATAGGGTCCTTCGTTGACGTTTTCGTTGTTGCTGTCGTTATCAACGTAGTACATCAATTTGCCATCAAATTGATTATCTAAATAAAATATTTGCAAGAAATTTAAAATTAATGAATCAGTTTTTTGAACAAAAACTTAAATCACTTAGATTTAAGAACAACCTTGGGTTTACACAAAACTAAATGTAAAATATTTTGTGTCTTTGGAGAATTTCTTTCTTTTTTGACAAAAGGGTTAGGATTCAATTCAGCTGACAAAACTTAAAAGAAATTCAAACTTCTTTTAACTTGCCCACCAGGGTCTACTGAGCTTAATGCAAAAGACGTAAAATTAAGTAGGTTAGAAACTGTAGATCTGTCATTAACAAAACCATGCTGAGGAGTTGTTATGACATCACTACAGCACACCTTAACCTGATCGTATACAATGCGTTGAAAAATTGTCGGTATTGATGATAGCTAAGCCACGGGTTTGTAGCTTGAAACATAATTTTTACACACTTTCTTGAAAATGGAACTGACTCAGCGCAGAGCTGCAGTTAACTAAAACTGTCGCAGAAATACCATCAGGTCCAAAGCTGATGTCATTATCAACAGATGAGTTATATTTCTCTATGAAGTCAAGTGAGTAAGTTATTTATATCATTAATCGAAACTAAAGGATCGTCATAATCCATATGTTCAAAATAGTTGACCTCAGTGCTAAATAATTCCGTAGAAAATGATTCTTAAGACAACTTAGCAAGCAACATAGCTATAATTTGGAGCTCGCCAGTGAGCCCATCAACTGTTCTCACTTCAGATGGAAAGCTTTTTTTTTATGTTAATAAATCCCAAAATCTGCTTGGGGACATGAAGAATATTCAGCGTAATTTTACTCAAAACATATTACACATTTCTTGGCGAGCGCTCCGTTGATAACTATTCTGGCGATACGATCGAAGTTGCGGTTGGGGACCTCGCCTGTCACTTTCAAAATCAATTTTCGGTCTTTTCCCTTCTATTCGTACAACATAGTTTTTCCGAAAAATGGGTACAAAACATTTAGGAGGGTTGGGGACCTTCCCTGTCACTTCAAAAAACCAGGTTCAGCCATTTCCCTTTGATTCGTGCAAAATCATTTTTTTTAAAAATAAAATCGATACGATGATCAAATTCGGCCGGATAGTTACGCATCCATAAGAGGCAGACAAAAACCGAATTTTATATAGTAGATAATCCCAAGTTTTCTGCTTTGAAAGTCTTTGCTAAGTGATCCAAGATATTATTTAGGATTTTCCTCGTTTTTTCAAGCATAAAAAGCTTTTATTATCAACTTTTGAAAATAAAAGTCCTAAAAAACTTTTAACATGTGACTTTTAAAAATATAAGTCAAACTTTTACTTGCTAAAATTTTTTTTGGACTTTTTAAAATAAATAAGTCAAAAAAAACTTTCTAATTTTTTATTTCAAGAATACAAAAAGTATATATACGTAGCTAGCAGGGTTGCCAAGTGGCCGGGTTCTGCCCAGTCAATTTCATGTTATTTCTAAAATAACCGGCAATTTTTGTTGTTTTTCCTACACAAAAATGTATATATATATATCAAAATTACAGTATTTGTTGGAAACTTTAAGACGATGAAAGGTGGATCAAAGTTTGTTGTTTGGGGATTTTTCGGACATGAAATCGATGTAGTTTTTTCTGTTCTACAACATTGGTGCAAACATATTTTTCTGTTTGTGGCTCACTTTCAGAGTTATTGCGCAAAGTTTTCTTTGTCGGCCTCTCACAACCAGGGCCACCACAATTTTGGCGACTGACGCTTATTTCGAGTATAAGCTATACTTAAACTATCATTTGGAAAAAAAATTAAGTGGGAGGAAATTGCTCCGAATTTTACCTACCTTACAACTTGTGTCAGAGCACTATGACCGAACGGTAACGCAAGTTTTACGAACTTAAGAGAAATGTCATTTTCTGCAGTAGCACTTGATTTTATATCTCTTATGATATTGTAGCATCAGATGTACTAACTGTAGCAAATTCGAATCCATATGACTCTTTGCCATTTAGCATTCAAATATAATAATGGACACATGAGTGCCACAACGTGCCAATATTTAGTGCAGTCTGAAGGACAAACTTTCGATAATATGTTCGGGAAAGTGAGCAAAAATAATTTAAACTCAACAGTTTGGAAACGTCCAATATCTTTTAAACAAATAATATGACTTCTTGTATATATCAGAATTTTGCTGGAAAAAATTGTGTCTTTCATAATAGCCACCACTCATGAATTTTCCATAGTTTGTTGGATTTGCTTTAATCTGCTCATACTTGAAATTTTTTATCAGTTGTACTGACCGGATCAATGTCGGCTTTGTTTTTAATTTAACACCATGGTCTTTTCATTTCATTAAATACCAATTAAAGCCATGCAACGCAATTTCAAGTATGGAATTGTCTTACTCATTACATTTGTGAAATATCGCCTTAAGCAAGGTTTTACTTCTCTGAGGTTCAATGAATAAATCAACATTAGCGGTACGATGTGCAAACATAAAGCAAAAAAAAGTTTCCCAATAGGAATTGTTTTTCGCTTTTGCAAATGGCAACAGCTGTAGTCGCGTTATGGGCAGTTGTCCAGTAACAGCTGTCAAATGCTATATGACGATAAGCAAATGAAGCAAATATGCTCCAAGAACATGAAAGATTTGTGTCAACTTTTGAGGTGTGAAGATCTTACTGACGCACAGTGGGAGATAACATGCACTTAGGGAACGAAAACAAAACTTCAAAAGTTCAAACTTATTTTTGGGTTTAACAACACAGTGGAGCTTTATATAAAGAAAACTGTTGGATAGCGCACTCTAGCCAACTTGTTTGTAACAAAATGCGTTAACCCTTTGTAGCCTCTTGTGACATTTCTGTAACAAAACTGAATAGTCCCGCTAAAATACGTACTGAACATTTTAGTTTATTCAAATCAGTGTCACTGCTGTAGCATACCACACTGAATAACTTAGTATCCAATAAAAATCCCAGACGGCATAACCTATTGATTTCAGTGAGTTTGAATTTTGCGCGTTGCTGAAACTGACAAGCTTAAGCTTGTGCAGCTTTCGAATTTAAAATACAAAAAGTTCATAAACATGGCATATTGACGGAAATCACATTGTTTCGATTTTATAAAAACCAATTCATTTTTCTTCTATCAATTCATTTGTATGGCTTTTTCAAAACTTAGAATTAAAAATGGTAAAAGTGGCAAATTGAAGATAAAAAAAAATACAGGGTGTGCCAATAAGAGTGCATGTTTTAAATTTTGTAGAATTTTGTTTTCGTGCAAGTGGCAACTCTGAAAATTGACAGCTTTAATCTGTGAATGTTTCGATTATTAAAAATGGAGCGTTAGAATTGTGAAACCAATTACGAAAATGGGGAAACTTACGCTGAGAAAGTGCACCTAATGTGTGCACAATTAAAAGAGTGGTTAAAAATTATCAAGAAACTGAGTCGATTATGGACACTAAGTCTCCTTTGCGTCAACGTGCCAGTAGGTTTCTTGAGAACATAGCTGCTCTAAAGGAGAATGTTGCCGAAAACATCCATTCGGCATAGCTCTCAACAACTTCAAATTTCATCTGTCATCAGAGCCGCGGTGGGCATTTGAAGAATATTTTATTCCAGACTTAAACCTTAAGCAGTCTCATGAGGTCAGAAAATTTTGTAAAAACTAGAGTTCAAGTGTTAGTAGAATTAAGAAGCATGCATATTTTTGTTTCTTTTAAAAAGAATATTAAATATTTCTTTCGTGAATTATTAAGAGATAATAAAATGAGTAGTAACTATTTGAATTTCTGTTTTCATAACAATTTAATAACGTTTAATAATAAAAAAAAAATATTTGGGGTCTATGTTGACCCTATGCGTCCACTTAAGTAAAAATCTATGTGCGCATGAATGAAACGTGATAAGCGAATGGAAAATGAACCAATAACACATTTATCAAATAGTGGGCCTGTCTAAGAACTGGGGAACGGAAATGTACCTTACAAGCAGAATAAAGCACTACTTGGCTCTTTGCTATAGCTATATGAACTATAAAGGTGTGTAGTATTAAGCTCTGAAATTGCACTATTGATGCAACGCCCAGTTTCCAAAGCCCACACATTCCTGTGTCAAGTTTCATTTACATTGGCATTAAACAAACACTTTTAATATGGCATTTAATGCTTTTTGTTGGCAAATTAAGTGCCACGCCCATGTCCGATGTTTTACAGTTTCGCTCTCTATACCAAGTTAAGTGAGATTATTCGTTAAGGCTATATTTATTAGCAATATAATGATATTTTGATCTCCAATTTATATAGTTATAGTTAATAAAGTTTTAGTAATCCAGTTCACTGTGAAGTACGATACGAGAACGATACGATAGCTCAAAAATTATCGTATCGTGCTCATAGTGGCGTTGAGCTTATCGTCTCGTACTCGTTCTCTTATGAAAAATGTTTGATCTGTATCGTTCTCGTCTCGTTATCGCCGATATTTCTCGGTTATTATCGTCTACATTTTACGAAGTCCTTACTTTAGACAATTGTTTCCATGTACGAAATTTCACAACTTGGCATAAGTTCCAAGACTATCAATGTAAGGGTTTTTGTTGAATCATATGACCCATTATCCAACCCTGTCGACATTTAGCGAGTTGCTTGGCACAAAAAATTTTCATTTACATATCAGATTTCACAACTGTAGCTGCGATAGATCCCAAGATATGGCGCTTTAAGTAATTTTGTTTTATAAAGCTTCCAATCTCGCCCCTTTCTCCAATCTCGTTCAGATATCGTGAGGTACTTAACATTGATGTAACGCGCTTTAAGCGCTTTTGCATTATGGAAGCTCTGGCTGAATCTCGTTCTCGGCGATAATTTATTGCCTATCGTACGATAAACATTACATTATCGCCGAGAATGAGATATCGTCTCGTTATTGTTCGTGGTCCCCATAACGAGAAAGAATACACGAATAGATCTGGACCGCTCTTTAATACGAAGGTCTTCTTTTTAAGAATAATTATTGCTTAGACCTTATGTTCATAAATTATGTACCAGAGCCCCTAGACGTCGTAATATGGAAAAATAAATAATAGCCCAAGAGCCCGCTGTAGAAAAGTCGTGTGTATAAGATTACAGAATCGTATGTACGCGAAAGATAGAGCTGCATTTTGGTGAAATTAACCAACCAGGTTTGCCTTGCCAAAGCCCACCCCGATGCTTAAAATGCCCAAATTTAGTTCATTTTTTTTATTTTCATTTTCGTTTTTGTGCGTTTTTGTCCGGTTTTGCAAAAACTAAATCCTAAAAAAAGTATATATGATTTAAAGAAATAAAAAAAGTAAGCATGCTATAACGTTTTTTAACACAAATATGTTGTTTCAAAGCAGAGTTTATTAAAATCGGTTCAGGATATTTTGCGCCAAAGCGTTACAAACCATTTCCATACAAGCAATTTTGTATGAAAAGTAGAGATATGAATTGTAAATTATGCTGATTTCTTAAACATTAGAGCACAAAAAGTTATAGTTGAGAAATTTAACGAACTTCAACAGTAAAAATAAGTACATATCCCCGGATTTATTTGAAGAAAGTATGGTTAATTTTGCTATGCTTTACGATATTTGTATCAATTGTAAAAGCTTACAGTTAGATGTTGCTTAAATTCAGAAGGGAGTTTCCTTAAAGCGAGGGGAACAGGTAAGGTGCATATTTCGCCATTTCATTCACATGGGGAAAAAGATATACTTTTCAATAAAAGTAGAGATAAGCATTCGGTACGCTATTTATTACTATGCATTTTTGAAATGGGCCTTGCCAAATTAATGGAAACTGATACCCAATTTGAAGAAAAAGTTTCAATCACATTCCACCTTTGTGTGGGAGTTTGGCGTGTACATCATCGGACTTTTTTCATATTCACAAATTATTGTTTTTTTAACACTAGCAAACATCTGTGCCAAATTTCCGGAGTCCAGCGCTGTTATTACTATTTATGGCAACGGTATTTGGAGAAAAACTCCAACAACTTGAAAACCATAGACGATATCGCACAATTTTGAAACTTTTTGAAATGAGCATTGCCAAGTTAGTGGAAATCGATGCTCATTTTGAAAAAATTGTTGTAACCACATCCCACTTTTGGATGGGAGATAGGCGTGTGCGTTAGCATTTCATTTCATTCAAACAAATTTATGTTGCTTCAACCTAAAAACATCTGAACCGAATTTCTTGCGCTATTATTAATATTTATGGCCGCTGTTCAATTTGTTTTTAGCATTTCCCTACTCTTTTAAAGTTTTTCAACACTTTTTAGCATTTTTCAATGCTGCAAAATATTCAACTTCAGCAACATTTCTCAACTTTGTCAACTTGTTGCACTAAACGTTTTGACTTCAGCAAATGTTTTCGACTTCAGGAAGAAAGAGAAGGAAGAAGATTCAGTTCATCAATTACTCTGAAGTTGCAGAGGAGACTACATCTGGCATGTTGGATGGATTTGATGCAGCTTCTTAGAAGTACTCAATGGTTTCTATGTTTTAGTATTCCAGCTAGGCATACGCGGAAATATAAATAAATTAAGCGTAGTTGCTCACAATGGATCCCACTGGCAACTGGGCGATGACCAACCTTACCGATGCATATGTTTAAAAATATTTAATACAAATAGTGCAATTTTACAATACACTTTCATTTATTAAAAGTAATATACTTTTAAGAACACACAAGATTGATGTATGCGTAAACATGAAAGGAATACAAGGCGTCCCACACATGATATCTATACCAAATCTACTTACCCTTATTATTGTATTCCACATCCAAGTCATAGGGATTTGCTTGTACTGCCGTCATCACTGCGTCGTCGAATCCATGCGCAGAAAATGCAACAATTGGTAGTGATGCAAAAATTAACACTTTTAGCAAATAAAATTGCATTTCTTTATAATTTAAGTGTGCAATCAATGAAAAAGATTCTAATTTTTTAAAATTTGATCACGATTTATAGTGCTTAATGCAAATATATACGAAACAATAGCGCGAAAAGAGTTCAGCACAAACGTACTGTAGGCCAAAGATTTAAAGTTTTCGGCAGAATTCATATACTAACGCAAAAACAAAAACAAACATTTAGTTATGTTGGTACACTTAAAAACTCACCCAATGTGGTGACTATTTATGCTTTGACTTCACCACTTTGGGTGTTTAATTCCGAATTGGTGATATTTTTAATTTTTTTATTTTCAGTAATCTCAAATTATTTTAGCAAAATATCAGAAATTACTGAATAAGATTTAAACAAAAAAATGTCGGTTTTACAAGTCAAAAGTCCTTTTTATCTATGTATGTGTGTTGCATCTGAGCAGAAAATAGCTCATAATAATTTTACTGAGCTTACTATTCAGCGTGTGTCAACAGCAAAAAAATACACAAAACAAAGTACAAAACAACAAAAAACGCCTAAACGGCTCGTCACTTCAGTTTCATCCGTTACTAAATGAAATCATCAGTGACCTCTGGGAATTTCTAAGCCTGATATGCTTTCAATTTATCTTTAAATCAATATCATGATATGTAATACTAAGTTCAAATTCTGCGAGAACTTGTTAAAACGGACTCAGTTAGAAGCTGAGAATATATAAAGCCATCCAGCTAGTGTTGTCAAGAGGAAATCTGTGCCCAGCAATTAAGAAACTATAAAAATCGCAATCGATACAGCATTTATATGCAATTTTTCTTGCTATGGCCGCAACAAAACCATTGGTGTTCTCAGTCAAATCCAATTTCTTCGCCAATTCCGATTCCAGACAGAGCGTTGCTAATCCTGACATTCTTGTTTGGGCCGAACAGGAATGGTGCAATATTTTTTATCCTTACGAGAAAGCTAATAGAGCGTTCAGCAATGCAAACGTTTGGAAAAGTGTATCCAATTTCTTCGAAAGAATTTCATTTAACAACTCAAATGGAGGAAGACAAGCCATATCTGTATTAATGGAAACAACAAAGGATGCTGTTTAATTCTCACTACTTTGAATTTTTGTTGTAGACGATTTGTTACGAATCAATAGTCGGCAAGGTGTTGCAGTGGTAGCGTCCGCTGATAATCTCTTTTGCTTGTGTCTGTTATAGACTAAAATATTTATGTGATACTAGTGGCTTCGCACGCACACGCGGTGTATTTTTGATGTTAAATTACTCTATTAACATTTCACTCTATATGCTCTCAAACAAATAATTGAAAGAGAGTTTGAGCTTTAAAGCCGAAGGCAAACGGTACAAATGAAAAGGAAAAACAACAACAGTAACAGCACAGAATTCAAGAAGCAGCAAAAAATCAAGCGACAGTTTTTGTGTGAGTTTTAGCAAAAACTTAATCGTGAAAAACAGAATATTTAACTTTAAAAACTTAACGAAATAAGTATGCAGTAACCTGTCGTAGCACAAATATGTTAATTTAGAAAAAAAGATATTGAAATTATTTCAGTATATTTAGCGCCAAAGCGTTACAAATCATTTTCATTTAAGCAATTTTATATAAATAGTATAGATCGTGACTCAAACCCATTTGAAACATAAAAATATGGAACACAAAATGTGGACAGGACATTAACGCTCTGGAAACGGTTCTTGTGTTCTTCACAAATAAGCGTAAAATGCCAATTTTAGGCTTCCAATTCTTAATTTCATTGATTTGCTTTCACAAGAGCGAAAGTTCTTGACAGAAAATTGTCTTGATAGCTGAACATAGAAGAAAGGGCATGATTTTATACACGCAAGCAGATGTTTAACACATCTTAAAGCCTTAAGCCAAAAATAGTTTTGTGTATGAATAGAGCCATCAACAGACCAATTCTGACAGATATAACTTTCGTATGGTGGAATGCCTTAGACAAGAAAGCTTATTTGGAAATACTTCCACCTGCAGCTCTCGACATTTAACTTTAAAAAGGACTTAAGGGGACTACTGCAGCAAAAAAGTGCTATTCGACTGAGAGAGTCTGGTTTTTGGAAACCGAGACCCAGCGGCCATAGGCTTATACCATCCCCACTCTTATGTTCTCAACCAAATTTCAAGTGAAAACACTTAAGTGAAATGGTTGGTTGACAATTAATTTTTTCCAGCGTTTCTGCAGTATCTCACCAATGACAGCTGTAATGTTGTCTCCCAGGGCTAAAATTGTGGCTAGCTTTTCTTTATACACGAGAAACTTCACGTAGCCCCATAAAAAAATAGTCTAGTAGTGTCAAATCGCACGATCTTGACGGCCAATAGACTGCTCCAAAATATAAGATTAATTGCTCACCAAACTCGCCTCTCAATAGGTCCATGATATCGCGTGCCGTGTAGCATACGACAACGTCTTGTTGAAACCACATATCAGCCGAGTCCAATTCTTCCATTGACTGTAAAGTTGCGATTTTTATTATTTTTGAAAAAGTACGGTCAAATGATGCCGCCGGCTCACAAACCTCACCAAACAGTGCATTTTTCAGGGTGCATTGGCAGCTCTTGAATTGCCTCTGACAGCTCTTCAGACCAAATTCGGCATTTCTGTTTGTTGACGTACGCATTGAGGCAAAAGCGAACTTCGTCACTAAAGAAAATTTTTCGATCTCTCACATTTTTCGACATTTCTCACAGAGAAATTCTCGGTCCCGATAACGAGAACGCTCGGTTCTCGGTGAAGCACTACTCTCTTAACACTTGAGCCATGAGGGGTTCTCTAAATGAGTTGTACAGAGTGTAGTTTTTATGTAATACACTTCGCACGCATTGTTCCATTGCTCTTGTTATCTATGTTTTGTCACTTTCTTGCTTGTTTGTTGTCATTGCTTTTTATGTTAAGTAACTGAAACACTGTTTGCGCAAATCCTACCTATTTTGAAATTTGACACGACATTTTTTTAAAACAGATTATCTCAAAAACTATGGGGAAGAAAATAAAAATTCAGATCGTTATTTTTGTTTGAGATTTAAAAAATAGATTTTTTAAAAAACCCTTAGTAAATTTATTTACATAACAACATTTTTTTTTATTTATAAAAATATTTTTCAAAATATATTCGACACATCTTTTTTTTATAAATTATTCTTCAAACAATGCTGCTGCTTTCAAATCATAATTCGCGCAATAACTTTGAAATATTTTATACAAAAAAATTCATATTCTTAAAAGTTATATCGGAAATTTCGATTTGAAACAGATGCATTGGTTAGGACTGGTAGATCGCTTAGTTTTTTTACTAAAGTTTAAATATTTGTTTGAATTGTTTTTTTTTGAAAAATAATTTTTTTAGAGCTATTACATAGTCTTAAGATAAAAAGGACACCCTGTAAATGTGTATTTAACGAAAACATACCTGAAAATAGACTTAAATATTTTTGGTATTTATCGACTTATATTTATATATAATATTATTTATGCAGATTGTTTAATATATTTTGATATTATACACTAAAAATAAATTAAATATACAGTTTTATTACTCAATATCTAAGTTTAATGTTTTTAAAATAAACTTAAAAGTATCATATCGTAAGCAGAGATGGACAATATATCTACATTTTTTATTTTAATAGCAAACCATTTTTTATTATAGGTTGCCTGTTACAAAAATATGAATTAACGAAGATGTGTTCCGATATTGTTGCATTTATAAAAGGTAACTAAAACGATATTTGCGACTTGGCAAATTTTATTCACGAAGAAAAGTTTGCAGATAGCAAGATTTTTTGGGCGCTATCTTCATTCGCACGATTTTTTTCAAATTCTCGCTGAGCATCGTCTACTAAGCCAAATGCCGCAATCAAATCCATATCTTTCTTTTGAAAATTCTGGCTCAAAAGCAACGACTTTGTGCAAATTATAACCAAAACTTTGATGGACAAAATTAGCTCAAAGTCGATAGCATTTTTCAATATTTTTTCATTGGATTCAAAATATTGTATTTCTTCCAAATCATGATCTACATTTTGAAAACTTCCTTGGAAGTCGCTAACTGCTTCAGACTTCGCAACCCATCTACTTAGTTGAACTAAGGTTCAAGGTTCTTGAGCTTGCGCTGACTTTCGATACTTTTTCGAAGTTTTTCGATACCCTTTGACTTTCATCATTTTTTCCCGATATTGTTCGAAACATTTCGTATTCTATCGATTTTTACTCTTCGACTCCTTTCGATTTTATTATCTATTGCGACTATAATTGACTTGCAATGTTTTTCAATAGCGTTTGACTTTTCCGATGTTTTCAAATTTTTCAATACTTTCTGACCGCTCTCATCTTTTTCAATGTTTTTTTCGTTACTTTCTGTCTGGTTATCGGCTTTCATAGCCCACACATCCTGGTTATTCACTTTGTCATTCTGTTTGTGATGCTTAGAAATGGACGTGGCAGGTATAGGAAAGTATATATATTCTTGTTCATCGTCACCAACTGATTGGATATGGCCATGTCATACTGTCTGTACATGGACTAGCACTTCAAATAAGCTGCTTCTAACTGAAAATGGGCGAAATCGGTTCATGAACACAATAACAAATAATTAATATTTGATGATCTGCAACCGAATTTCACACAAATACTAAAAATAACTTGGACAAGCAAAGAGTTAAACATATCAGAATTACAAATTCTTATTAATCGACTTAAAAGCCACTGATGATTCTGTTTAGCAACGTTTGACTTTAGTATCACTAGCGTTAGCTTAATTTTTATTGCTTAATGTAATTTTTTTGATGTTCACACACACGGTACTGAGTAGTAAGCTCAGCATAAAAATTAGTTTTTTGATGTTCTCTGACATTTTTCAATGGTAATCGAGCATTATCGATTGTTACGATGTTTTTCGGTACTATTCGACTTTGATTGATTTTTCGATATTTTTATATATCCAGCTATAATCGATTTGATCGTTGTTTTTGAATATTTTTCGACATTTTTAGATACACATCGTATATCATCAATTTTATGATGCTTTTCGGCCTATCCAAAGTTTTTCGATACATTTTGGCCAATCCAAAGTTTTTCTGTACAGTTTGACTGTTAATAATTTTTTTTTATATCTGAACAACTTCTGATATTATTTGACTTTTTCGATGTTTTTTTTAATAATTTGAAAATATTAATCACTTCATCGAAATATGTTGCCATACTTCTTCGATGATCTTTGACTTTTGTAAATCGATACTTTTTTTTGATTTGTTTCGTTTTTTTCTATTTTTTGCTTTAGTTTTCAGTTTCATCCGATTTGTCACAATTTTTTTCGATGCGTTATCGACTTATTTGATATTCCTTGAGACCATTACTATCATCGACTTTTTCGATGCATTTCGATTTTTTTCGATATTTTGTTACTTTTATCAATTTTCTAAAGAATTTCAATATTTTCTGATACTCACGAATTTTTTCGCGGTATTTCTATACAAATTAACTGTCATCGTCTCGTATGTTACCAAGTTACAAAATCAAAATTTGTATCGCTATTTTTCGATAATAATAATAATCTGAAAATATTAATCACTTCATCGATATATTTCGATATTTTTTCGATGATCTTTGACTTTTGTAAATCGATACTTTTTTCTGATATGTTCCGTTTTTTTTATTTTTCGCGATATTTTTCAGTTTCATCCGATTTGTCACAATTTTTTTCGATGTGTTATCGACTTATTTGATATTTCTTGAGACCATTACTATCATCGACTTTCTCGATGCATTTCGATATTTTGTTACTTCTATCAATTTTCTAAAGAATTTCAATATTTTCTGATACTCAAGAATTTTTGCGCTGTATTTCGATACGAATTAACTTTCATCGTCTCGTATGTTACCAAGTTACAAAATCGAAATATGTATCGTTATTTTTCGGCTTTGATATACAATTAAAAATATCGCTTTAATAAAAAAAAAAGCAATAGATTACGAAGAGTATCGAAAGTAACCATAAAATATGATTTTATCCAGAAAGTGTCGCTTCGCAATTTAATGAAATAATCTGTGCGATTCGATGCGTATCGAATAACATCGAGAAAGTTCATAAAAATAGAATTTTTGTCAAAATAAATGGGAATTCAACAAAAAAAATGCCAAAAAGTGTTGAAAAAATTGTTAATATTCGATGGTTATCGAAATAAATCGATAGAAGTTCAAAGTTATCAAATAGTATCGTAAAGCATCGAATGGCATTTGCCTTGTACAAAATTTCATCAAAATCCAACAGAGGAGTTATAAGTTATATATCGTCGTTTTTTACAGCGCCACCTATGACCAAATTTATGAAACTTTAAATTGGTTTAATCATTTCAGTTGTTCAAAAGAGGCGCAATTTTATTTGTCAAAATTGACTAGATTAGATATAGATTCCACAGTGATTCCACTTTATTTTATTAAAATCGGTTGAACAGCTTATGAGTCCTTATTATTTATGTGCGTGCACTGATATCGGACCACCGGGCGCGCGCTTATTTTATTTTGGAAAAACACGCTGTGTTCAACTCGCACCTTAACGCAGGAAAGTGGCTAAAAAAATCTTGATCTGCTCCTTGTAATGGTGCTATCAGTTTTTGCTCAAAACTCTTTTTTCGCCGTGAAAAATGAGTTTTAAGTTCAAAACGTTTCTCTGAAATTTGTAACAGTTTTTCAAAATAAATTTTTGAAAGAACATTTCTTTAGCAAAAGCTCGGTACACTAAATTGTTGCTATGCAGCAAAACCGTAGCAAATATCGAGTTGTTTACTTAGTATAAGTTACAAAAATAGCAATTTCTGCCCATTTCTGCTCGGACTTTCATTTGTTCTTTTGCTTGAGCCAAATTTTGTTTTTGGTTTATTTCACGATTGATTGCAGATAGGGCTCAACAAATGATGCAGTTCTTTGGGACTCTAATATCTCGCTTTCGATATTGATATTTGAATTGCGTTCTTGATGCTGCAAATGTGATGAGGAATTTCTGCTAAAATCGAAGGGAATGAAACTGAATGTAGTATTTTCCGAATCATTGGCATATTGCAAAACTGGTGAATTGGACGGGCTTGAAACAGCACCATCAGGATCCGCACGATAATATATGTTATAATTGGCCTCTTCATTATTGTACTTAAGGCGTTGTTCCAATTGATTCATGTTTAAGTCATAGTGATGTTTATGCTTCATTGGAAGCTCTTCACTATTTGCTGGCAAGCTTTGGAATTGATTTAAGTGTGGATCAAATGCATCTAAATTTGAGACCAGGCGTAGTTGTTGCCTTATTGTTGCTTTCTCAGAAGCTCTTTTACGCTGAAAGTCTTCCTCAACTCTGGCGAAAAATATAATTTGTAGCTTTTAAAAGATTGCATCTTATACTCACAAGCAAAAGTCTTACCTTTTCATAGCTTCCAGTTCGCTGCGACGTCGTGCTTCTTTAATTTCGGCATCTTTAGAGAGCTTTTCAGCTAAGCGTCGTTTTTCAATCAGGCGAACTGTACTTTGAAAGCTAAAACGTTGTTGCTTTTCATTCTGCAAAGAGCTTCGTTCTCCAGGCAAATCTCGCTTAGTAGACAAAATTTAAAAGAATATTAAAATATAAAACATAAATATGAAAATATTGATGAAAATTAATATAATTCACTGAATTTAAATAGCTACAGGAAGAAGAAGAAGACGGAAGGCATTGTCCTGTTTTGGCTTCGACGTTGTTAGCACTAACAAAACTCTTAGCCGGTGCTGCCCAGAAAACGAGCGAGCGCTCAAAGAGCGTAAAATTGAGAACCAGAAGGCGCTGAAAGAGCGTAAAAAAGCTTTAAAGAGCGTAAAAAAGCGTGCACGTATACAGAGTTGATAAACAAGTACATGATATCGTGAGCGCTTTTGCTTGTGGTAGTAGGCACCACTGCTCATAACAGTTTTCGAAAAAATTTGAAAGAGAGAGTATTTATTTCCTTATTTATCTTTCACAATGGACTTAGAATCTAGGCTTCCTTCTTCGCTCAGCTATCTCTTTATTTGAGCAAATCTTATAATCTAGAATCTTTCCGACTTATAGGAAACGAAAAGCTATAAAAAAACTGAAAAATGTGCGATTAAACCTTGAGGCCACTAAATATTGCTGGGAACCTAAATAAAACTAAACTTATTAGATGTCAAAAGCTGCTAAGTATCGAATCACCTTTGCTTAATGGCACTGAACTTGCCTTAAAAATCAGTTCAAGGTATCTTGTTCTGATATTGAATAGGAAAATATGCGGGAAACTAAGTGTTGAGGAGTGGGTTATTACTCATGTAAAAAGCTGTTAGGTGACTCTCACCTCGTCTGTTATGCAACCAATTCTGTCATATGGCATTCCGGTGTGGTGGCCTGCTTTGAACAAAGTCACCTAGTACAGAAAATACAAAAAGCGCTTCCATATGCAACAGTGGTGCTCTGTCAGCTCGTTGCTCTAAATTTATTCGCTAAGCAGATGTCAACTTTTTTTCACCATTAAATTTAGTTAACTTTTCCCTTTGGACGTTACTGAAGAGTTTGAGCTTTTACCCATTTAATTTGATTGTAATGTTTCGATATCTCATAAGCCGTGGTGCCCACTACCATCAGCAGTGCTGCCCAGAGAACGAGCAGCTGATCAAAGAGAACGAGAATGCGCTTAGAGAGCGTTAAAAAGCGTGCACGCATACATAATTGATAAACAAATCATAAACATATGCTTATTGTGAGAGCGTTTGCTTGTGGTAGTGGGCACCATAAGCAATGATAAGCATGATATGATGGTTCTGTGGACGCGCACGCTTTTTTATGCTCTTTAAGCGCCTACTCGTTCTCATTTTTACGCACTTTAAGCGCCTGCTCATTCTGTGGGCAGCGCCGCTCATAAACGAGAGGTTATGAACAATGATGGGCACTAACATTAATGCACAAATTCCATTTCCATGTAGTGGTACAACAACCATATGGAGATAAAATAAGAAGAAGCATATGTATGAAAAGAAGCGACATACGTATTGCCTTCTTCAATGCTTGCGGTGAACTGAACTGAAAACGCATTGTAAGCATAGAATAACTTATTCATGCTTTGCACTGCAAAAAAAATGTTATCGTGCGCTGAAAGGTTTTATTTGGTTTGCCTATTTTTGATGAAAATTTAATATTCAAAATACTTATACTTATTCGGTTGTAATCAAATTAAAATACCTATTGTTGTATTAAGTAGCCGCTGTGCTATCAGAAAAATGTTGAATATATGTTTTATTTTTAGAGAATTTATAAATTAATTTAGCTTTTGAATATTTTATTCGTTTATCAAAATCAATTTCAATACTAGAGACCTTTATTCGTAATAAGTTCTCTAGATGTTCATTAGTTAGTAAATTTCTTTGCTTAGTTTTAGTAAATACAATAGAAGAATAAGTTGCTTCGCAAAAATATGTTGTGCCAAACATGGAATGTAGAGACAACATTTTACTTTATAAAATCGGATAAATAATTTCATCGATTTTTCACCAAAATTTCAGCCCGCGCTCAAAGGGAAGGGAGGAGTCACATTGAAGTCTCTTAAATTCAGTTTGAAAAAAATTTGAAAATTTTTTGGGTGTATCATAAATCGCTTCAAAAAAATGCGCTTGCTAGAAATTATCTGTCGCAGGTCCTGCTTCGTTGGTTGTTGAAGTAGAACTGAGGCGTTGTTGTGCGTTCACATTTGTATACGTACACAAAGTTCGATCTCGTTACACTCAATTACTCTCAATTACGCTCTTGCTAGAACTTGCAGAAGAACTTGTGCCCATCATCGGTTATGAATGATGACTAGAAGAGAGTAAGAGATGGTTCCAAGCTAAACAGGCAAGTGGGTTATTGTATAACTCTAAGGAGCTGATGTTGAGAATGTTTGCGAGGTTATCAGACCATTTTAGCAATTTTCAGAGGAGGCTATAGCTTCAGAAAATTAAATATTTTCTTTACTACTGCTTTTATTGACTATATATTAGAAATTATAGCGAACTATAATATTCATGTGACCTAACACAAATCGGTCTATGCTTTTTCGTAAACAAAAGCCAACAGATTGTGCAATTTTAGCTGGTAATTGCAAATTATATATATATATATACATATATGTATAAATTACAAACACCTTCACTTACATATATATATAGCCTCATCAGAAATGTATAGTTTTTTTTTATTATTAAATAATAATTACCATTGTGGTATGTTTACTTCCTGAATTTGAAATTCCCAACGGTATGGGATCCTGCAGACTTTGCCGTATATGCAATTCTCTCTTGCGCGATTTCGTCTTTGGATTCTGCCTTAGATCGACCGTCTTGCATTTAGTGCTTTCTTGCTCCATTGTTGTTATTTTATTTAAATAGGAATGATCTGTTAAGTTATTATGGCCAGGCAAATACATAACATGTTTGCCAGCTGTGAGATATGACAGCGATACAGGTTCCCTCGACACTAATGTGTTCCAGCGTTGACTTGATTTGTTCGTGCTCATGTCAGGTGGGAAATTTAACTTTGCTGCAGCTGTATGAAAGTTATCACGCTCGCCAATGACACAAAACTTTGTTTTGCTTAACACCCAATTATCGCTGCGATAACCGGTATCCTGTGCACTATTATCCAATGTATTCTCTTGCTGCATACTGCTTGATGTTGTTAGTATGACGTCATCGTAGTCCGTTTTGAATTGATCAGCTGCAGAACCCAGTATTTTTGCCATTACTTGATCACTGTATTTGGTTTGAATACAACCGCAATTTCCGCCAGAAACTGTGCGTTTAATTTTTTGCAAGCTGCTGAAGCCTGATTTCTGTAAAGTAATTTAAAAAAATATTATTCTAATTATAGTTCATAAAGGCGACTTTTTATAAATTAACTGAGGCTGTAATGGGAATGCTAATATGTCTTAGCAGGCTTACAATGCCCTTATACGGAATCAAAGATAGGCTTTTTCGAATTTTACTCTTAATGACTTTAAGCTTTTTAAGACATGAGAATGATTTTTTTAGGCCTAGTAATGTGTTGATTTGATGACTAGCTAATTACTTATTTGGTATTGACCAGTGGTGTCAACTACCACAAGCAACGATAAGCATGTGTTGATGCTTCTGTATACATGGACGATTTTTTACGCTCTTTGAGCGCCTGCTCGTTCTTATTTTTACGCTCTTTGAGCGCCTTCACGTTCTCTGGGCAGTACCGTTAGTGACTAAAATTACAGGCTACTGAGGAACTCTTTTGTGGCGGTGTATCATATCTTAACTTACCGATACTGACAATCCTGCCCTCAGGAGCGAAAGGAGCGTATCTCAGAAAAATGCGTTTCCAGATAATTGATGTTTTGTTTATGTCAATTTGTGGAAATAGATGTAAAATTGAGTTAGCGGAAATTTTCTTGGGAAATATTTTTATAGATTTGAACTTAGATACCGTCATTTTATGCGTAATATCTTGGGGTATCCTATGACACAAGATTCACGAATATGATTTTTTTTGTGAGATACGCCCTCTCCGCTTCTGAGGGCAGAATAATGAATACAATGTCTGAAAGGACAGAGTTTGAACTCTATAAACGCATGAATTTGAAAAACACCTTAAAAATTAGATTGTTGTTATATTCTCTCTTCTCATTTATATCGTTTCAATTTGGCTTTATCATTTAGAGAACAAACTCCCGTTAAATTGAGTATTTTTTTGTTATTTTTGAAGAGAGAAGATTGTATGAGATGTCTAGAGAACGAATTCATTACGAAAAAAAAAACAACGGGACATGCATAGGCGAAGCCGCGGGTACCATAAGTCCAGAGCTGTTCACTACCACACACGTAGTTTCTCTTCAATGCATGAGTAGTTGTGTTTTACGATTTGTGCGACAACAGCCTTGCTGCGTTTGCTTTTCAAATGAAACTGAATTCTCGTTCTGCCACGCACAAGTGATATATAGAGTTTAAACTTTACTGAACCTAAAACTTAACGGAATCGCCTACTCCCTAACATAGCAGAGGCGTGGCAAATATAGCAAAGTGCTTATATTCTCGGGAACGAAGAGCTAATTCGCCGCTCTTTATTAACGAAATTTTGCTTTTTTTTTCATATTTTATTAATTCAAAAAACAAAAAATCATCAGGCCCCTTTTAGGTATTCTTATTCAGCATCACCACCTGAGTCGATTTAGATATATCCGGCCGTCTAGTTTAGATGTTTGTAAAATAAAATCAGAGATTATCGGATCTTAATTTGTTTGTGTTATATTTTAATTCTTGAAATCTCAAATCAGTGCAACAATTTTGCCATTTTAGTTTCGCCGTTTTATAGCATTAAGCACTTGAAATGGTTATTGTCCAATGGGTAAAATACGTTTAAGGACATGCCCACCGCCTATATAAGTAAAACTTTTAAGGCGCTGTATTGAGAGAGATATTTGCTGTAGTGTAAATAAATTTCTAGAAATACAAAGAAAAACTTGGATAAGCGGAAACTTCAAAACGACCTACTGAGCGAACTATTTCAGCTAACGGATCCAAACTGCTCAGAAATATTAGGGTGGATTTTGAAAAGCTCTGCATAGGAAATACGCAATGTTTCCATGGAAACAAAAACTTTAAAACGCTATACTGAGAGTGCAGGCGTGGCACCTCCCATACAAGCATACGCTATTTAAGAAAAGTTAGCAAAATTCAAAGTTGTTGCGTTTAGTTAAACCATTCCGCACGTAGGAGGTGGAAGGGTTACCACTTTAATAAAAATTTAAGAACTTAAGCGCAGGTATTTCAGTTTTGGCTTCGACTTACCTTTTCATTTATTGGTTTGTTATCACTGAAACCAGTGCCGAAGTGACCATCTCTAGGTAATGATAAGCTGAAAACGTGCACTGATGCAGCTCCGTTACCGTTTTGACTTTTGGAATTATCTCTTCCTTGTGTTGTTGTGGCTGCTATATTTAAACTGGAATCAACAAGAAAAAGGCTGTTGGCATCGTTGGCGTTTGTTTTTGCACGAAAACCATCGGAACTGCTGTCATCATCATCGTCTTCATCTTCAAGATCTTGCTGGGGCGTCCATGGAGTTGTGCAAACTTTGGCTGTCAGTTTCTTTGGTGCTCTTGTATCAATAGCAGCTGAAGCTGCGAACTTCTTTAATGCCTTGCAAACTGGCTGTATCGGTTGCTCGTTGCTTATGGTTGGCACGTTGCTGGGAGGCGTTGCAGCTGCCGTGGCGCTTGTTGAAGCTTGTAGTTTCATTGATTGCCGTTGTAACTGCTGATTTTGCTGTTTTTCTGTCAGCATGCGCCAAGCAGCAGCCGGACTAAATCTTGGTATATCCAATTGCCGCTTCGGTAGCATTGGGCGTACATGTACTTGCAGTCCATTGTCGTCATTGTCATCTTCATATTGCTTAGGGCTAACGTTTATGTCATAGACTGCTGTTGTCATTATGATGCTGGCTCTACTGCTGCTAGAAGTTTGATCTGCTGTACGCTTATCAATTTGCGTTTGCTGCTTAGCTCGCTTATGCATTATAATCGCGGGTAACTTTGTGTCATTTCTGTTCGGTAGCGCAGCCTTGTTCACTGTCTCTTTATTTGTTGCAGCATTTTGCTGCGTATCCATTCCAAAATAAAATTTTTGCTTAAGCTGTGGTATTTTTGTATCCGCTCTTTTATCTTTTTGCAACGTGTGTTGTGGCTGCAATGTGATTGGTGTCACAACGTGCTGCTGCTGCTCAATTTCAGCAACAATGCTTTGTGGCGTACGCTCATATAGCAGCGTAGAGTCGAAACTCTTCTCTCGTCGATATGGCAATTGTTGAACTACTGTGGGGTTTACAGACTTTTTTTGTGCTAAAAAATTACGTTGTCCAGCAATGTTGGAGTCAGTTTCTGCTTTTGTAAGAAAAATGCGCGATTTGCCCAGCGCAAGCGCAAGCTCAGCTGTTGTTGTAGCTGCAACTGTTATATTAGCAGCTGTAGCAGATGAAGTTTGTTCAGCGCCGACACTTTGCTGTCTGCTGATATTTGGCGCTGCAAAATGTGCTTTGGCATTGGATGGCACATTTGCTGTGATGATGTTTGGTGCGGCGGGTGCTTTTCTCTTCTTGTTATATTTGTTCGCTTTAGCATTTTTACTACATTTATTTGTAGCTGCAGCAGTTGCAATTGCTTCGGTTGTATGTGCTGCTGCTACTGCATCATGTCGCAGATCTGGCTCGGAGCGTGCTGTTGCTCTGGCTGCTGATGTTAGACTTTGTGCTTCATTCTTATTTTGCGCTGCCGCGAAAATCTCCTGTTGCTGACGCTTGTCCTTGTAATTTAATTGAAATTGCGTCTGGGCGCGTCTTAAGACCGGAACGCCTGTCTGTGTCGCACTGAAGGCAGCATTCTGTTGCTTTTTACCACTTTGTTCGTAAATTAAAGTGCGCGAACGCTGCATCAGCACTGGTTGTTGTAAGCAATTATTTTCAAGTTCTGCTGCAGCTTGCTCTCGTCGTCCACTTATGGTGCCACCCGAATGTAGTATGGTTCCATTCGCTGTTATGCGTAGCTTCAGACTTTCATTTAAATGCGGCAAAACTTTTAAGTGCGGCAACGGCATTTCATTTGTAGCAGCTGTTTTTGTGCGCGGAAATGATTTGGCCCACTCGCCTAATTCGCTGTTTATCTCTCTGTCATAACTTAAAATTGGCGATGACAAGCAGCTACTCTCGAGTTGATGCTTTTTTAATGAAACGCCGCTGTTATTAATGCCAGCACGAAAACGCGAATTGCGATTGTATGATGCTAGATCGCTTTGGCAGTTTGCATTCAATTCGTGAAGACTGCCAGTGTTGCCCATGACTGTGTAAATAAATTTTTATATTGAAATCATTATGTATATGAAATAATCTGCAAAATAGCTGACAAAGTAAGAAACGACAAAAAACACTTGCCTAAAAATCGGTGCTTCTTTTTTTCTGCCTTTGATTTGTTATAGTAAATGCCCTCTTATTAATTTGGGGTCGCTGATGAATACGTAAATGCAAGCCAAAATTAAAAGTTTTGGTTTTTTAAGATATATTTGATTTTTTCCGCATATTTTGGACAACAAAGTCGTACAGTTCCATATTTTCTCCTAAAAATGAATTGAAAAGGTTAAAAATTTTGGAAAATGTTAAAAAAATTTAAAATTTTCTTTTTGATTTTATGTAAAATTTTACGATTTTTTAAACACTGGGCAACATAGACATGATTTGATTTATACACATACATATGCATATATATAGCGAAACACCATTAATACAGTGGCGTCAATTGGGTAGGACTGGGGTGGGCAAGACGCCCTCCGCAAAAGTTCTGATTTTAGTTATTATTTAATACATCAATTCAACAAAATCATCTAATAGTGGTGGAGCTATAATTCTCGCACCCCCCTCCTCGCCCCCGCCCATGGTTTTGGTAAAGTGACGCCACTGCATTAATAGTACATTTTGTGAGTTGGAAAAAATTATAGAAATATTTTAGGCAGCAACCAGACCACTTCCAACCGCCCCCCCCCCCCCCCCCCCTCCCCCTGTTTTCGAGTATGCTGAGCAAGAAGCTTAAAACTCTTTTGGAGTTGACCTCACCGCCCAAAATGACCAAAAAACGCTCCGAAATGAGGAAATTGCATATGCCGCACCTTCCATCGGTAAAATATTTTTCAGCCCACGTTTTCGAGAATGCTGAGCGCTATGGCGGTGCTAAAAATTATTTTGGAATTGGACCTACCTCCCAAAATGGCCTAAAACCATACTGCTAACTACAGGGTGAACAATTTTTGTTTGGTGTGAACGAAAAAACTCACATAAAAACAACCATCTAGACGATGAAATAATGGTTCCTGCCCATTTTGGGTAGTAGGGTTAGTTGAAAAAAAAAATATGTAAACAGCACCATCGGGCTCAGCTTTCTTGAAAACGGAGGGGTGACAAATATTTTACCGATGGAACATGCGATGTGCCCATTTTGGAGGCGGTTAGTGTTCATTTTGAGGGTTGGTGTCAACTCCAAAAGAATTTTCAACACCGCCATCGTGTTCAGCATTCTCAAAAACGGGGAGGGTGGAGTCGACAAATATTTGTATTGTTCAAAGTTTTCGCCGACTCACAGAATGCACTATAAGTTCACACATATGGCAGCGAGTCCTTGCACTCAGCTGTTGCTTATGTTTTTTTTTTTTGCACAAGATGCGCCTTGCCATTTGTTTTGATGAAAGTTCAATTGTCGCTAGTTCTTAGCTTACATTCATAATAAAAGTTAACGATGTCAAAATTTTTTCTCACCTAGATATTTATCTTTAAGAATTAATTGACTCGTGCTTTTTCCCAAAAGAAAAGCAAAGCGGAGTGAAGTGAAATTGTTTTGATTTTACTTTGTTCCAACGTTGGCAATAACAATGACCGGCGGCCTGTATTTTCTTTTGCTGTGCTCGTTTCCCAGTTCGAATGCCGACGTTACATTGACCATTCTTTGTGAAAACCGATCGTGGGCATGCAACACATTGGTGGCATTACAAAAGCAAATCAAATGTACCAAAGATGATATCTATGATGACTTTGATGTTACAGCTCGAGTCGCTGGAATATCAATTGGGAGCTATTGTTGATGTGGCTTTGATTTCGCTGCTGTAAATATTTGCTATGCACGCAGACGCCGCCAACTACGGCAACGCAACTTTCATGCCATGTAATTTTTCCACATTATGTTGCTTGCATGTATTGTTGGTGTTGTTATTGCTATGTTGTTGTTGTTGTTGTTGTTGTTGTTGTTGTTGGTATGGGTGTTAGTGTTGCTGCTTTAGATGTGCAACTTTCTTTTTCTATTTTTAATATTTGTTTTTTTGTTTTTTTGCCCTTAGCAATACGTTTCATTTCCTATTGCCACAATTTTGATTTTATTTTTTTCCCTTCCACATTCGTTGCCCGTTTTAATTTTTATTTATTTGATGCAAGAAAACTGGTTTGCTTTATATTAACTTTTTCTTTTTGGCCAGTCTTGGCATGCAGCATTTACCAACTGTCTTGGCTCGAAGTCTAAACTTGTACTGGCAACTTGTACGAATCACTAAAGATATGATGATTGGCTTTGCGCAGACGCAGCCAAAATGGTAAAGTAGCTCGAAGACATAGCAGAAACAGCTGGAAAGCTTCACAGCGATTACAACAAATGTGAGTATTTTTCGCATCTACGTATGAGCGAATTGTTTGACTGAATAATTTTAAGTTTTTGCACAATAAATTGAAGAGAAATTGCCCAAAATTTTTTCAACACAAAAAACCCCCATATTAATGCAAATACTAACCATTTTTTTTTATGCAAAAACTTAATTAAAAATGGCATATCAAAAAAAAATGTAATTTTTGAATGAAGACGCTTTCAGCCGTCATAACTTTTGAGTTGAAGTAAGTGTGTGATAACTTGAAACTAAGAGCGAATTTTACTCTGCGAAAACTGGTCGCCCTATGATCATGAAATTTTTGAGAATTCTCATTTTTGTTTTGAGATTATCGGATTTACTTTTTTATAAATCAAAACGATTTTAAGAAGAGCAGGCGTGATCTATGAATTTCGTGCTGTTTATAGTATAAAGCCATGTCAGATAGTAGTTATGGAATATAAATAAAAGGTATTGACTAAGTCTAAGTCGAAAAATATTTAAAAAGTCAAAGATTATCGAAAAGTCGAATTAAAATTATTACGAATTTTTGACTCCAGCTTGAATCAAAAAAAATTAATTAAACTTAAATCATAATATCAAAGCGTTTTCAGCAGGCCCGTGCACAGAAATCATCCAAGGGGGGGTTTAACTTGGATATTTCATGTCAAAGCATACAAAAAATACAGAAATTTTTTTATATATATATTATATAAACTTATATGCTTATGTGTGTATAGTATATACATTAGAATGGGTCAAAAAAATCAAATATTTTTTTTTTTTGGATCCGACTTACGAAAACTGGTTCCTAGATGCCTCAAGAAAGTACTTACCAAATCTGAGTTCTTAATATTAACGGGAAGATTATGCTCATCATAGTTTTCCCATTTTTAATTTAGTCTCATATAAAAATGGTCATATCTTATCACATATAGATTGTTAAACCAGTTGCATTGTCAATATTTATAGGAAATTATACGTTCTACAATAATGACCTCAAACACTTTTTTCATTAATCTTACCATTTGAAAGATATTCAAGGTCAAAGATTAAAGTATTTTAAGGAAAATTAATTTTTTGGTTTGAATTCTGTAACTTACCAAAAAAAAAATTATTGTCAAATGAACTTCAATTATTTCTATAGGAAATTGAACGCTCTACAAAAAAGGTCTCAAGTGGTTAATCAATTACTCTAACCATTTAGAAGATATTTGCACTAGAATCCCAATAGGCATTGGGATTGCCCGAAATGCAATTCCATCGGACGACTTAGATTTAATTCCATTTTACCGTCGCGATCGACGGCTCAGTGTTGTATTTCTTATCAGCTTGTGTCAATTAATTGATTTAAGCTTTTAGTTTCAATTTTTATTTTCTGAAAAGTGCTATGTCAAATCAAAACCATTTTAATACGAAAATTATGTTCTTGTAAACACAAAATGACAGCTGAATTTTCCGTCGCTCGACGTACGTCGCGATTGTGTTTACTCCAGTGAACGGTAAAGAGCAAAACTAAAATTTTTCCTAATGCTGAAAAAAATGCAAATCCTGAAACGCTCTTACCACTTTACTCCAACTGGTGTTACGACGGCTTTTGTCGTTGACGGTTTTGTTGCTAGCGGGTTTTCCGTCGCCCGTTGCAATTATGTTATAGCTAAATTTTTGGCCGATCGCAAATAGTAGAGTAAACAAGATGCTTGTTAAACTTAAGCGTTTCTTGTTAGATTTGAAAGCGAATGTGTGGATTCACATTTTATAAAGGAGCTGGTGTCATTTTCGCAGAATGAACTACTGAAATTTCCGCCTTGCGTCGATTTTTATGATGATTCGATCTGTTGAGGATAAGTTCGACTTTTTCGATATTATTCGATACTTTCCCACTTTTGGCTCGATGTTTTTGACTAGAGTTGGGCAAATAAAAAATATAACCGAAATATCGATGATCGATATTTCCAAACAGCATCGAAATATATCGAGAAAGAAATATAGTATACATCGATAATCAATTTTCGATATTTTAACTGAAAATTTTAAAATGCAAAAAAATGGCGTTTCAACCCCTACTAGGCGCATTTCCTATCTTTTTTAATTCAGAATCTGAATGTCTCTCAACGTGCAAATTTCCAAAATACGCATTTTCTTTAAAGCTATAAGAAAACTTGCTAGTGCAAACCAGTTGTCGAAATACAGTTCAAAATTGTGATGGTTTCTTAAGATTTTCAGCTATAAAAACGGTATACACCCAGCCCATAAGATGAAGAGGTACCTTAGCTAACATACAGCATGAAATCGTGCACCATGCGCATTTCTAAAGAGATCCCAAACACCGTATGGTATCTGAAATATTCTGGATCTTAATTTAAGAGACTTTTGATCAATTTGATCGTAGCTGTTTCCAGTTCTTCATGAGCCATATCGTTTTCCTCTTCAATAATGTTTTCCAAAATCTCGTTTCCTTTGCTTTTTCCTCGTTCCACAATATCTTGTAAACTACATACTCTTCCCGCCTCATTTTCTACTTCCCTCATCTGCTGAAATAGCCCAACCGCTGCCACTATGGCCTAAGGTTGCCCATAAGCAAATTTCGTTAGATAGTTACCTTATTAAGCTAGAACCACACGAGTGTTTTTTCAATTGGATGCGAAGCTACCTTCAAACAAAAATATCGAAGTACTTTAGTCGAAAAATTTAATATCGAAATTCGATAGTCGATTAATATAACATCGAATTTCGATACAGCAAAATAAAAAATATTGCCAATAGCTATCGAAAAAAATATGGCGAATATCGATAGTCGATATATTTTGCATAAGCCTATTTTTGATACATTTCAATACATTGTGACTTTTGCGATATTTTTCGATATTGTAATTACTTTTTTTATTAGAATCTCGATACTTTTTCTACTAGTCCAACATATTCTTATTTTGATAGACTTTTTTGGATACAAGTATCGATTATGTCGCTGCTATTGGAACTTTATCGACTAAGCTAATTGCTTTTGATATTTCCAGAATTTCGTCGTCTTTTTCGATTATACACGACTTTTTGGATATGTTTTTGCTCTTTCGATGTTCGACTTTTTTGATAATTTTTTCTTGCAATTCAATATATTTCGAGTTGAATTGCTTTGATGCTATTCGATTTTAATCGATTTTTCGATATTTTCAAGTAACATTTGTTACGTCTCCACTTTCAAAGTATTACGATACTTATTGGCTTTTATCAACTCTTTTAATACAACTTGAAACTTTTTGAGTTTTATAAATTTTCGGCTTTTTAAAACTTTTTTGACATTGCACACATGCCACTAAAGAGGCACAACTCAAAATTTGTCATAAACGAATTTAATTGCTTAAACTGTGCATCATACACGGTACTGCCCAGAGAACGAGCAGACGCTCAAAAAGCGTAAAAATGAGAACGAGCAGGCGCTTAAAGAGCGTAACAAAGCGTCAAAGAGCGTAAAAAAGCGTACACGTACACAGAATCATCAACACATGCTTATTGTTGTTTCACACTTGTGTGTGATAGTGGGCATCACTGATATCTACCAGCACAAAAGAGTTGAGTTAATTTTTTTGCTGTGCTTTGTTGTCAAAAAAGAGATTTGTCTCTCTTCATGTTGTAATGGACATTCGGCTGCAACATGCAAAAGAATTGTGTCGGAGAGTTAAAGCTGTTGGTGAGCAAACCATGTTCTGCTACTACCTTCTTCTTAACAATCCACACTTTATTGCTGAAAAAGAGTTCACGAGCTTTTTTACGTTTTTTGAAAAACTCAAAACTTTGAGTTGTGCCGCTTTAGTAGAATGTGTGCGTTATAGTTTCAACTTAGACAGAATGTATCAGTAGTTCACACATCATCTTCTTTATTTTGGGATAACTATATCGCCGCGTTTTTCCCACATGACTTTCCATAGTTCATCATTCATGGACGAAGTCTGTGTGCAATTTAAATTAATAGCCCCCCCTTCAATATCGTTAGCATAAATAAAAAGATTTTATTGATAATGAATTTGATTTTATTGAAAACATTCTTTGTATATTTTGTTAGTAAAATTGAATTTAAAATTCTATTTTTATTAATAGTTTAAAGGTTTTTCGCTTTATTTTCTTTGTTATTTTTTTATTTTGTTTTAATAAATTTTTTGCTGGCAAAAGTTTCGTGAACATGTGCGAAATCTTTTAAGATTCTTGAAGTTTTTTTTTTTTTTAATAAAATTAAATTGGAATTAATAAATTTATTTTGTATTTATATTTTGCTTGGTTTAAGCGATATAATTTTTTTTTTTTTGTTTGTTTTGCATTTAGTGAAAGAAACACGCATGGACATATACTTATATATATTTAAACACAAACATTTATTTTATACATAGTATATTCATATACATTAGAGTCCGCCAAAAAGAAAAAATCAGATATTTTTGAGTTCTTCAGGAACGCTTAAAATACGAAAATTGACACCTTAATGCAACAGAAAAAAAAAAAAAAAATAAATAAAAAAGTCAGGGTTGCTGTTGGTGTTTAAAATGTTCATCAATAAAGTAAGCATGGTGCTGTTTTTGAATTAAATTTTATAATTTTTATAAATCAAAATACTATTTTTTAAAAATAATTGTTAAGCTCTGTAAATATTAAGCTGAGTAAAATAATAGGCGCACATAAAATCTTAGCAATTAGTTGGTCTATTGAAAAAAAAAAAAAAAAAAAAAAAAAATAAAAATGTTCAAGGAGTAATATTTTAGGTTGAGCTTGAAACTGTCAAAAACTCAAATTTAAATTTTATGTTATTTTATTTTTTAAGTTTGAATAGGACCTCAAATATTTTGAAATTTTTTAATTTATGTTGGAAAATTTTCAAAAATTCTGAAAAAGTACATATACATATATACTTATATTATATGCATACATAATATATACATATGTAATATATATTTATATATATACAAATATATACATATATATAAAAATATATATATATATATATATATATATCTATATGTACTTTTTAAAATTTTCTAAAAATTTTGCTATATATATATATATAATATATAATATACATATATATGTGGTGACTTAATACCACCACATATAAACAATTATACAACTAAAACACTATACACAAAACAACTTCTCTAAAATAAATAATATTTAAGTTTCTGTTGTAAGTTTTTAAAAATCAAAAAATTTGTTTCATTTTAAAAAATGTTTTTCAATTGAAAATTTTTATTCTAACTAAATGTAATAAAATAAAATTTCTAAAATAAAATTTGAAAAATAAAATATTCTATCAACAACTTCATATACATATTATATATATATTTATATGTATTTATACAAATATATACATGTACATATTTATATATATCTATTTGTTTAAATTATCAAAATGAAAAGTGGATCTCCACTCTCTACTTTTTCAGAATTTTTGAAAATTTTCCATTTATATATATGTATATATATGTATATATATATATATATACATATAATTAAAATCAAGAATTAAAAATCAATAACGAAATTCGAGTTTTGGTCAACCTTACAAAAGATTAAGTTCTAAAGTCGAATTATGCCGAAATATTTTATGATCATCAACGAGTAAAATACTACCTACAAAAAATCAGTTTTGCCAAAGCATGCCCCATATATATGTATTAGCTAGAATGAACTACTGTCGCATGCCTAAAAATATAGTGGACTGTTTTGGCATATTTTATTTCTCTCGATTATGCCTAGAAATTTCTAAGCTGAACGAAATGATGCATTTTATTCAGTTAGGAACTGAAGACATCTGATCTAAAAGATCTCTAAGCTAAAATATCTCTAATCTAAAAGTGGCAAATCCATACTAACTAAACTTTTTAGCATCGATCATTTTAATTTTATAATGAATGTAAAAGTTTTATTTTTTTTTTCATTTTAAACTGTTTATCCACAAGCTAACGCCGTATGGCATGTGGTGATTTTGGCGTATTTTTCTTTTCATAGCCATTGTGAAAAATTAGTTTCATGCCACTTTTTAAACTACACTTGATTGTAATATACTTTTTAAGCTACATACATAGTTTCCATTACGATTGTGGTCCATTCTATAGAGCTCTGTTCTACTATCAATGAAAACGTAAGATTGAATCCTAATACAGGCAGCTCAAAGTTTTTTAAATTTAAAGACACAAATAAGAAAGCTACAAATAAATCGTAATTTGAAATAATATCTACTTCCTAAGCTTCTTAACATTTTGTTTTTTGAAGTGAAACTTCTTTAGCGTGGGTGTGATTTGAAAACTAGCTGTGTTTTTAATGAAACGCAAAACGTGACACCAATTTTTTAAACGGCATCAAGAACAGCTACAGCAATAAATTATGTATAAAATTGAAGTACTCATCGAGCAGAATGCCCTTAAATTATCAGCTTTGTGAGCGGTTAACCTAAAGCTGTGCTATAAGCGTGATAAGATTTCCTATTTTTTCTAAGCAATGCACTGATCAACTACCAAAGCCTTGCCATAGCGTGGAGAATTACGTTGCTTGCCTTATGTCTTTATTGCGTGTGCGCCTTTCGTTCTTAATCCTTGCTGCTCATAGAACACAGGCATAATTTTCATACATCATGTGAGTATGATTCCCAAGTGGCTGTATTAAATGGTGAGGTGAGGATGGTGAGGATGTTGCAATCGAAAAAACCCAAAACCAAAAATTTTTGTATATGAAAAATTTATTTTTCTATGAATTGGTGCTGACTGACACCACATTACATTTTATGACTAGCTTTTCAGGTAACTCTCAGGTGAATGCACAGCCTGAAATTCCTTACTCTCAATTTCCTCGAAATAAAGTGAAGAATTTCGTAAAAAGTTTTTGAGCAACATGTTCGCTTATAACTGGCACGAAAAGGAAAAACTGCTTAAGTCGACCCAAGCACGTAGGGAGTTAAGCCCACTTTTGGATTAGTTTTGAATGCAATTGCTCTTTGTTTTTTAACGCAAGCTGTTAGTATTTGTTTAGGTCTTGTTATTGCTAAAAAAATGGAAAGCGAATTTCACCAAGATCTAATAGAAAATTTTACTCAACTCGGATCGTGCTTAAGTTGACTTGAGCAGTTATTACATTTTGTCAGAGGTATGTGCTCTGTGTATGATCGCTTGTGGTTCCAACGAGATGTCAAAACAACACGCGCTGAGCATGTAAAACTCTTATGTGTAATAATTGGAAATTATGTTACAAAGGAGGATATTTTAATGTTCAATACGTGTTACCAAGCAATCCAGAAGAAAGTAATTCCAACGTTGTCCAAAAGCAAACGTTTCAAATAACAAAAGAATCTGCGTCCTTCATGACCATGACAAGGCTTTAGTTGTTAAACAGTGCATTGCTTGAAAAACTTAATAAAATAGCAAATCTTTCTCAGCTTTTGGTTAACCGCTTTCAAAGCTAATAATTTTTGGGCACTCTGATCTATGAGTACTTTAAGCATTTATTGTTGTAGCTATTCTAGATCCTGTCTGTTATCATTTTTGAAAACGTCTCATGCTATCGCAGTTTAGCTTTCTGAAGATTTCAGGTGAACTGCTCAAATATTTTTTTTTTTAATAAAAATTTAAACTGAAAATTACGTTAAAAACGAATTTTTTTTTTTTTTATTAAATTAAAACATCACTAGATCACGCGTTAAACAATACAGCCAATGCCTGTGCGTTGATGCAGTTTTTGGTTACAAAATAATAAACATAAATTATAGCATACTTTCAGGCATTAGTTTTGTACTCAAGCCCCATTGCTTTTGTGCCTTACCGCGTAAGTTAGAATTTTAATTTTATTTTAAATTTTAGGAAAACTCGCGCCATTGCTTTTGTGCCTTACCGCGTAAGGCTTAGCGGCGGCAGTCATGTCATGCAGGGCTGTTTAATTAAAAAAATAAGCACGAGGAGTAGCTACTATCCCTGCTTGCCCAGGCAACCATGCTATTACCTTTAACGTTCCAATTGTGTATTACTGGGTATTGTGGTTACAATTCATTAATGTTTAAATACATACAAATATATGCAGGTATGTATATTATTATACAATCAATCAGTTAATTGCAGTAATATACGTTTATACGACTATAATGCACACAATAGTCATATGTACAATACATACATGCAAATGCATATGTAGTAGCGAAAACAAGTTAAATACAATTTCCTTTTATTCAAATACGACACAAAAAATTTGGTTAATTTCCTTATTCTAAAGTAATTTATAAAGTAATTAGTAAAAGTTAATTATACAAATATAATTTCAATTATGTTTGCGTTTGTTTTTGTTCACTTTTTATTATTAAATATATGCAAATTTATTTAGTTATTTATTTAGTAATCTTTTGGTTTTTGTTTTTTTGTTTTTTTGTTTTTTTGTTTTTTTTTTTTTAAATTTAAAATTAGAGATATTGTTTTGTATGTATAGTATATACGGCATAAATGGAAAGTCGAAATTTTACTTTAAGGCGGGGGCTTGTTAGAAATATAAAGAGGAAAAATTTTTTTAATGCTTATGACAGTATATAAACCGAGCTCAATACACTCCAGTGCGATCAATATTTTTCCGATAACTCACTTCAAGTAAATAGACTACTACGGTGGCCTTTATCTACAGCCGTAACATGGGGCCTTAAGTTTATATAAAAAGCGGTGTTTTTTTTTTGTTCTAACGCGGATTTGGATTTACTTAACTCAATATGTATTTATTTCGGCACTGATCTACAGCGTATGGCATTGCTGTTACAATGCATCACTTTCGCGACACTAAGATGTTTTGCTATAGCTTACAGTTTTTTTTTTTTTTTACAAGCATTCGTCTTTTGATTTTCATACAAAATTTGCAATATATTGAATAATATCGAACTCTCCCAACACCGGCACAAAGTATATTTCAATATAGAAAATGATCAAAAACACGATGAAAGCGAGCTGCGAGTGCGAGATAAAACCAAACGAGACAACATGATTTCTTTTATACTTTGGAGCAAGTGATTTAGTGATCGGATATAGCAGTCCCGGTCACCGATTCGTACGATAGACGGATGTGCCTCACACGTACGGTTTCGCTTACTGAACGCTGAGCAGTCCGGACTGTTCGTAGTCGTTCACCGATCCGTACGATAGACGTATGCGCCGCTCGTGCGGTTAGGCGGTTAAGTGGAACCGCAGGGACCGATCGCAATAAAAAAAAAAAAGACACGCAATAGAGCTTTTTTCTGAGCTTCTATTTGGCATCTTGCTTCAACATATAGAAAAAATCCTGACAACTCATTTTGTTTTTTTTTCTCACATTCGCAACTCGCATTCATTGCGTTAGGAGCTTGAAACTCTTGCTAACGACTATAGAAAACGACGCCAAAACAAGCACTTCTGTGAACTTTTTTTTTTCAGCCGTAAAGGAAAATTGAAAACAAAATGATCGATATTGATAGTTAGGCACCCCGCACAAAGTTCGTTTTCAAAATCGAAAATGAGCAAATAAACGAACATTCGGAAAATGCTTTGTGTACTCTTTTGAGATTTTTGAGATTTGTTCGATTTGAGAAACTTTAAAGTTTTAAATTTCAAAAATTTTCGAAAAACTATCGCTAAAATGAGCTTTCGATTTTTACGAACTTTGTGCTGTTTTGTACAATGTCTTAATGTATGTATGCAGCATATGCTTACATACTATATACATGTGTGTACATATATGGCGTACCTTGAAATCTTACGCCCAGTACTGCAGCCTCTTATTCTTGGGATGGCAAATGTATTTTTAGCCTTACACCCAGAGAAATTTGAAATTATATTTAATATTCACTTAGCTTTTAATATTATTTGCAAGTCTCAATGAATACCGAGTAACATTTCTCCATCCAGGACGACGTCTAACTTCGCTTCCTTCCCCCTCTAAGTTACGCCACTGTATGTGAATAAAATGAATTTAAATTTTCATTCAAATTATTGCAACATATTTACGGGTAATATCAAATGTTGTAGAAAAGAAAAACTCAAAAAGGGCCAACTAAGTATATGGACTCACGCTTTGATTTATACTCGGAGTTGTGAGCCGTAGAACACATCCACTGTATAGGCTCTAACTATTGCTATCATCTTTGCAGTGATGTCCTAATGAGCTTAAAGTTTTTTATATATTACGATTAGCTTCGTTTCATCGTGTTTTCATATACTCAACTATATATTTTGTCCAAGCGTTTTTATCGCATAAGTTTTTTTATAATGTCAAAGCGCAAAATTGAGGATTTCTTAGTATGGAAATCAAAGTATAGATTAATATATATAATTTTTTTTAAATAACAGTGGCGTCAATTCAGTAGGGCTGGGGAGGGCATTACCCCCACCCCTCCCCCCCCCCAAGGATCTGATGCTAGTTATTTTTCAATGCATTAATTCAACAAACCCATCTAATAGTGGTGGAATTATAATTCTTGTCCCCCCTTAGATTTTGTGAAGTGACGCCACTGGTAGATAATAATGAGTTTTTGAAAAAAAAAAAAAAAATAATAGTTTGCAATTCAAAATCTACAGAGCAGTTTTCAGTACATACCGCAATATCTATGTCAAATGTGAATGGAAAAAAAAAATTTCGTGAGGTAGTCCACTTTGGGCCAATATAGTTGTGCTCGCACACTGAAAGTTTGGTACGTTTTTTTTCTGATTCTGAAATCTATATAACTTTTGACGTTTCGAATTCGAGTTCGAGGTCAGAATATCTGTAAACGTTCCTGTTTTCGAGCTTCTAACCCAAAAGCTTAAACATCATGGTATTTCGTTACATATGAGGTTACATTACAACGAATAATAATTTTTGAGGATCGATCTGGTTCCAAGCCTTTAATTGGCTCGGACTGTTGCCTGAAATACTTAAGTAGATGAACCAAAAATTGAAAACCCAATGAAATTTGTATTATTTTTTAGTCGGCGCTCTAAGGCTAAGTCTTTAAAATCTTTCACAGTTAAAGTTTTCGATTTTTGGTGCATCCTGTGCATATTTTGAAAATTATTTTTAATGTCAGCTTCTTAAACATGGCATCAAGCTTTTAAATTAGCGTTCAAATAAAGATAATAATCAATCTATCTAAGCTCCAGCAATAAAATAATTTAGCTACTACAGTTACTCCGCAACTTAGCTATTTAGCTTGTAGTCTAAAATCATGCTAAAGCTTATTACGAATTGATATTGAAAAGCCACGTTTATGCATTAAGCTTTATCACAATGTTAGCTTGGACTCAATCTTTTCCCCAGCGGCGTCCATGATTTCAGGCATGACCCATTTGTATAATACTCAATTTTTCATAAATTTAATTTTGCTGCATTTGATAGAGCTGAAATTATGTGAAATATGTATGTACATATATAATTATAATGTATACATACGTATAAAAACATTTATATTCATACATAAGTCCACACATATATAAATCCACACTCATGTATATATGAAGAGTGGGCGAACAGAACGGCACATGTCCTATGTTCTGAAATCGCAAAAAACTGCTTATGTCTCTGAACTGTTCAGAGGAAAGTCTTCACTTTGCTCTAGTGGCTTTTTGAAGTGTCTACGTTTGAAATTATTTAAAGTGTGTTGTAATGAACATGTTGTCATAAAAAAATTCAAAGCGTCCAACCATGGACATGTGCCGTTCTGTTCGCCCACTTCTCAAAAATACGCGTGCGTACATGCAGTCGCAGACAATGCATCAATTAAATCAGTTGTTTTATGCTTATAACTTTAAAATGATCCGCTGATAGAAAGGGTTATTTTAAGTTGAGATAGAACTTAAAATTGAATATTACGCATGACCATTATTCGGTATCATTAAAGTGTCCATTCAATAAAATTTGGTAATCAAACATGATTTCGAGAAAATGACGCTGGCTACTTTTTCAAGTTATTCAAGCTATCTAGCTACGACTATCAACAAGGCGACTTTTGTTCACGTTATGATGGGAATACCAGTTAACATTATCTGCTCATGACGCTGGGCAAAGAGTTAAGATTAGTAGTTTCAAGTTTATCTACCACACAAAAAGTATAAGTCGATTTGTGCTTTTTAGAAGTTCTAGATCATTGATCAAATTTTAAGCTAATGCCTTATAAAGCCATGAAATTTCAGGCATTTCTTCCATGTTATAAGTTCTCTGAGAGCCTTTTAGTTGTTAGATTAAGGATTGGTCTAACACATTTTGCAAGACACTGTTACGCTTGCAAGATGAATACCAAGGCTCAATGTGTGTGAACAAAATTTAGCAGGTCATTTGAAAATTCCCCAGCATAACCCATTGATGGCGCCACTTGAATTAAATCCATATGATTTTAGAAAAGGGAAAAACAAACAACAGCGACTGCTACATAGCGTTATTGGAGCGTTTGAAGGAAGAAATCGCAAAAAAACGGCCCCATTTGAAGAAGACAAAAGTGCTGTTTCATCAAGACAATGCACCATGTCACAAGTCAATCAAAACAGCTGCAAAAATGTTCGAATTGGGCTTCGAATTGCTTCCCCACCCACCGTATTCTCCAAATCTGGCCCCGAGCGACTTTTTCCTGTTCTCAGGCCTCAAGAAGATGCTAGCGGGAAAGAGATTTAGCGACAGTGAGGGAATAATCGCCGAAACTGTGGCCTATTTTGAGGACAAACCGGCATCTTACTACAAAAATGGTATCGAAAAAATTGTTCGAATTTTGCCATAAAAATTTGTTTTGCTATGATAGCCTTGGGAATTTTCAAATGAGATGTTACTAAAGTTGAGCAAAGTCAAACTTGGTCTTACAGTTTAGTTGATATAACCCATTTTTCAAGACCAAGTCGACTGAAAATCAAAAAACAAGAGCTCAAGACCATGACCCAGTCAATAACAGCAAGACTGTTATGGTCTTGGTTTTCCGTTTGCTCATCATTAGGAGAGAGCTGTTGGCTCAAACAATTAAGTGCTGCATGTAAATTGAAAAATTTGCTGAAGATGACGGATTTGCCGAAGAAGCTGCTGGAAGTGGTAAATGGTGAGAAGCTTTTCTCAAACATATGCCAACAAGTCTATGGAAATACAATTTGGCAATCTCATGATATCGGTTCTTAAATCAAAAATACTCGTATTATCAAAATGCTATGGAAGTCAAGAAGAAAATTCAACTCTAGATATAATATTTCATGCACGAAAGCAGAACTTGTCGGTACAATTAAAAGCCCACAAAATGGGTAAAAGCAAAAAGACTTCTTGCTGCTGCAAATTAAAGAACTTGGCTTAGAGAAAATTTGCTTGGACATAGCGCGAGAGACAATGGGTATTCGGAGGTAACCATTTTCATTTATCTCTCGTTTTGGTGATATATGCTGATACGCAAAATCGCCTGATGTGACTGTTCCAGCCTTTTTTCTGTATGAACAACCCACAGATTTTGGTGACTAGAAGTGGAGAATTTACTGCCAGAAGTTTTAAGAAAAATTATACAAAATCTGAAACGAGCACGAATGCACATAAGCTATGGCGGCCTTCGGATATCGAGTGAGAATTATGGCACTGCCTTATTTATGTACAGAGTTTGGTAAATGTTAAATTACAGAATGACAAATCAAACTGTCGCAACACAAAAAAGATAAAGAAACGGAAATGACGTTGGGCAGACTAAGTGCTTCACTGTTTGCCGAATAGCATTGCAAGAGACAAAATTGAAGCCTCAGGGCAGATATCGTTCCAGCGCAAAGCGTACAAGCGGTATACACCTGGAACAAAAAAAGCCCGTTTGCTTCAATCAAAATATTATTAGCTTATTATTACCAATTATATGATTGATGCAATAACGTTGCTCAAATGTGCGTTATGTTGGCAAATGCCAAACATTTATTTTGACAATATCAAATGAATTAAATGTTCATGTCCGATGTTTCCAAATCTTAATGCATCATGCAATCAAATTGTTCGCTTGCTGTACTACAGTTTTGAGGATAGAACGACTGAGTTGTATTTTATTATTCTTAGCTGTAAGTTTGTACAATACAGTCTGTCAAAAAATCAAAAGTTCTTGGACTCTACAGGAGCGCTTGAAATTCGAAACTCAGAGCTTTAGAAGATTATTTTTTAAAAATATAATACAAATGAAATTGTTACCAGCGCCACATTTTGAGTCAAAAACTAAAGAAAAACTTATTTCTTTTTTAATTTTGGTTAAAATTTTCGCCAAAAATAAATGAAATTTTAATTTTTTTTTTAATTTGGTTCCATCTTTGTTATAAAAAAGTAGCAAAAACAAATATTTTTCTTTGCACGCTATTTTCTGTCTATGTGTCAGTACTATTTATACAAAATTGCTTACATGGAAATGGTTTGTAACGCTTTGTCACAAAATATACTGCACAGATTTTAATGAAGTTTTTTGTTAAACAACACATACGTGCTAAAAAAGAATATTGCATACTTTTTTTAATCATTTTTGAAAGCTAAAGCCTGTGCAACAAAATTAAAAATAAAAAAGTTCTGTATTTTTTGTTAAAATTTGAATATTTTGAAAATCTTATGGCAGCCCTGAACACTTTTTTTTTATTGAATATTATTTTAAATGCAAATATTTCTGAATTTTTAACGTTTCCAAAGAACATCAGTTCACTGCCGGCTTCCAAGCTATACCCGTGCCCGCATATATTTAGTGTGGTTTTTAAGTAACAGTTTCTTTGTATTAAAGAGCAGGCGCCCCCTGTGAAATTTGTGCTTGATAGTTCAATATAAACACTTGCCCCAAAGAGGCTGAAGTTATTTGTGCAATTTTGTATGAAAACATAATTGAAGAAAGTTTTTTTTTTCTTAGATAAATAGGTCATAGGATTTGGCTTTAAAAAATTGTTTTACATAAGTCAATACTACATTTATTTATATTTGCAGCTGTTTCAAAGAAAGTGCATTTTTTGTTAAAATAGTAATTTTATAACTTACATTATCATTTACAAATCATAAGATAAACTGAATCATATTATTCTCTTAAAATAGAAATGTACAAAATTTAAATTTTTTACTAGCTTACAATTTTAGTTTACCGTGTGAATAGTTTGTGACATTTGTATTTTATATAACAATATAGTGATAAGTGTCACAGTGGATCTGTAGCGTGCCTTGAAAATTTGTCGCCCGGCGCCAATATCCAATCTGCCGCCCCCTGCATTGGAAAAAATTTCATAAAAAAAAAAATGAGTATGTATTTACTAGAAAAAAAAGGTCATCAAAGTACACATTTAACATATGTTCCATCAAATATTGAAAAGTGTAACATCGCAATGAAATTTAAGCTCCACTCATACCGAGCACCATTTGGTTTGGTTTTTTAAAGCAAAAACCAACGTCTCAATGACCTTTTTTCCACACAGCCTTAGAATTTTGTTTAGCTACGTTCTCTGAGTTCAAACTAAAATTCCAGCTTTTCCATACAAAACTTTAACCTCTTTCGGGCACGTGTCCACATTATGGTACTCGTATCAAACTGAAATTTTGTAGGGATTTTTTGTTGATTTTTTTACAAGGTTTTTAGGGGAGCTTGCCTTGAAGTTCAAAAAATGTTTTTTTTTTTTGTTTAGATACACCCTGTGCATATATGCCTACATGTATAAATATTCATATATGTATATCAACACGTATGTATGTAGTATGTATGTATGTTTGTATATGCATAACATTTTATATATTACACATGTTTATATCTCTTACTAGATTTGTATTTATGTATTTTATTTTTATATTTTTTAAATTCAATATTTATCTATAAACATGGAAAAAAACTCGCCCGCATATCTGTATTCTGTATACTTTACGCCACTGTATTTTTACATGCATTCGGCTATTTTTATTTTTTATTTTATTTCGTATATAGTTAAATATTTATTTATACTGCTACAATTCTTTCTAAGTCATCAAAAAGAGTAGTTTTTAAGTTTTTTCTGTCTTTAATTAAATATTTTTGTTTTATTAATGCATTAGTATTTTTCTTGAAATTATTTTTGTGAATTTTCTTTAGTTTTCTTGAGCAACTTAAAAATGTAGAGTTTGTTGTAGGAGATGGTTTGTAGTCGAACAAATGTTGCTCTTTCTTTGTGACCACCACGTGAAAGTTACTAACGTTATGAGACGACACGACGACGCAGACACAGACACAACACATGCCGCTCTGAAGATACTACATACAGTGGGTACGTACGTACATATCTCGTATCGCATAGTTGCGTTTTTAAGCAGGTTGCCAGGATTTATTGTGCTATTTTGCTGTCCATCTTCTTAATTTGTTGCTCTTGTGTTTTCTTTTTTTGTGTTATTCGTTGAAAGTTGTTGTTGCTATATGGTATTTGTTTTTTTTTTTTTTTGATTTCCTGTTCCGTTTTCCTGCTGTGGATATTCTCTTAAGCTGATGCTGTTGTTGTTGTATGTGCTGTTTATTTGTTGTTATTGTAGTTATTGTCTGCAATATGTTGCTTTCTACTTTTGTTGTTGAATAAAATCGAATGTCGTTGCTCCGCTTATTTTTCCCGATGCGCTTCGATGAAAATGCACGTTCTGCCATTTGTTATCTCGCTTGTGCCATACACGCGTCTCCTCCGACTGATGTGTATGTGCGTGTCCCTGCCTAGGATCGATCGAAATGAATGGAAGAAAAAAGCTAATTAGATGAATATCGGACAAATAATCAATTGTTGTGATCAAGTAGTATCGCGAGTGTACAGGGGACCTGGGGACCTATACATTTTTATGGTTTTTGTAAGAGCCTGTTTTCTGTTTTTTTTACTTTTGATTTTACCAGTGCAGCAAATCGTTACATTTGGTTGCATTAACGGAAATGTTGCTCTACTTCTAGCGTTTTAAAGCTTTTGCATCTATGGTAGGTACCACGCCTACTATCCGAAATTTATTTAATTTTTGTTAAGGACTAGTTCAGATCCATTTCCAGTATTTAATTTGGTTTGAATACAGAAAATAACTTTTTAGGCATAGCGCTTTAAAATGTTTACTTCTATGCTAGGTGCCACGCCTACCTGTAGAAAAACGCCTAGTTATTGTCGAAAGCTCTTGCCAGTCATTCGAATTCTTTGTGTGAAAGCTTACGCTACTGCATGTAGTTTGCGCAATATGCTGCCATAATTATACCCTACACAGAGGGTATATTCACTTTGTCATTCCGTTTGTAACGCATAGAAGGGGGCGTGGCAGGTATGGAAAAGTATATATAATCTTGATCAGCGTCACCACCTGAGTCGATATAGCTGTGTCCGTCTGTCTGTCTGTCTGTCTGTTGAAATCAAGTTTACGGGAAAACTAAGCAAGCTAATTCAATGAAATTTGGCACACAGGTCACACCTTATTGCAAGCTGCTAGCATATAAAAATGGGCGAAATCGGTTAATGGCCACGCCTTCCGCTCATACTCTATGTAAATATACCCAAGTCCATTTTGAAAAAAAGATTCTGCGATTTTGATAAAATTTGGTGATTTGTTAAAGATGAAAACAAAATTAAGATCAGGCTAGGTTTTAATTTTGCAAAGGCTCTTAAAGGGGCGTGGCACAGCGCTAAATGTTAACTTTTATAACGCCATAGCTCGTAAACCGTGTAAGATATTGTGATGAAATTCGGTACACGAATACAGATCTTATGAATCTTGAATTGCGTATAAAGTGGGCGGAATTGTAAAAAAGGGTGTGGCTTTTCTTAGCAATTAAAAAATTGGATTTCATATAACTCCAAACTGGCACATACGATTTTCATTAAAATTTTAGGGATGCTACCACTGAAAGTAGTCAACAATACAAGCTACGTCAATAGACTGAAAAACTGATTTTAAGGGCGTGGCACAACCTACAATATTTATGAACGTTATAAAAAGAGAACTAGCAACGCAATCGTTATGAAATTCAATAAGGCGGATATACTTCCTAAAAGGTGTCTTCTTGCAAAAATTTGGCACAATAGTTCCGGTGGGTGTGGCACCTCCGATATAAGCAAAATACGTTTAATGCTATTGATAGTGTGCTATGAGAGAAATCTTCATAAAATTTTGTGTAGAGGTGTCGGTTGCTATAAGCTTTGAAATGAAATGAAATTTGACAAGATTGCATCAGTGGGCGGGGCACCTCCCTCATTAAAATAAAGCTGTAAATGCTATTTTAAGTGAACTATTGGAGCAATTGATCTGAAATTTGATGTAAGTGGTTTACTGGGTATTAGGTACATATGAATCACAAGCTGGCGAAATAGCAACAGTGGGCGTGGCACCTCCCATACAATTAAAATATCTTAGGTGGCATAACTATCGAAATATATGAGCAATGATACAGAAATTTAGTGTAAGAGGTTTGTTTTATAAAAAGCTATTTCTGGATCAAAATCGGACTGGATTGCATCAGTGGGTGTGTCACCGCCCTAAGGTTTAGGAATAATTGCGGTACATATCGCAAACGATACAAGCTATTGTGCTAAAGTTTGGTTTGTTTATTGAACCAAAATTGGGCGGAATTGGAGAAGTGGGCGTGGCATTTTTCGTGTTTTTATTTATTTTCTATTTTTTTCAACATTTCCCATTTTCTTTTGACATTTTCAATCTTTTACATTTCCCCATCAATTTCATTCGGAATATTCTTTATTCTTTCGACTTTTTCATCAATTTTTCAGCATTTTTCATATATTTCGACTTATTCAATTTTTTTCAACTTTCTTTAATGGTTTTCATATATTTTCAACATTTTCAGTTTTTTTTAACACTTTTCAACATTTTTGAACCTTTTTACATTATTTTCGACTTATTCAACCTCTTCAACATTTTTTTGACATTTATTGAAAAAGTACTTTCAATGCAGTGTAGGGTATGTGAGTTTCGGCCTGGCCGAAGATAACACCTTTACTAGTTTTTTTATTTACTTATATGGACGTTGGGCGTGTCCTTGAACCGATTCCACTATTTTCTATCGCACGAGTTATGTTAAGAGTTGTAGCCTGTGCTCGAAATGATTTTAGTAGATAGACCAACAGACAGACATAGCCTAATCGACTCAGATGGTAAGACTGATCAAGAACTTTTCTATTTTTCTGTATTTGTTACGATGCCTTCTATGCGTTGCAAACGAAATGATAATGTGAATATATCCTGGTTGTAGGGTGTTATAAAAAGTAATAACGAATTTAAGACTCATTGAAATAATTATTTAACTATTTAACATGAGCTTTTTAATGCGCTATTTGGAATCATTTAGCCACCTATATATTGTCAAAGTAAAATAAATGATGTATGCACTTCTCAGCTGTATAATTTTACAGTGGGTCTGTTACGCAAACAAAGTGTACAAAAATAATACAATACAATGTTTGCTGTTATCAGTTATGGCATTTGGTGTTTTTTGGGAATGTAACTTTAACTTCGGTTTAGTTTCAATCTAAGATAAAATTGAGAGAAGTTTTGCTTGAAAAGCTCTACATCGAAATATAATTTTTTTAAGATCTAGAATAATCAATCGTAGACCAAGATTTTCTGCCCAACTGAAATTACCATTTGATTACTTAAATAGTTGCAAAGAGATCAGAATTGACCAAGGCGAACAAAAGTTAATTGTTCCGGCTCCTTTACAAATACAATGAGCTCTCATATAAATTTCTCTAATGGTAAATTATTTTATTTGTCAAAAATCTAACGATTTACTGATCATGTTGAAAAAGGAAATTTCCTCCTTAAAGAGTTAAATATCAAAAAATGCCAGCTAAATACGAAATTGCGAGATGGATCCGAGAAAAAAAGTTTTTAATTCGTCAAAATTTATTATGTCGCTTTCAAATGGTAAGTAGGGAATATTATTAAGATGTCATGAAGCGCTTGAAAACAGTCAAATTTGTGGACGGACAATTTGTGGATTTTGTAATACGACAAAAGTTTTTAGCTGTATAGCAAGCGCTGGGGCACATTTTCAAGGCGACAAACAAAAGTTTTCTGGAATTAATCATTTTATTTCGTGAATTCAACTATTCCGAACTATTTTTCGTTAAAAACGTCAAATTACTTACTTATCAATATACTGCGTCAATCGCACGTAGGCAATGCAGGCAGCATCTTCGCCCAGTAAATGAACATGTGGATTCAATATTGTAGTGTTGATTGCCTTGCAGTTCTTTCCAAGCACTATAAAAAAGATGATATTTAAAATAAATTATTGAGTTTGATTGTGTATAAATGTATGATTTGAAAACTCTAAAAAACTTATAGCCAATTACAGAAAATTCGCCATAGACGGACACGCAAGGTCGCAGTATTTTTTTTTCCGGCTATGGGAGATGATCGCTTATGTGGGAGGCAAATGGGCATTTTGCCACAATGCCTGATCATATGAAGTTATCGCGTCAACAATTTCCTGCTGGGAGCAGCCTCATATATGATTTGGTAACAGCTTAGGCATTGGACAGTGGCACTGGCAGGATATGCTGTCAAACCCCTTAAATTTTCGAGTAGCAAAAACTACTGTAATACTACACTTTATGCCAGATAATTTACATTTAATGCATTTACAAGAAGATACGTATTATGGAAAAATTTAGTTTGAATAAATATTTTTATTGATAAAATGCAAAACAATTATATGCATATACACTTGTACTTTGTTCCAGTTCGCCATTCTTTTACGTTCAAATATCGCACACATGCATATTAGACACACTAAAAACTTCCCAGTGTGCCAAACGGATCTGTTTCGAATTCGAAAGGGATGCGCTTCTTCGTAGTATTTAACTGAAACGGATTCCGTTTAGGATCCGTCTCGAGCTCGTTTTCGTATGAAATTACTCTTAGAAAAACGGAATCCGCTCTGTCGGATCCGTCTCGAACTCGGAATGGACTTCATATATGGATCCGTTCCGCTTTAATTTTTTTGTAAGTAATACGGATCCGAAACAGAATCTGGAACGGATTCGTCCGGATTCCGGTTGTGATCCGTCTCGAAATCGTATTCGTATGAAATTTCTCTCGGAAAAGCGGAATCCACTTTGTCATATCGGTCTCGTACTCAGAACGGACTTCATATACGGATCCGTTACGGATTATTTTTTTGTATATAACACGGATCCGAAACAGAGTCCGGAACGGATCCGTTTTCGAACTCGGAACGGACTTCATAAGCGGATCCGTTCCGGAGTAATTTTTTTGTAAACAGCACGGATTCGAAATAGAATCCGGAACATATCCGTAAATAAAACGGATCCGTCCAGATTCTGTTTCGGATCCGTTTTTCTCGGAACTCGGAACGGACTTCATAAACGGATCCGTTCCGGACTAATTTTTTTATAAACAGCACGGATTCGAAATAGAATCCGGAACATATCCGTAAATAAAACGGATGCGTCCAGATTTTGTTTCGGATCCGTTTTACTTTCGACTCCGTCTCGAACTCGTTTTCGTATAAAATTCCTCTAGAAAAGGCGGAATCCGCTTTGTCGGAACCGTCTCGAACTCATAACGGACTTAACATGCGGATCCGTTCCAGAGAACGCAAAGTTCTAATCGAGACTATTGACTTGACGCATTTCATAACAACTGAAGTTCTGATTTTGGCGAAAGTTGGAATGTATTCAAATAGCTATACAACATTTTTTGTTTCTTTCGGTATAGTTTTGTCATAAGTCTGTAAAATTTGTCATAAAATACTTACAGTTTTCAAAGTAAAACTTATGGAAATCAATTCCCTCGACAAGGTTTCCCAAAGCTTCGGGCTCAAATGCCGTTAAATGTGGATCGCAGATCTTTCTAAACATAAGAAAGAAAAAAAAAAACAATTTTGATATATAATAAATGTTATATATATGCAAATTATTGTTAAAAAAAGAACTGATTTAAATACAAATAGGAATTAATTTCCAATGAGCCATGTGTTGTGGCACATGTGGTAAAACTAGAAAAATGTTAAAAAAAAGTTAGAAAATATTGAAACTTTTTTTAGTAACTGCTTTTTTGCAATTTGTTACGCCCACTTCTTTTCCAAAGACGCCTAAATTATTCTAATGAACTTGTCTGGCCCAGTTGGTTACATTGCTTAAACAGCTTCTACAGTATGGCGTTTTAACGTCTTTGCTTTTAGAAAGTCATCATTGTTCTTAGTGAAATTTTCCAACATTGGCATATTGGCTCCTGAGACAACACCTTACTAGATGTAAAAAATTACAACGTAGCTAGAAAAGTTTTCAGTGGAACTGTTGTTCGATTTCCCATAATATCAATTCAATATAGTCTATAAACAAGTAAGCAGGATGCCTTAAACAAATTCGCCTCATGGGAAGAGAAGGCTGTTGTAGGTGTGGCTTCAAACTAAACTAATTATTTTAGCTCGGTGCCACAAACTTTCAGTTATTGAAACCCTATCGCTAAAAGGCACTAAATGCCTTAAAATACAGTGAAAGGTATCTTGGTCTGATATTGGATGGGAAACTTAGTTAGTAAATTAATGTTGAAAAATAGTTACGAAAGCGCTATATTCTAGTGAAAAAACTTTTGCTAGAAGATGGGAGCTGTCAGCTCGTCTAATTCACTGGCTTTCGACTGATTCTGTTATATGGCCAGCATGAAAAAAGGTCACCTACTCTAAAGATTACAAAAGGTACAAAGCGTTGCTTCTATGTACATCACTGACTACACCGACTGACGCTCTCTTTCATCAAGTGCGCCTTGATCCATTAGGTAAGCGGAGGACAGCTTCATTCGCCATTAAACCTTTTTACTGATCCGTGGGATAACTGGACTATCGTTCATAGTTTGAGTTCCGTACGCTCGGATTATGCTGTTCCAGTAATTTAATTCATATTCCATCTAGAGATGACTGGACGCGCGACCTCGAGGGGAGAAGGGGCCTTGTGAATTTCTCCACGGATGACATAAAACTAAATAGCCAAGTGGGTTTTGGTTTTTACTTTGAGAAACTTAAGTTGAAAATTACTACGAGGTTACCAGACCATTGTAGCGTTTTTCAGGCGGAAAAATAATATCCTGGCTGAGTAGAAGTGTCGAGTCCAAAAAAACATTAAAAATTACACAGATAATCAGGCTGTTTTAAAAATTTTAAAATTAATCTTCCTTAACTTACTATTGGCACTGAAAAGTCGCTCGTTTTTCAATGAGATGGCGCAGTATTTTAATATTCACCTTTTCTGGGTAACTGGGCAACTACAAAGCGAACGAATTTGCTAAGCTGAGGAATGCTTAACAAATTCCTCAAGAAACAAAGCACTTGGCTCGCTTTTATTTGAAGACCTGGATAGCCTTCAATGCGAAATCTGATTGGCTCAATGAGAGGGTATAGTTAAATACCCAGGGGTATCACAATGTATCGAAATTTGGTCTAAGTAATTCGGTTCTTAAACCGAATGCTACTCCAAACCAGCCTAACCAGCGAACCAAATTTCAGTGGCTCTATCGACTGAAGTTGCCACGCCTCTTATATGCCTTATGATGGAAGGACAAAATGCATTTACTTAGTATGTAGGGTATAAGATATGTACATTTTTTTATTACCATGCTAAAGACCAGGTAATACGGAACAGGGAGCTTACTCCCTCTTTCATAACCATATGTGTAGACAGTCAGGCAGCGGTCAAAGCAATGAATGCCTAACTCTAGGTGTGTAGAACACTGCAGGGAGTCACTACGTTCAATCCGACAGCATACTATAGAACTCTGCTGGGTTCCTGGTCATAAGAATATTCCCGGAAATGAGAAAGCTAACGATAATATGCCAAAATAGTATCAGAACAACCAGAGATTCAACAAGTCATAGACTTTAAGACACCGCTGCCCTAACTTTAATATCGGATAAAGTGCATAACCAAAAAACAAACGAACAGAAGGTGGAACCTCCGCCGGATGCAGAGCGTCTCGAAACATGTGGAAGGAAGCACACAAACTCTCTTAAGATTCAGCAGAGAAGACAAAGAACTGCTGACGGGGCACTGTGCTGTTGGCCCTATGACCGCCAAATATGGTCCGCTTTCAGACATTTCTGCAGGAGTTGTGGAGATGCAAAAGAGGATGAGTTACCTACTCTGCGAATGCCCGGGGCTAATGAGGAAACGAACCAAATATTTTGATTATACATTCTTTGTTGGCCTTGAGAAACTAGCCGAGTAGGAGCTCAACAGCATTCTCAACTTCACCAAGGCATCGGGGTGGTTTGCCTCCATTCAATAATATAATTTGAGGAAAACGAGTGGATTATACATATATGTATATATATGTAGGGTACCACAATGGACAAACTGCTTCCGAGTTAAACTTGCTGTATGCAATCGACCCATTTAACCTAACCCAACCTATTTTATGATGCGGTAGAATTTAATAACATTATTTTAATTTTCATGTAGATTTTGATTTTACATTCAAAAGCAGGCTCTCCTACGTAAAAAAACTAAGTTTTTCAGTAGGGAAAGGAGGGGAAAGCGGTATACGGGGCAAAGTTCGATGTAAAATTCGAGGATTTTCGACTTAAAAAAAGTCATTTCATACGAATCATTTAAAAAAAGGCAAAGTATTACGTCGTAGTATAAATTACTGACATTCATTTCTGTTGGAAAAAATGGTAACAAATGCTAACAAAAAAGATGGACTCAAGGGTTAACTTGTAATATAATTATAAAAATCTGGCCGAACTGGGATGCTAAGCGTTTGTCAGAGCTAATTTCTCGCAATAGACATAGTGTTTTGTTAGTTGTTGCAGTCAAAAGAGGCCACTACCTCATGGGCAGACATGCGGAGAGTTTAGTTGTTAGGTCCTTTGACTTCTGTAAAGTTGTGGAGATGTGGAGGAAGAGGAGAATATTAGATGTCTTCTCTGCTCCTGTTCCCCACTTGCTAGAAAACGCCACAAAGCACTTGGGTCGTTTTTATTTGATGATCTGGATGACCTTAGACATGTTAGTATAGGTCAGCTATTTAGTTTCATTACGAAATCTGGTTGGTTCAAGGAGAAGGTACAGTCAGTCACCTAGTGGTATCACAATGGATCACTTTTGGTCTAAGTGAGTCGGTTTTCGTAGCTGACTGCCACTCCTACCTAACCTAACCTTCATTTCTGTTGACAATGATTTGCTTATGTTGATAAGTTTTTGTATCACGCGTCTGTATGTTTACATAGGTCATGGGGGTAGAGTGGTTGGGGAAAAGCAGTATTTTTCATCACTTGGTTCCGTCATTTTATCCAGTTTTTAGAAGTTTGGAAAAACAGATAAGCTCTGCTACTTTTGAATGGCCATTTATCACACATAAAAAACATGATTTTTAGTCTTAGAAAATTATTAAAACAAATGTGTACTTTTCTTTTTTCATGTATTGCACTTCATACACCGCTTTACCCCACTTGAGGGGCATTTTTGCTTCGAAATATTAAACATATTCCCTTCAGAAAACAGTAAATCTTATAACCCTAATAGTTTCAATATAGATCGAATTAATGACCTAGATGTTTAATTGAGCGAAAAATTAAATGTATGCTACTTTGCCCTACCTTCCCCTATGTAGCCGATGTGGGAAATAATATTATTATATATGACCACGTATAGGAAAAAATTACTTTATATAGCAATTTTTTCAACATGAAGTTATTAATGCTGTTTTTCGACAGTAAAACGTAATCGATATTAACTTTAAACATTAAAACTCTGAGAAATTTTTTACGGAGACATAAGTTCCCTCTACACATGACCGAATACACAGGCCGTTCATACGTACATAACATTTTTGTATCGATACGATGCATATAAAAGTTGTTGGTAGGAAAAGGAAAAAGTTACCCGAAAAAGTTTATATAAAAAATTATTTAAAAATTATGAATTCTTAAGAAGATTCGAATTCGCATTTCTCCGAAAAAAATGTATATGCGAACATGAATACACACACAGTCATGGTCAAAAGTAAAACATATATTCGCATATATTTAGAACTATTTCCGATCGAGAGTTTATGGAATGGTGTGCAGGTTATTCAATTCAAAAATTTCAATAACAAATATTCAATTACTCTGTATCAAATTTGTTATATTCAAACAAAAAGTTTTCGCAGTGTATTTGCAAACGTTTATTTGAGCATATGCTATGCAGAATAAAAACGGCTTCGAACTTCACCAAATCTTGGTGGGCTGAGAATTATAATAACACCAATAGCAGATCCTTGGGGGGGGGGGGCCAATGCCCTGCCCAGCCCTATTGAATTGACGCCACTGGCTACAAGGATTAAATGGGGTCAACTAATTTGTACTACTTATATTGAAAAAATTATAAATAATAAGTTTTTTAAATATTCTGAGTGGTACTGAGAGTATTGAAAAACTGTAGGGGTACCTAATACCCCACGACTGTATGTATGTATAACTATGAATATTATTGATTTACACTTTTGTTAATTACTGCAAAAACAGTTGTTAATTCTTATGTTTATGTATATATGTATGTTGAACTTTGACACTTACGTATATCCATCAATATCACCACTATTTATAGCCTCGATTAACTGTTCTGTAATTTTGATAATCTCTTGGCGTCTTGCTGCTTGATATGTTAGAAAATATAAAATTTAAATTAATATTTTATGAAAACATACAATTATGTTGTTGTTGCTTTTTTTTTTTTTTTTTTGCTAAGTTACATTATGCAATATTATTGCTTAAATTTAAATATGGTTAAATGAAATTATGTACGATTTTAGGGTATTATTTTTTTATTGGGAAAGTTTGTTTTTCTCAAATTAATTTGAAAATTTTTAGCATTATTGGAGATAACCATTAGGAAATTTCCGTATACGAATCTTTAGAGACCGCTCCAGGAAGATGAAGCTTTTTCATGTAAAAGCATTTTCCTATTGGGGCGAATTTTCAGCTGTAAGGCTACAATTTTTGTCTTAACCTGACGTGTTAGAATCTGCAAATTTCTTTTTTGAGCATTAAATTTTCTTTAAAATGACTAAATTTTTGATTTGTGTGATGACCTTTACTAGTATGCATGGGAGCAGAGGCGTATGTGAACATTTGGCGCCTGGGGCGAAGAAATAATCTGGCATCCGCCGCTATTTTTCTAAACACATGTTTCTTATCAAATATTGTTAAAAAAAAAAATCATCCCATAAAAATTTACTAAAAAAATTGAAGAAAAAGTTTAATCGAATAAAATTGAATAAATATTTTTGATCACAAGTCACAATAGGCGTAGAGCAGGCTGTAGAAAAGTCGAGTGCATAAGATTACAGGATGGAAGGTACAAGAAAGTTAGTAATGCACTTTGGTGAAACTAAGCTAGCACGGAGAACGCCACAAAACGCTTGGTTCGTTTTTGTTTGATGACCTTGATGACCTCAGACATTTTAGTACAGGTCAACTATTTAGTTTTATTACGTAATCTGGTTGTTTTAACCAGAGGGTTTAGTCAGACACACTGTGGTAATACAATGCATCACATTTGGTCTAAGTGAGTCGGTTTCGTAACTAACTGCCACTCCTACCTAACCTAACACAACAGGGTTGCCATGCCAAAGCCATTCCTGATGGCTGAAAAAAACCGACTTTTGGCCGATTGATAAACATTTCAAGCTAGGGTTCAACGAGCTCTATCATTTGACATACATTTCAAGCTGCTATCTTAAACACTTCTTATTTAAAACAAAATCGGGCGAAAGTCTTTTTTTTTCGCTTATCGGGAATGGCTTTGGCAAGGCAATCCTGGTGGTTTGGTTTCACCAAAGCACATTGCCATCTTTCCTGTACATCCCATCCTTGAATCTTATATACTCAACATTTCTACAGCTGACTCTTGGGCTACAATGAATACCGAGATTTATTTTAACACCCACGAACCACTACGCCTGGAGCAACGGCCCCCCCCCCCCCTTCACCCCCTAGCTACGCTGCTGCATGTAAAGAAATCTATTCCGAAGTGAATTGGCTTAGATATGACAGCACCGCGTGACAGAAGAGTTACATTTTGAACTTTTCGAATTTTCAACTTTTTCCCCCCCATGCAAATTTGACCATATTTTTCGATTTTTTCCACAAACATCGGTTTTTTTCCAAAATCTTTTTTTTTTTTGGGAAATTTTTAGATTTTTCAACATCTTTCGACTTTTTTAATTTGTTTGAAATTTTTCTCCACATTTCGAATTTTTACACATTTTTCGAATTCACTGACTTTTTCAACATTTTTCGTTGCGTTTCTGAAATTTTTTCAGTTTCTCCAATATGCTCGACTTTTTTAAACTTTTCTAACAGTTTTTGACTTCTTCCATATATTTCGAAGTTTTCCAATTTTTCAAATCAGTTATATTGCATTAACTTTTTCAACATTTTTTGACCACAAGACAGTAGTAGTAGGCCACAACTTATGTAGTAGGCTTATAACTGAAAATTCAGCGGCTTGCGAAAATGACCAATTTTATATGAAAAGTTTCATCGACCTTAAAGTATTTGAAATCAGAAACATTCTTCTTTAAATATTGAAATTTACAATACAAAATTTTTGTCAAGAAAATTTTTTAGTTAGAAAAAACAGCATGAGTATTTTGGCCGGGGCTGTTTTCGTGGACACTGAACTCGTAATCGAAAATGCGGATATATTAAAGAAAAGTGCAAAAGAAATTGAATTGATGCAAAAATTTTAATCAAATATTCTCATTCGAATCGTTAGAGATTAATTGAACATATTGTTGGTCAAATTTCAATGATTTCTATATACATTCTGTATATCTAATCAGCAGAGTACTGGAATTTTTTATACTCATAGTTTGAGCTAAACACAATGTTCGAAATAATTTATTCAAATAAATGTCATTGGTATCTGTGCTACTCATATAAAATTGCTTAAATACATGGAAATGGTTTGTAACGCTTTGGCGCAAAATATACTGAACCGATTTTAAAAATTTATTCTTTAAAACAACAAATTTGTACTAGAAAAGGATATTGCATATTTCTTTTATTAGTTTTTAAAGTTAAATATACTATTTTCTTGGATTAAGTTTTTGGCAAAATCTAACACAAGTTTTCGTTTGACTTTTCGTTGCTTAGGCAACTACTTGAATTCTGTGTTGTTATTGTTGTTGTTGTTTTTTTTTCATCTGTACGGTTTGTATCCGTACTATTTTTTTTTTGTAGCTTTTGAAGAGAAGTAAAATTTTGATTTTCTTAAAATCGATCTTTTATCATCGATATCTTTTTAACCGCTTAACCATTTACAAATTCAATCATATGCGTTTCTTTGTCTTTTTAATACCTCATTAGACTCAAGATATGAATTTTAAAATGAAAAGAGGCCGAACAAATTAAAAAGGCACAATATCTCAAAAACTGTACCATAAAAAAAAGTTTAGTTTTCATTTTCGAACTCAACGGGAAAAAATATATAAGAAAAGTAATCTCTTGTCAATGGAACATTTTGAGGGGGGACTAGTGTAATAAATACAAAGGTATGTAGGTAGTTATTACGAGCGGGCGGAAAAATTGTGCCATTGAACCTCGTTTTTAACATCAGCACAGCTTTAACTCTTAAAACAATTTCGTGTCCAAGTTTGTCACAAGAAATAATGTTAAAAGGCCTTAAACTCTCTTCCAAAAGATGTTTATGGCTGATATTTTCATATTTTATTTGGTTTTTGGATGGTTATTTCAATTTTTGCAAGAAACGCTCTTAAAAAACTTAATGAAAAAACACCAAAAAACAGGTCAGCTGTAAAAGCAACATCAATTTTTTGCCCAATTTCTCCTAAAAGACTTACGTACAAATACTACATTTCTTTCGGTTGTTTTTGAAACATAGATTTTTCTTTAGATTTAAAAAATTTAAAAAAAACTGCGTACATTTCACTTAACTTACTAATTTAAATGAACAATTCGATTTCAAGTGGCCATTGATTACATTTCATGTATGTGTTAACGGCCAAACTAGTTTCTAGGATAAACTAGTTTTTCCTAGACCAAACTAGTTCATCCCAAGCGTGTTAGAATGAACGAATTCAGCCTAGGATGAACTAGGGCAATTATTATCTTTAACGGCCTCACTCCCGATTTTCTTGAAATTTTCGTAAGTTAGAGCAAGTGGCCGGCACAGTATTTACATCATCCAATGTGTGCAATGATACTCGGAGGTCTTCGGCCGTGGTTTACTATACGATGCCAGCTGAGCTAGCACATCGCCGTTTTCTATACTACAGTGAACCGCGGCCAAAGACCGCCGTGAAGCATTTTGGAGGATGTTTACCTAGAGTTGCGGTCGAAGGCAAGTGAATTACCCTAATATAACAAAAATTTTTAGTTTGGCCTAAGAAAAACTAATTTATCCTAAAACTAAAGTACAGTACATTAAATTGGTTTAGTCACAGTTGTTGTTCTTGTACAGGCGCGAATGCAAATAACGAATTCCATTGTTTTAATGGAATATTTTGTAGCACAGGAATATAAAGCGAAAAAACAACCGGTGTGTGACAAAATTCAAATGGATTTTTTTTCGCACAAGAATCCTTCGCACAAGAATCCTTATCCCCAGCTACTGCTTCTATTTTGTTGTTTGTCAATTTAATTTTTTTTTTTTTGAAATCATTCTATTTTCTTAGCAATAAAACATTTTCTTTATTCACATTTATAGTTTTTTATAAAAATTTTTATCATCTACAAAAATATTTTCGAAATTAACCGTTTTGAACTTTAACTCCGCTTTAAATTTGTAGCAAAATGCTGCTGCGTTAACGTTAAGATGAAAGTTCATGCAAAAACTCACAGCTCCAACGGAGTTAGCCCAGTGTGAGATGGCTATTAAGTAAGATACAGACGCAACACATTGTACACTGACATTGTGGTGTGTGTGTGTCTAAAAAATGCAACTAAAATCATCGTACAATAAGTTGTACAATCGATCGGAGCGTCTGTATCTTGCTTTAAGTTTGTAGTGTTTGTTATAAATACAATGTAAAGTTATGAAAACATATTTAAAATAATACATACACATACAACGCAATCATTTAATAAACATGCAAGGTCATGTTTTTGAAATGTTTTTTCCTCAAGCGCCTTTATTAAATTTTATTTATTAATTTTGTAACCTAATATTATCAAATAGGAGTATTCATAATTTGCAAGGAATTGTTGCAAATTTTGTATAGAAAAAAAATGCCTGACTGAAATTTTAATATGTTGTAGCTTATGTCATTTTCATTCATACCATTTACATAAAATTGCTTTTATGGAAATTGTTTGTAACGCTTTGGCGCAAAATATACTGAACCGATTTTAATAAACTTAGTTATGAAATAACATATTTGTGCGAAAGCAGATTATAGCATGCCTATTTTTTTATTTCTTAAAGTCTTATATACTTTTTTTTAAGGATTTTGCCAAATCTCAGACAAAAATTGTTGCTTGATTTTTCGTTGAGTTCTATAATGCTATTGTTGCTTTTTTTTCTTTTTAGTTGTTACGTTTGTATTTGGCTTCGAAGTTCAAAGAACAAACTCTTTTTGAAATATATTTTTTTTTATTTTTCAAGAGCTTGTTAAGAGAGTAACTTCATTATGAAAAAACGAGAACGGGGCGTGTAGGTGCGAAGCCGTGGTTGTCACAAGTAGTATATAAACCAAGAAAAACCTAACTTAATTCAAAAAACCACTTCATTTTTTTCCTCTAAAGCTAAGCATTTTGCATTTTGATATTATGCCACTGGATGGGAAGAGTTTGAAAGTGGAATTTATGGCTACCTAGCTGTCATTTGAGCAAAAGAAATTTTGAAATTTGGTATCGAACTTTTCATACGTTCAAGCAGAAGTGACCCCGGATTATTTTTTGAAAAAATAAAATTGAATACAGTAACTTTAAATCCTTTTGAATAAATATTTATACGAATAAAATATTAAGTTTATATGCACGTTTTGAATATTTTTTTTTTTTGTTTTCTAAAGATAAAAGTAGTTATTTGTTAGTCGAATAAATATCGCTTAACTCTGATTTAAGCTACAGTCGTGTTCGAAATATTGAGAACAACTTGGCTGAAAATCGAAATCTTCGTGGCCCTCATACGAAAAAATTTTTTAAAACATCATTTTCACGAAGACCGGCTAATCGATTCACACCGAATTTACACCACTTAGCTTTTATATTAAAGGATAAGGCAAAACTTCTATTTAGGGTGGCACTCATACAAACAATATTTTTAAATGGAATTTTCACAAAAACTACTTCATTGATTCACATTTTAACGAAGATCGTTTAAACAATTCACACTGACTTTACACCATGTAGCTTTTATTGTAAAAGGCAATGCTGAGGCTAAACTTTTATTTAGGGTGGCCCTCATAAAATAAAATTTAAAAAATAGCATTTTCCGTAAAGCCACTTAATCGATTTACTGGAAATTTACACCACGTGTCTTTTACATTAAGAGGAATAGTGAAGGATATTAAACTTTTATTTAGGGTACATATTTAGGGTGGTCCTCATTCAAAAATACTTTTGATATATCATTTCGACGGCTAATCGATTCACACCGAATCTACACAACGTAGCTGTTATATTATGAGGTACAGCTTAGGACAAATCTTCTATTAAGGGTGGCCTCACACAAAAATATTTTTAAAATACCATTTTCACAAAGACCACTTGAAAAATTAGTATGAAATTTTCAATTTAAGGAGGAGCGAAGCGCACAGGGCAATGCTATTATTGAATATAATGTCATGAGAGCGTATTTGATGCATATAAAAATTGAGTATTGTATTTGTTTTTGTCTTCATTCTTATTTTTACGAATAGCTCGTTTTAGACTTAATGCAATAATATTGCCATTACAAAGAATTGGGGATAGACTTGGTCAACACTTTTTCCACTTTTTTTTAGTTATCACAATAAAAATCGATATTATAAAAATTTTTTGCGACGATTTCAATTTTTATCAAAGTTGTTCCTATTATTTCGAACACGACTTTACATAAAAAATTTTCAGCAGGTTTTTTTTTCATAGAATATTTGCGAGACTCTTTATGTTTCACTTAATGAATTTAGCCTACATTTATTGCTCATAAAAGCGCCTTTGCATACTCTTCGTTTATTCCTTTATCCGCCAGATTCATATGTACATATATCTGTCATATATATTTGTATATATATATGCTTCGAAAAAATAAGAAATCAAAATCTTACTTTTATTTACAGCTTAACTACATAAATATTACATCAACAATCCCTTTCGTTCGCAATGTGCAGAGTGTATACAGTGCGCAACTTAGCTTAAGCTATCGAGCAATTACAAATTTTATTTTTATTTTTATTCATACGATATTTTTGACAAGCCTGCAACTTTTGCGTATTGTACATTATATATCAAAAGCATGCTTTGAGTTGTTCAGCAAATGCAAGCAATTTTCTGAACTTTGAAGTAAAAAAACATTTAATAGGATAATGGAATAACTACAAAATTGTTTGCAAACCAAAAGACAAAATCAAACGTGTACGCTAAATTAATATTACGTGTGTATTAATTTCATATAATGCAAAATCCTTTTTTATGTTAACGAGTCGAACGCTTTTAACATATACTCAAATGTGGAAGTCTTTGAAGTTAACGTTTTTTTCCAGGTGCACAATTTTCGAAAATCTATCACCTGCACAAATTTTACGTCAGTAGTTAAAATACGTGGTGCATTTTACGCCAAATTGGACATCATTTTGTCTAGCATTGCTGATTTTTAACGTTATTTTCTCTTAGTACTGCTTGAGAGTAGCTTCTATGCTTTTTTTTAAAATTCGAGATATATAAATTTTTGTAAAAAAAACATTTTTTTTAAATGCGAATAATCGGCTTTTTCCAAAAAAATTGTTGTCGAAAGTACTTTTCATTAAAAACTACTTTTCATTCAAAGATAAATCGTCACTTTTAGTAATCTATCGGTTTTATTCAAAAACTTTTTGTACAAAACTCATTAATTAAATAAATTTTAAAACTGTTCTGATAATGAGCAAGCTATTTTTTCAAATTTTCAAATTTAATGTTGCATAAAAGTACTTTTTTCATAAATAAAAAAGTCAAATTTTATGGGGTAGTATAAAGTTGCTTTTATGGAAATGGTTTGTAACGCTTTGGCGCAAAATACATCCTACCGATTTTTGTAATTTCTTTTTTAAAACAGCTTAATTCTGCATAAGAAGGTAATGGCATACTGGTTTTTTTTTTTTTTAAATTTAAATATCTTTTTTTTTAAGGATTAAGACAAATTCTCTCACAACAATTGTAGTTTTGCTTTATCGTTGCCTATAACGGTTGATATTTTTGTTATTTGTTTTTGTGCGTAAAGTTTTTGACACTTTGTGTATGGTTCGTAACTTGTGTCAGCTCCCAAAATGCTCAACAAGGTTTGCCATTTGACCATGAATAGATTAACCAATGAACAGCGCTTGCAAATTATTGAATTTTATTATCAAAATGCATGCTCTGTGAGAAATGTGCTTATGGAAAAATGTTCTTCAAACAGAATTGCCGAATTTTGTCTGAAGAGCAGCCAACAGCTGCCAATGCTCTGAAAAATACGCTGTTTGGTGCGGTTTGTGGACCGGCGACATCACTGGACCACACTTTTTCAAAACTAATAAGAATCGCAACGTTACAGTCAATGGAGCAAGGTACCGTGCGATGATAAAAGACATTTTTTTTGGCCAAAATGGAAGCATTGAACTTGGCTGACGTATGTTTTCAATAAAACGATGACGCACGACACTTGATACCATTGAATTTTTCAGAGTAGAGTTTAGTGAACAATTAATCTCACGTTTTGGTGCAGTTCATTGGCCGCCAAGATCATGCGATTTGACTACACTAGACTATTTTTTTGTGGAGCTACGTCAAGTTTTTCATGTACACGGACAAGCCAGCTACAATTGTAGTCTTGGAAGACAACATTACAGCTGCCACTAGTGAGATACCGGCAGAAATTCTGGAAAATGTATGCCAAAATTGGAGCTTAGGGAAGAACCACATCAGGCATAGCCGCGGACATTATTTACATGAAATAATCTTTAAAAAGTAAATGTATGGAATTGATGTATTGCATCAAATAAATATTTTATTCATTATTGCAAATTTTCTGCTCTTTTTCTAATTTTTCAAAAATCAAGCGCCTAAGAAATCACCCATTATTGAAGTTCAAAGAACAAACTCTTTTTCAAATGTTTTTTTTTTGCTTAGAAAGAATATAGAATGTGAACTTGTAGGTGCAATGCCGCGGGTACCTTTAATTCAATAAACTTACAAAAACCGGTGCAATTTTGTACAAAAGTGAAAATTCTTTTAATTTAATATTTTGACAAATGAAAAGTAATCGAATTCTATTCAAACTTTTGTGAGGAAAAATAATTTTTTTAAGTGTAGCAAATCACTCAAATCGTCAACTATTAACTTTCCTTGATATTTTGATATTTGTATATGTATTGCGCCCAATGGCAACATTCGATTGGGTAACAAAAAAAAAATTTAATTATTTTTTTTTTTAAATATTTGGGGTTACACATACCTGAGCATTGAGAATTTGTTGAAAGTTGTTGACAAGTTTTCGCTGGACAGACAATCCTTATCTCTAATGTTTGTCATTATGGCAAAGGATTTCAACATTCAGTTTTTACATTTTTCATTTTTTGTATTCGTGTTTAGTTTTGTTTATTTTTTTTATTAATAATATTTTTGCGCATAATATGTATTTTTTTTTTTTTTGGTTGTATTTTATTGAAAAAAAAAATAAAGAGAAAAAATTGCACAAGCAAAAAGAATTAAAATCACAAAATAATTGGATTCTTTTAAAATCTTTTTAAACATTTATGTGAATTTTTGTATGTACATATGTAGGTGTATGTTTACGTGAATCTGTTTGTGTGTTTTTTGTGAACGTATCTGTACCTTAATTGTATGTGTATGGTTTCCGTAATCGCAAAATAATAATTCATTAAAAATCAAAGCCTGAAAGTAATGCTCGAAAATCAAACTTTATATAAAAAATCTTAAATCTTCCAACTGCACATCGGTTTCGGTGGTGAAAAATTCATAATAAATTGAAGTAGACTCACATGTAACAGACACTGAAGTGGCCCAATGTTTCGTGAGAAGATAAAGGACACAAAAAAAAAAAAAAAAATCGTCATTAAACCCAAACACTTAACGTTAAGCAATCGATTACTTTAACGTTTTATTCAACATCCTATGATTAAGTTCGGGAAAATTATGTATTATCGAAGTTTTTGTTAAAATAAAATTTTATTTCTGCTAAAGTTTTTTATTTCTATGATTAAGTACAAGCAAATATAAACTTTATACTTTATGTTACCGGCCAAACTAGTTTTAGGCCAAACTGATTATTGTTAAGCCTAAAGTCGTGCAATGAAATTTTTTTGCAGAAACACTGTGGCGAGCGAAGCCGGTGACCGAAGGCCGCCAAATTTTATGCAGAAGTACTGTGGTAGGCAAAGATTTATCAATTTCATTGTATGCTTGGCAAGTGGGCAGCCTCTGTCAGAATTTACATCCAACTTCGTATTCGCTAGCCACAGTAATTCTACATAAAAGTTAGGGATGCGGCTCAGGACTTATGTACATCCTACAAAATATATCCAATACCGTCTTTGCAGCGGATTCAGCCTTTAATGTGTCCAAACCTGACGACGCTTGCCACAGTGCTTTTGTATTAAAATTAAATTGCTTACCTTAAGGCATATAAATCAATTAGTTTGGCCTAGGAAAAACTAGTTTATCCTAAAAGCTAGTTTCGTTGATAACATATACAACAACTTAGAAAACTTTTTTGTCGAATTTTAACAGCTGAAAAAAAAAAAAAAAAATTTAAAAGTTATATCAATCTTTCAAGAAAAATTAGAGACGGGAAAATTTGCAACACAACATGGACTTGCAAGCATCTACAACAGAAAAAGGAGCAAATACAAGCTGCAACTTAGAATGAAAAGTTTGTTCGATAAATGTGAAGAACCGTTGGACTTTTCGACAAACACTTGGTATAACTACTCGAAAACTCAAACAAAAATTCTTGCATGTTTTTAATATTCAATGGCCAAATTTTCACGCCCACTTGCATAATCCCACCAGAGCCATTGCGCTCACTTTAAGCTATGATCGCAAAGCACGTATATCTGCCAAATTAAATTTCATAGCGCTTACATTATTAGTTCTCTTATTATATTCAAGGTATCGCATTTGAGTAATATTGAATCAAAATCTACGTTTCTATAAGAAAGCCACGCCCACTCTCCCAATGTTTGTTGCTTACTTTTGTTATAAGACATTCACGATCTACATTCTTCCACTAAATTTCTTCAAATGTCTTGCATTGCTAAAGAGTTATGATGATGTAAGCATTAAAATTTAGGGCGATGCCACGCCCCTGAAAGAGTCTTTAAAAACTAGAAACGTAGCTCAATTTTGATTTTTTGCCATGTGCACCAAATCCTGAAATTTCATCAAAATCGCTGCAGTCGTTTTTCAAACAAAAATTGTGTTTAGCGACGAAGCTCATTTCTGGTTGAACGGCTACGTTAACAAGCAAAATTACCGTATTTGAGCTCCCAATGTATCCCGATAAATGTACTGTTTGGTGTGGCTTATGGGCAGGAGGCATCATCATATTAATATTATTTTTTTTTTTTTTTATTAATACACTTAAATCCATGCTTCAAAATTTTTCTTTACATAGGGCTCGGTAATATTTCAATATGTTCAATATTAATATTAATATATTAATATCGGTAATATTTCAATATGTTAATATTATTATTAATATTAATATTAACATATTGAAATATTACCGATATTAATATTATTATTAATATTAATATTAATATTATTATTAATATTAATATCGGTAATATTTCAATATGTTAATATTAATATTAATATTAATATTAATAATAATATTAATATTAATATTAATAATAATATTAATATCGGTAATATTTCAATATGTTAATATTAATATTAATATTAATAATAATATTAACATATTGAAATATTACCGATATTAATATATTAATATTAATATTGAACATATTGAAATATTACCGAGCCCTATGTAAAGAAAAATTTTGAAGCATGGATTTAAGTGTATTAATAAAAAAAAAAAAAATAATATTAATATGATGATGCCTCCTGCCCATAAGCCACACCAAACAGTACATTTATTATTAATATTAATATTAATATTGAACATATTGAAATATTACCGAGCCCTATGTAATATTAATATTAATATTAATAACAATATTAATATTAATATTGGATCCCAAAGTAAGTCAGTATGATGAAGAAATTAATTATTTTGATCAAGTAATACAATATAAGCATTTAATAAGTCATCCAGAAAAAGAACTTAATAAGCTCAAAAGCTTATAGCTTAAAGCCTTAGAGTTTGCTATATTTTGCATAGAGCTGAAAATTGGTACAGGTCTTACAAGCACTATTACACATGATATGTCAAAGACCCCACCGATCCTACTTCTGTAAAAAATTTTATTCAAAGTCCAAGCTGAGAAATATCTTCGTAAAAGTTGTTTAGAAAAAGTTGTACATTATGTAATTATCCATAAAAATGGTTCAAGGTTTATTTTCTCTACAAATTACCATTCCTGAGATATATTGATTTCAAAAGTTGAAAAAGTCATATTCTGCTGCATTTTTCTTAAATATGATTACCCAAGCAGGCATTTTTTTTTCTAAAAACTGCGCTGCTATTAAAGTTTATTCGTTGTTTCTTAGGAGTAAGACGGTCGCATGGCAATAAACTGGACCCAGAAGCATGGGGTTTGAAATTAATAGATAATGTTTTGCAGCCAATTCAAACTCTACATCCGCCTGCTGCAGAGAAACTTCTTAATGCCTCTTCTTCTTCTTCTGAAATTGCAAGCAGGATTGCAGCACGAATTTTAGCTGTTAAAAAATCGGACTATTTTGTTCACAAGCATGTATTAATTGTCAAGGCCAGTGCTGCTTCACTGTTCAATCAAACACATGAGATACTATCATAGGTGCACAGATAAAGCGTTTGAATTGTTTTTGTTGCATGCAAGGTGACACGCCTCTTATTTTTATCATAATTAGGCATATGATACTCAGTGATAGTGTAACATTCTCTTAGTAAAAGAGTTTTTAGAATCGGAACAGTAGTTCCGATTGAACTGCTGATCAGCCAGACCATGTGCCATTGAACGAAACAAGTAGTAGTCTGACGGGGCAATATCTGGGGAATACGGCAGGGAAGGCCTAGCGTTGTCATGCAATAGGATTACTTTATCGTGCCTCTGTTCTTATTGGGGCCGTTTTTCACTAATGCAAACGCTTGGAAATGGCTTGTCGGGTAACGCCCAATTTTGAAACAAGCTCCTCATGCGTTTGCGCCGAATCCTCATCGAGCAATGTCTCCAATTCCGTATCATTGAAAGTTTTTGGCCTTCCTTCACGTGGTCGATCGTCGATGTCGAAATCATGGTCTTTAAAGCGAAGAAACCAATCTCGGCACGTTGTTTCGCTCAGGGCACCATCACCGTAAACTTTTTGAAGCTCTCGATGCGCATCAGCCGCCGTTTTTTTCGACTGAAAGAAGAAAATCAACACCTGCCGCAAATGACGATAATTTGGCACAAAATCAGTCATTTTCGAGCAACCACAAACAGACTATGAAAACACAAAATCTTAAAAGTGTCAAATCGGTTTGTTTACCATATGCTTAGGGTAGATTTATAACGTTTCAATATGAACCAAATCGACCAGCTCTTAACGCTAGCGACATCTATTGACAAACAGCGAGAACTTAGTTGCGCATAGATTAATATATTTGTTAGTTTAATGTAGCCGCTAATAATAATGTATCTATGAAGCTAGTACAGTTACTTAAGGCTTCGATCCTGTTGTGCTAGTTGGTTCAACTTCTTATAAATAAATAAAGATAGGGTTACAAACTAATGCATCTTACTACTCAGAACTTTGTACAGAAATAAATCAAGCAGAGCAAAGTGAAAGCTAAGATGAAGCTATGACCATTGAAGTAGAATTTGAATATTATTAATCATAATAAAACCTTGCAAAAATCAACACCAATCCGTTGCACTTTGAACATTATCATTAGTGCTATTTTTCCAATCAATAGAATACCGTCTGGTCCTAGAACACAACACATCGTGGAGTATAGCTGCCAGGAAAAACACTTTAAAGGAAATGCGCCAAGTACACTACGTCATAGGTGATGTGAAAATGTGTGCAAAATACAACTTTTGAAATCGCAATATCTTAAGAATCGTGCTACGTACGAAAATAGATATTTGCACAATTTTTGTAGACTATTTCATAAACTACAAGTTCTTGAAATCAATTTTTACTAAGTATAACGCAAGCAACCGATATTTTTGGCCTTTGACCTTAAATAATAAATTTTTCCAAAAGTGTGTTCGGTGGGAACTTTTGATACTTCATTTCTAAAAATGTATTTTAAGACGTGTAACAGACATATATGCCTATTTTGACTGGGCTATAAATTTTAAGGAAAATTTGTAATGTAAATACTTGGTTTTGTTAAACGAGCGCTGAGAATTTGAACAAATAAATAAATAAATTGTATTTGCGCATATGTACATTAGGGTGGTTCTTATTTGAATTTTTTGCACCCCTCCCCCCCTCAAATGGTTCGAAATAAGATAAGGAATTTTTTGAAATTTTTAGCTCTAACCTTATAACTTTAATGTTTCTTTTCTGACAAAATAAATTTTCAAACCAATCATTGCTGTTTGCCATAAGGCCCAAGATTTAACTTGGCCACTGAATATCATCTGTTAAATGCGAGTATTTTGAGTAACACTCTTCTGCCCCAAGTAGTTCTTCTGCCCCAAATAGTTCTTCTGCCCCAAGTAGTTCTTCAACACAGAGGCGTACCGTGCACATAGCGCGCCTGGTGTAAAGAACTTATTTGTCGCCCCTACCGCATAAAAAAGGTACTCATTTTTGTCTTTCAAAAACTCTAGCAAAATGAGATATATTTAATTTTAGATTCGAACATCTCTAGCTGCACTTTGAAAATACTACACAATGGGCACTACTTTCATATACTAAAAAAAAAAAAAAAAAAAACATTTCACACTTTTGACATTGAAAAAACCTTGCAAAATGCAATATATTTCTTGACCATTTTGCCACCACACAAGCCTTGCGCCCGGAATTTCTCTCCCGCGCCCCACAGTTACGCTACTGCTTCTGCCTACACATTAAGTAGTAGTAGTTATTTGTATTTACATTACGAAATGTGTGTCGAATGATAAGCTCAAATGTTACTTGTAAGTACTCCAAACTATTTATCATACTTGTAGCACATACATATGTAGCTGTGATATAAACGTACCTCTGATCGTTTGCATTAACGCTGATCCAGTAGAGCACTTGGCAGGCTCTTCGCAAATGATAGCGCTTTTGTGAACATCATTTGATTGCGCTACTTGAATTCTAGTCACATAGGAACAGTGGTTGGTGTTAGTATTGCTGTCATTAACTTTAGTACTCGTATCAAGTTCGATTGCGATAGAAGTCGCTTGTTCAGTATCCAAAAAAGACTGTACTGCAGTGCACAATTGTGCTTTTGTTGCTCTATGTACTACGTGTGGTATTGGGCATTCATCTTGTGGTGTTGCCGCGACAGTTACATAAAAAACTGTTCACAAAAATAAATAGTGTCGGAAAAATGTGGCGTTCTTTTGGCCAATATTAAAACGTGTCAAAACGGAAGTGGCTGCACTTTGAAGTCAACGATTTTACTGATAAAAATTTTTTTTTTTATAGCATTTGACTATTTCGTGATACACCATAAATTATTTCGTTATAAGCTACAAAGTTTCGGAAAACTGAGAGAATTTTGAAATATTTTTTATCTCTGAAATATCAACTCGGCGAAAAAAGTTGTGAAAAATTTATTGATCTTTTGTGAAAAATCATTGCATAGAGTTGATATTTTAGAAATAAAAAAATGTTACAATAGGTCTTTTTAAATTTTTGGGAATTAATGAAAAATAAAAAAGCCATTTTTCAAAATATTTTTTATCATAAAATGCTGGAAATAGTTGGACTTTCGAAAAAAAAAAAAAAATGTTTGAAGTCTTCTTCTCAGAGTTAATGATATTTGGATCTTAATATCTTTCAGTTTCGCTGAAGTTTTGAAAAAATGTTGAGCTCCTAGTTTGATTTTGCCAGACATATGTATATGATACCGGCCAAGCTAGTTCTAGGCCAAACTAGTTCTAGGCCAAACTAGTTCCTTGGCCAAACTATTTCCCAGTAAGCCTAAAGTTATGCAATCAAATCTTAATGCAAAAGCACTTCGGCTAGTGAGTACTAAGCACAGTACGTAGGCGGATTGATAATGATCCGGTTGAACAATGAAAACACACTTTATTTTTTATATTTCGTTTTATTTTTCATCATAGTCCCCTTTTAGCTCAATACACTTGGTCAAACGATATTCTAACTTTTTGATGCCATCAAAATATGAGTTTGTTTCGTTGATTACTTCATCATTTAATGTGAATCTCTTTCCCGCGAGCCATTTTTTTAAGTTTGGAAACAGGAAAAAGTCATTCGGTGCTAAATCTGGACTGTAAGGTGGATGCGGCAACAATTCGTAACGTAATTTATGGAATTTAGCCATTGCAATTGTTGATGTGTGTACCGGTGAAAATTATCAATTTCATCTTAAGCTTGGTAAGTGGGTGAACTTTGGCCGCGGTTCCGTCCATAAAATGCGCAACACTGGCTTCGCTATTCACAATGGCTTTTGCATTAAAACAAATTGCATACTTTTAGGCATACAAATCAACTAGTTTTGCCTAGGATAAACTAGTTTTTCCTAAAAACTAGTTCATCCTAAAAACTAGTTTATCCTAAAAACTAGTTCATCCTAAAAACTAGTTTATCCTAGAAACTAGTTTGACCGATAACATATATATGCCTATGTGTGCATGTGTATACAACATTTATAAATATAACACAAGATACATATGAGTCATTCCTTGTCGAGTGAGCCATCCGTTCATCGCAGTTTCTCACTTAATTTTCAGTAAAAAACGCACTGAGTAAAAAGTTCTTCAAATTGAACAAAAATTTTTTTTTTTTTGTATTTTATTGTAACAATTTTTTTGTTCTATGACGTCATCTTCATTTCTTTTTTTTTTCGGAAAGAGCAATTTTCATGAAAAGTTGCTGAGATCAAAAAGTTCTTAAAATTGGTTAAAAATAATACACAAATAAATAATTTTTTTTTTTTTGACTGTGACATTTTTTCGTGACGAAACTAAATTTATGACTTCTTAGAAAGAAAAATTTTTTCAATAAAATGCAAAAACAAAAATATTTTTTGAATACTTTGGCGAACTTTTAGAACTTTTTACTCAGTGCGTTAGCTTACTAAGACTCTGCAAAGTCTCCTAAACTATGAATATTATAATTTGAAATTTTGACCAATTGATTTTATTGCTAGCAAAGAAACTAAAAACTTAAAAAAACTTTTTTTTCAATCCAAAAATATTCTACATCATTCAAAAAATCATAAAAAATATTTTTGGAAGATTTTTTTGTAAGACTTCTTTTTTGGTTTTTTTCTTATAAAGTGATTGTTCCAACGAAAATGTTATGCCTGCTCAGTCAGAGAAACTGTGGTGTAAGTGTTCGACTTCACAAAGAGTGGCCCATTTATGCATGTAAAGGGTGTTTTTTTTAGAGGTATAGAGCTTCGAATTGAAATAAAACACAAGAAAATCGTTTTAATGTCCATCAATTTGACTTTATTGGAAGGATAATTTTATGCCATTAATGTTTAAATATGATTTCGGGCATGTGGCCGCCGCGGCTGGCTCGAATAAAGCCAATTCTACAGGTCCAATTTTGAACCACTTTTTCGAGCATATGGGGCCGTATGTCGGCAATAACGCCACGAATGTTGGCTTCCAAGTCCCCTAACGTTTCTGGTTTGTTGGCGTAGACGAGCGACTTCACATATCCCCAAAGAAAATAATCCAATGGTGTCAAATCACACGATCTTGGTGGCCAATTAACAGGTCCATTCCGCGAAATTATGCGCTCATCGAATGTTTCCTTCAATAAATCGATTGTGACGTGCGCTGTGTGGCATGTAGCGCCGTCTTGTTGGAACCACAACTCATCCACATTCATGCCATCCAATTCGGGAACAAAATAGTTTGTTATCATGGCTCTATACCGGTCTCCATTAACGGTAACTGACTCTCCAGCATTATTTCGGAAGAAGTATGGCCCAATGACTCCACCAGCCCATAGAGCACACCAAACAGTCAGTTTTTGTGGATGTAATGGCGTCTCAAGGGTCTCATGTGGATTCTCTTCACTCCAAATGCGGCAATTTTGCTTGTTGACGTAGCCATTCAACCAAAAATGAGCCTCATCACTGAACAAAATTTTGCGATGAAAATCAGCATCGAGATCAATCTCATTTTCGGCCCATACACCAAAATCACGACGCATTGCATGGTCTCGCGGCTTTAATTCTTGCACAAGCTGGATCTTGTAAGGTCGCAAGCCAAGATCTTTGCGCAAAATCTTCCATAAAGTTGATGGACAAAGCTCCAATTGCTGTGCACGGTGGCGAATCGATTCATTCGGGTCCTCTTCAACATTTTGCTCTACAGCGGCAATTGTTTCTTCGGTGCGCACTGTTCGACGTCTCTGCGGATGCGTATTATCACATAGAGTAAACATAGTGCGAAAACGATCCATGGTTAACCGAATTAATTGCTCTGATGGACGATTATGTCGACCATAAAATGGACGGAGCTTGCGGTAAACTTCGCGAACTGAACCATTATTTTCGAAATAAATTTGCACGATTTGCAAGCGTTGTTCTTTTGTCAACCTGTTCATGATGAAATGGCAAACCAAACTGAACATAAATGACATTAGAGTTGCCAGATTTGACCATAAAATGCCAGTTTTATCTCTATTCGAAAAACAAACCTCTAAAAAAAACACCCTTTATATGAAAATTGAATTTTGTTTAAACTGTTCGCAAAATATCATTAGCCCTAGAGAAGTTAATCAATTTAAAAAATATTTACAAATAATAAAGAGAGGAATCAATCATTTTTTTCAAAGTGTTTTTAAAATTGTAGCACAACAATGGCTTCGACTTATGCTGAAATGACTTATGGTAAGTCACAAATAAATCAAATACTACCTACGCAAAAGAAAAATTAGCAAAATTGATGACTTATAGCTGCAACTCCTTTCGTTTTGCCTGAGAGTGCCCAATATAAATTATACAGGATGGCACAATAATATTAACAAGCAGTAGCAGAGAAATCGAGGATTTGCGACTCACTCATATTTATGTACAGCAAAAATCGATAGTTGTTGATTCGATAACTTTTTTTGTGACACGAACAACATATGAAAACTGAAAAGCTTCGTTTGGTACAAATATAACGATCGAAAGAGTTTGAAACGAATTAAACTAGTTTTTCCTAGGCCAAACTAGTCTATCCGAAGCGTTTTAGGAGAAAACAATTTAGCTTAAGAAGAACTTAAGTTATGACATACTTAAACGGCCTCACTCCCGCAAGTTTTTATAATTTTAGTATGTTAGAGTAAGTGGGCGCGATTCAGGGCTTACATCCTTCAACATGTCCAATGCTCGGCCGCAGTTCATTTCGCTAGCACACCGACGTTCAATATGTTAAAGCTTGTGTTGATGACTTCTTATATGTGCACTCTTTTTTGCGCTCTTCAAGCGTCTAGTTGTTTTCATTTTTACGCCCACGTTCTCTGGCCACCACTTGACACAAGTCGAGCGGCTAGGCGTTTTATGCCAAAAATCTAAGTCAGATAATTTAAAGCGGAACTAAATGTTATCCTTTTGTCCCAACTTTCCATTACTTATGTGACGATTTTGGAGACACAATTTTTAGATTTTGTTGATGTTTTCGTCACTCATAGACGTTGAAAGTCAACCAGAACAAGGCAACACGCTAAGTGACAGATCGCGCTCAAGCTCCGCATGATAACACAGTGTTGTATGCATTGTCACCATATAAAAACGAATTTAACTTTAGCTTTTACACGCTCTTTTCGAAATTTTTTATATAAAATTGCTTTTATGAAAATTGTTTGTAACGCTTTGGCGCAAAATGTACTGAACCGATTTTAATGAATTCTTTTTACAACAACAAACGTGCGCCAAATAAGATTATTGCATACTTATTTTTTTAAATTAAATATCCTGTTTTTTTTAGGATTAAGTTTTTGCACAAACGCACACAAAATTGTCGTTATTTACTGATTCTTGAATTATTTGTTGTTATTGTTGTTTTTTTTTTTCTTTTCAATTGTACCGTTTGTGTTTGGCTTCGAAGTTCAAATAACAAACTCACTTTTAATTGTTTTTGTTTTAACTTTTGCAGGGAAAATATAGAATGTGATGTTATGAGAGTAATTTCATTCATGAAAAAGCAACGAAGCCGCGGCTAACACTGGTATTAAATAATATATTCTGGATACTTTTTACATATAGAAAAATATTGAGAATGTCGATAGATATTGACCAAAAATGTTGGAATACATAAAAAAAACTCGATAAAAATCTAAAATATAGCACCAAAGTCAACGTCACTGTCACATTTCAGCCGATTCACTTCAGTACACATTTCCTGCGCCAGAAAAAATTTTTCACAACTCGAAAATGGCATTTTTGGAAACATGAGTTAAATTGATTAAACGGTTGACTTGGAAAAGTAATACTGTGACTGAATTTAGTTTCAGTGCACCCAAAAGTATTACAAGTGTGGCTGTCAACCTGTCAGTTCTGATGTGCCAAAGAAAGTTCAAAAATAATTTTTGATTTCGATATCGTTTTTTGGCGCCTACATTGGCAGTAATTGTTTTTTTATTTTTTTTTTTTAAAGACAAAACGTTCATATTGTTGTTCAGATTACCAAAAACGAAGTCATCGAATTTGGAGCATGAAAATGTAAGAGAAAAATGTATAGCTCTTGATAGCGCTGCTTCCGTTTGTTAACAATTTTTGCGACATCCTGTGTATAGTGTATACATAATTTTCACAAAGATTGTTATAAATAGGATACGTTACTAAACAGTATATAGTACACATGATGCAAATACACATTGGTTAAAGAGTAGTTAAACAGTTATAGTGGGGGTTAGGATTAACTAAATTGAAATAAACATGTAACATAGCTATTAATATAATTGTACATGTGTATAGTCATATTGAAACTAAACTAATCAAAAAAAAAAACATAGGCTATATGCATATTCGCCCAAGGAAGTTCCATAAAAGCTTTCTCATATGTAATATGCTACTGCAGCTCTTAGCTTTCTTAGCTTGAGATTTTGAATCAGTTTGCTTAATTTTCTAAATAATTTCTTGGGTTATTTTTCAATTTTGATTTCCGGTGATTTTTTCTAAAGAAAAATGGCTATATAGTTAATCAATTACAGATTTAACAACATGATTTTTCTGTAGAATAAACAACAAATATTTGGGCGATTTTACCTATTAGATGGTTAGGGTCGTTAGACCGCTTTATTTTCAAAATTTTTGAATGCATGAAAATCAGCACATACTTTGCTTTTATAGCCACAAAATTAGGAATGCATAAGCTTGCAACCATTTGTGGCAAGAATTTTTAAGTTCAAAAGACACAAAAATCTGTTAATAAGCTGTCAAAGGACCCCAATTTGTTCTTATGACCCCACAGTGTATGACCGCATGATTTGTGTAAAACAGAGCTGGGTAATTAAGTCTTGCAGTATATTGCGTTTCTTCCCCTTATAGACAAACTTGAATCCAATGATCTGATCTTCATTTGTTAGCTGAACGGTGTATGCGCCGTCACAATTTGGTTGAAACTCAGTTGAGAACTTTTGTCCCAAGCATATTGCACCATTTCTAACTCTGTATGCTTACATTTATACTGCAGCTAGAGGTAATTTCACATAAGGAGCTGAGCTCCCCGCATCAGTTCCAATCACACTCAGCGCCAAGGGAGGCGGAAAATGTTAAATAAAATGCAGAAAATGTCGATATGTTGAAAAAGTTGAGAGATACGAAGAATAATAAATTAGTCAAATAATGTTGAAAAAGCTGAAAACCTTTGAAAAAATGTTGAGAAGTCGAAAACTCTTGAGAGAATTGAAAAATGTTAAATTCAAAGCATATAAAAATACCAAAAAAATTTTTGAAAATCAAAAAAATTTTAATTATTGAAAAAATTATATAGAAAATGTCAAAATAAAAAGTTAGAAATCGAAAAATATTTTCTAAAATCGAAGCTTATCAGCTCAAGGATAGTTTTTTAAATGCTTGAAGAATAATCCCCATAAACTTATTAATGTAAAGGGTGATACCAAGCTATCAGGACTGTTAAGTTTGGGTGTTATAATGATTTCCGCACATTTCTATAACGATTTGAATGATTTACTCAGCATTGTATGAATAAATTAAAAGTAAAATAAACTTTATAGCATCAATACGGTCATTACCAGGTGATTTTTTTTTTGTTTAATACATTTTTATCATTATGTAATTCCTTTTTAGAAAAATGATTCATTGGTCCACTTAAAATAAGTATTGTTCTCATTTCAAGAATATACGTAGAGGCAAATGGAGTTGACACACTGGATATACATCCTTATAGAAAGGTCAATTTAACTTTATGGGGTCGTGGCCTGATGCAAACCTCTAGATAAAAAGTATATACGTTTAAAGTTGGAGGAGCTACAAGATCTTGTGTGTATAGGACATTACTGTAGTCCTGAAAACAAAATCAACAGCGTCATTAAATGTTATACTAAACTTGCTTCCTAAAGATCTTTTTGCTACAAGTGTAGCTTATTAAACAGTTCTTAGACTAAAAGAGTCCAATAGCTTCAAAATTAGCCAATATGGGAATGGCAACATTATTACAAATACTGCTACGGAATATCTTAACACTATATTTCATTTGGTTCAACAATTTTTAATTGAGTTCCCTTCGAGAAGCTACTGTTGCAATAGAAAAAAATTGAATCCAATTTGTAAAATAATATATGCAAATGGTTTCAAACAAAACGAAGGAGTAGGTACGGGTATTTTTAATGTCAATTTTCTTGCCGAAAGAACCGCAATTCAAAAAGCAACAGAAAGGATTCCAAAGCACAACAGTAACTGTCACATAAAACATGAAACACAATAAAATCAAAATCCAAATGGAACTATGTCTGTTGAAAAGAGCTGGCTAAAAACTTTTTGCTAGATAGCTAAGAATGCTAATGGCTGTAGTAGCTATACCCTATTATTGTTATTATTATTTTTTTAATTATTTTTATTCTTATTACTATTTTTATTATTATTATTTTTGTTATTATTATTTTTTTAATTATTTTTATTGTTATTTTTATTATTTTTTTATTATTTTCATTATTATTTTTATTGTTATTTTTTAATTATTTTTATTGTTATTATTTTTATTACTAACATTTTTATTATTATTGTTTTTATTATTATTATTTTTATTATTAAAATTATTACAATATTTATTCATATTATTTTTATTGTTATTATAATTTTTATTATTATTTTTATTATTATTTTTATTATTATTTTTATTATTATTGTTATTAGTATTTTTTTACGGGAGGAACTCCGCAACGATCTGAACATCAACTCATGGGGTCTCGGCTATAAGATCGTTATGAAGAAGCTAGGCTCTAAAACTCCGATCCCATATATAGACGGCGAAACAATGAGCAACATAGTTGATGCCATATTTCCAACGCATAACCTGCAGCAGGAAGAACAAGACGCGTTACCTGTCGGATCAGCACCTTTATTTTCTGACGAAGAACTAAAAGGAGCAGCAAAATCTCTCAAGAGCAGAAAGGCTCCATGACCTGATTTGAGGACAAATCATGGGATCTACCCCGAAGTAATGCTAACGCAGTCCCAGGATAGATGGAGGCCTGAGAAAGAGGTGTGGGTCTTAGTGTATTGACACACTCTGAAGTTTACGACGGTAGCTTTGGGTTAGTGTATTGCATGGTCTGTGCAATACATTTCCCACCATCTTTTTTATTATTTTTATTATTTTTTTATTATTTTTATTATTATTTATATTATTATTATTTTTATTATTATCATTTTTATAATTAATATTATTATTATTATTATTAATATTATTATTTTTACTTTTATTATTTTTATTATTACTATAGCGTGCGATGCAGAGGTAGATGACGCTAAACAAACCTTTTTCGACTGTTATAAGTGGAGCGAGGAGAGAACGAATATTGAGACGAGCTATGGCCCACTAACGGCCCAGTGCGTTGTTCAAATCATGCTCGAAAATGAGCAAAGCTGGAATCGAATCGCAATTTTTGCAGACGCCACAGAAAGCGTGACCTAGACGTAGGAACAATGATGGCTGTTCGATAAGAACATAAGTGGAGCCCCACCCCAAAGCAATACGAAAGTGTTCCCGGGGTGGAGTAAGTGGCTCGAAAAAAAAGGGAGGGTTTTTAGTGGATGCAAGCTCCACATACCAGAACTATGACGACAGTATCTGAGATGCGTTAGGCATTTTCCCGCCCTATCCGAACAAAAAAAAAAAAAATTATTATAGCGTAAAACTTAGTCCATAAAGCGAATGTGTACGGATTTTTCCACATAATTTTGCGTTGTGAATGCAAAGAGCTGTGCTTACTGTCTTGGTATGTAACATTTTTGTGAACAGTTTTTCTCTAATATTTTTGACGATTTTTAAATGACAATTACAACTACAATTTCTGTTTCAACTTAAACACTGTTTATTTTTTGGGGTCACACTTTCAAGTGCTTAAAACTGTCTAAATTATAATCTCATATTTAACATAGTTCTTATACGAAACCATAACATAAATATATTTTGCCAGATTATTTCTTTTACTGTATTCCTTCCTTGAAACAATATTTATATATATAATTCATTTTTTTTTTAGAATTAATGAAAGCGTTTTTTATCTTTCATCTTCGTGCAAACTAAAAAATAAAATAAAAAATAAAAAAATTTAAAGCTGTGTTGAAATTGTGTGCATGTCAAGGACCGCATCCAGGGATAACTGCCACATCATGAGAGCGGTTACAACTGGATACTGCCTTATAGGTCACCATGCACTTAGAATGAGAATGCTTGAAAATGATATATGCAGGAAATGGGTGGAACCAAATAGGGAAGAAATGCAAGACTGCCCGCCCTGCACTCGCTCGGACAAGGCTTAGAACATTTGGAAATACTCATTGCACGAGGTTGCAAAACTAAAACTCCTCAGAATTTACGATTTCGCCAGGCAGACGAATTCTTTTACCCAATTTGAACTGATTAAATCTTAAGACATGTGGTATCACTATGGGCCAAAATGTCTATGCGGCGCCTCCAATTTACCACTGTAACCTAACCTAACCTTACCGCAAATTTAATAAAAAAATAAAATTAGGTCAAAAAATATAATTAGGTCAAAAAATAAAAACGGTCAAACGTTATGACTTGATTTCGTTTGTACTCTGACTCACATTTCGCCCTGAGCGTTGTTCAAGCCGAACAATGAGAAACACCGTATATGCGACGGTAGAGTTTTTAAAGGTTGATTACAACGGGTGATTTTTTTGCTATTTGATTTTTTAGTGCATACTTTTCGACACTTCACGCATGTTTTGTAATATGTGTCAACGCCAAAAATGCTCAATAGGGTTTGCCATTTTATTATAAATAGCTCTACAAACAAACAGCGCTTGCAAGTCATTGAATTTTACTATCAAACTATCAAAATTTGTACTCTGTGAGAAATGTCGAGAAATGTGAGAGATCGCAAAATTTTCTTCAGTGACGAAGCTCATTTTTGGCTCAATGGGTACGTCAACAAAAAAAATCGCTAAATTGATTCTGAGGAGCAGCCAGAAGCACTTCAACAGCTGCCAATGCTAACCTGAAAAATACACTGGACCGGCCGGCGGCATCATTGGACCGTATTTTTCCAAAAATAATGAAAATCGCAAGGTTGCAGTTAATGGAGCAAGGTACCGTGCAATGATCACTGAATTTTTTTGTCGAAAATGATAGAATTGGAATTGATTGGCATATGGTTCCAACAAGACGATGCCACACGGCACGCGATACCATAGACCTATAGAGAGGCGAGTTTGGTGAGCAATTCATCTCAAGTTTTGGAGCAATTTATTGGCCGCCTAAATTATGTGATTTGACCCCACTAGACTACTTTTTTGTGGGACTACATGGAGTCTCTCGTATACAGCGACAAGCCAGCTACAATTTCAGCCCTGGAAGACAGCACTACAGCTGCCAGTGTTGAGATACTAGCCGAATTGCTGGAAAAGTATGCCAAAATTGGAGCTTACGGATGAATGACCTCAGGCATAGCCTCTGGCAACATTTATTTGAAATAATCTTTAAAAAGTAAATGGGAGGATTTGATGTATCGCTCCAAATAGATAATGCATTCACTATTTCAAATGTTCTGTTCTTTTTTCAATTTTTAAAAACCAAACGCTTAAGAAATCACCCATTATGTTATGATTTGTTTTTCATTTGTCTCTTAGCGGGACGCGTCATTCAAATTGCTGTTGTTGTTTAAATTCACCACGCAAAGCAACACGGCATAGCAAATGTGTTATCTGAGCAAGTGCACTAAGAAACAACAAGCCACTCGGTGCCGAATGTAAAAAACTCGTAGAACATTTTATTTGCGAGTGCAGCACCCCCTCTCAAGCTTTGTGTTTCAATTTATTTTCATTTGACTTGTGGTTTTTGCGCACAAGTGTTCGATGGACATGAAATCGTAGCGAGTGGCTTGATGAAATGAACTCGTGCAGACCTCTAATGTACAGATATAAGTACAATGGTTTTTTTAGTGTTTTACTTTATTGTGATAATGTTTAATATTAGAAAACTATCATTGCTTCTCGTTTAATTTTTTTTTAGGGTGAAGAATACGGAAAGAAGAGTATTTACAACTTCATTGCACATTTTAATATTTTTACTGTAGCATAATTTTACTCTTGTGCGCAAAGCCTTTCAATGAAAATAATAAATGCAAAGATTACTTATTGATGAGGGCATATTAAAAAACTTTTAGCCTTACTCACAACTAGAAGGAGATGAAGTATAGTCAATATCCGTGTATCCCTAATTTTTTGCTCATTCATTCATACAGAACGGCTTCTGGCAACTACTGACGTTGACATGATTTTCAAGCGGAATTGTGTGATTTGTGTTGTTAAACAAAGTTTGTAGCGCTCCATGTACTAATTATTTCCGTTGAACACTGTTAGAGGACAGTAGCTTCCTTATAGTTCCCTAACAGTGACCTCGATCAAATTTTATGTCAAAAGCTATAGAAATTATCGAAATTTTAATGAAAGAAAAAAACAAATATATGAAAACAGCTCTATAAAAAAGTAGTTTTAACATCTGAGAATAGCTATAGGGAGCGTGGTAGCTATTATACAAGTTAGAAACTCATATGGTAACAATATTGGAACAACATACAATGAAATGAATCCTAATGAGAAGTTACTCTGAGTGATGGAACTACTTTGTCCCCTTAACAAAACCAGTTGGACGAATGAGAGACTATCCGACGAGGAATGAATTGAAGTATTAGTAGTTATAACAATTTCTGAAAAGAGTGACCACAACCTTTTAAAAAATTATGGAGGGATCAAAATTATATCAAATCATTCTGAGCTTATCCGCTATAGAGCTAATTCTCTTCAATAGCGTTCAAAAAAACTATGTGGGCAAATAGAAAACAATTTTCCATACAAATCGCACATTTACTGATAATATAGTCGCTATAGTCCCTTATGTGATTATGCGAATGCCAAACTGGAGCGCAAAAGGAATATTCTTATCAAAACTATTAACAGCATTAAGGCGCACTATGGCAGGTACAAATATCGCATCGTCTACGCTATTCGAACCAAAAATTAGGGTCAAGCAGTGTCCCAGGATGATATATGCAGTGGGAGATCCAGAACATCGTAGCAACGAATAGTAGGAAATGTCTTGTCAAAAATAGAACTACAAAGCTGGTACAGCATTAAACAATGAGCCATGAATCGAAATAGTTATAGACCTACAACGCTCCTAGAGAGATTTTAGCATACTTGAGGTATTGTTCTCGATTCTGTGTAAATTGAAGCAAAACATGGCGTAATTACAGCAGAAAAGCTCAATGTGGCTGTATTCCCGATGCAAAATGTTTGTAAGAAGCTACTGAATATGATGCGATCCATTTTCACAAATGACTGCGAAATATGGAAGACAGCACTGGATAACAAAAAATAAATAACATTGAATACAAAGTAGAAGCTTTCAGAACATTTATGTAGTATAACGCTCTAGATCCACATAGAGTCACTAAACATAATTCAACAACTTATACCACAAGATCCTTACAAAAGCTAGGTATATAACCAGCACTAGCTTTGACAGACTACTAATGTCAACGAGCTAGGTTACCAAATATCATGACCGGCTAGCTTTCTCCGAACAATGGCATCTCAAGAGACAATTTCTTTCACTGCGGTAAATTGATTCGGAGCTTCAGCATAATAAAGTTGACACAAAGATAAGCTGTGTAATTGGAGCTAAAGTTTCCTTAGAAAGAGCCTCAATATCCCTCTTCAATATCTTTTTTCACACTAAATTTCTAGCAATTTAGCAGAAATGAAAAATGGCAGTGCGTATGTAGCAACATACCAGTGGAGTCGCGAATAACAATCTCTACGAGTACAGACAGCCTGGCTGGCCTTAGGTCGAAAATAAAGCGATATAAGCTTGTTTAGGAACCCAGAAGAATGCTCAATTTACTTAACTAAAAATTTGCACCTACATCTCTTGGGCCCAGACTATAGGGATAAAGAAGAAAACGAAAACTTGCAATAACAAATTATCAGGCATCGCAATGGGCATTTGAGGGTTTTGATATTTCAACCGCACAGCCTGTATATATGTCCTTCGCAACTTTTATCGAACTATAAACCCCAGAACATCATGAGCTATTAATGTTGTAATATCTGTTCAAGCTTCGTCTAAGAATCAAGGACAGAGTCGTCCTAGCAATAATGTGTCATACATATGCCGCCATCTTTATTCAACCTACAGCGCAGAAGGCAGCCATCTAAATGAACACTGAGACCACGAAGTTTTTTTTTCCTTCCTTGCCTTCTGGAAACGACAAAAATTAATTAGCAGCGTTTTAAAGACTAAGCGGAGCTTTTGTGTCCAGACTGTTCCAACAAGTTTTGGTGAACTATCCGCGCTTCAAAAAAGCACAAGTAAGGACAAGATCAACCAACTGATTAAAGTTTGAAACTTCTGTCTAAATACTAAACTGTAGTTCCGAGAAAAACAAGCCATCCAAAAGTGGAGTTCTGTTAGTGGATTTAAGCTTTTGATGTTTCTACGCCTCCAAAGAATTTAGTAACTTTTTGGAAACAATATAATTGATGCTTTGAAGTGGATGCTATGAAAGTACATCATTGATGGATGCTCACCAACGACCGCAAGGCGAATAGAGGGGCTATTTCAGAGTTTTATTGCTTAACCAGCAAAGGAATTACCAATGACATGTGCTTAAAAACATTATGGCCAAAGGGAAACCCACTGCTAACATCTCTTAATGAGGAATCGCTGCAGAGCAGAGACCATGCATATCAGCGATTAAGGCGTTACGTTCCAGATAATTCACAATGTGGAAAATTATAACGCTCTTCATAGCTTTGAATAGCGCAAAGCATATCGCATTGAGCCGGTAATTACAAGGTGTTACAGTGAATCTGAGCTTTTCAAATGAACTGGTGCAGGTTGTAGGTCGGGTCAAGTGTAACACGAAATCGTGTTTGCAAACTTTCTAATACCCCCAAATTTTCAATTTATGGTCAAATGACCGTGACTTTTTGCACTCAACATTATCTAACTCAGCAATTTTGCAGCCGATTTCGAATTTCAACGGTTTTGTGATCATAAATTGAAAATTTGGCGATGTACACGTCCTGATCTACAACTTGCTCTAGGTCATTTGAAAAGTTCATTTTTAGTTTTATAGCACAGTCTTATTGGTTGACCGTATCTTAGTTTTAAAACTGACTGGTCACAAGTAACTATTTTTTATCAAACTATCTAAGCAAATGGTCTTATATGCCATACGACACAGAGTCTTTCTTAATATTGAGATTGATAATCCTAAGTTTGACTGCTGGGTCCAGATTATTTAGTTCGAGGATTTTTTTTTGTTTCAATTTATTTTGTCAGTCAAGTTAAAATGGAGCTTTCTACATGTGAGATTGAGATTTCTTTGCGATAGTATGAGTACGTATGTATGCATGTATGTGTCAATATACATTTTAATAAGACATTATATATGCATTATTAGTAACAACAAGTACAAATACGACTTCATATTTACAAAATTTAAGCTTATATTTGTATATAACTATGCGAAAGTGTTGATGTGTGTGTGTGTGTTTTATAGTGTGAGTATGTGTGCATGTGTGTGAAATCATTTGAATGTGTGAAAATTTGAAAAAGACACAATAAAATAACAATTTACCTTCGGGGTCTTTTGCGATAACTGTAGTGCTTCTATCTACAGCGCCCTTTTTTTCTTCTAAAATAAAAAAGAAAGTCAAAAATTGGGAAAAGAAAACAAATAGTAATAGTTTCAAAAATTTTGAATATTAGTAAAATCTTTCTTTTGGTTTTTGTATTAATTTGGTTTTTTAGTAATTTTTTTTCTTCTTTTTTTTATGTTTACTTCTTATGATTTTTCTATTTTCTTTTAATTAAGTTATTGGCTTTAGAATAATAATTATTGGTATTCAATAATTTAGTCTTTTTTAATTCTTCTACAAACACATATACATATACATGTTACTACAAATATATCACAGTCAGTTTTATCCAAAAATATTTGAAGTTTTTGAATTTTTAATTAAGAAAAATGTCATGGGATATTGCAAAAAAATCGCATGAGACTTTTAAAAAGTAATGAAAATTTATTTAACGAAAAGCTTATGAAAATAAGAGAGACTGAACTTTTGCTCGTGAGATGTGCATGAGATACTGCGAAAAGTCTTATGAGACCTTTTGAAGAAATCTAAGATTACGAAAGCTTGTGAATTTTAAAAACATTTTGAAATTTTCGATATCAAAATCTGATAATATGCAACGAAAAGTCTCATGAGAGTTTTTATTTATTTAGCTTGCAAATATTATTCAAAGTTGCGAATAATTTGCGAAAAATTTATTTTTTCTTTTCAAAATCGCATATTATACAACGAAAATTCGCATGAGAGTTTTTGAAAATATCTGAATTTTTGAGTAGCTTGCAAATATTATTCAAAGTTGCGAATAATTTGCGAAAAATCTATTTTTTTTTTTATAGTTCAAATAATTTCATTAGCTTGAATAATTTAAATAACTCGAATATGCCGATTCGAATGATTCGAATATTTTAAATTACGCGAACTATTCAGATTATTTGAACTATTTAAATTTGTTTAGAAAAATTACAATTTTTGCAAATTATTCTAAACTTCAAATAATGTTTACAAGCTTCTCAAACACTCAGTTGTTTTCAAAAAGTCTCATGTGACACTTTGTTGTATAACATGGGATTTTGAAAACGAAACAAAGTTTGTTGGTTCAAACGCACTGTGATATGCATTAAGGTGGAGTTAATTTTGATTTAAATTTTGCTGCTCTACCAGGATAAAAAACAGGGACATTTATCGAATTTTACTTTGAGCGATAATTTGATGTTTTCTTCAATTGGGGTGTTTTTTTAGGGTACATATAAACAGCATATGTGTATGGGGCATTACAAGTCAAAGTGAATAGAAGTATTTTGCTGATTTCTTTTTCTTTTTAGTGCGTAGTATTTGACTAATTTGTAGATTAAACATTTTTTAAATATATTTTTTATGTCTGTAAATATCAACTTCACGGAAAAAGTTATTATATTAAAATATAAATTGCCAGGAAACACAAACTTATTGTTGTCTGTAAGATTTTCACACAATAATTTTTTTGTAAAAATATCGTATTTCTGCTTTCTTTGGAACATAAGTTAGTAGACCCCTCTTTTTCCTTTAAATTTTGTAGCAAAGCAGTTCTTATTCTTATCTCTTATTTAGTTAATGTGTTATATCTGGCCTCGCCAAAAACTTGAGTACTATAAGGTATTTCTGGCTGCTTTGACTAAACGTGTCCACTTTTAATTTGGCATTATTTATACAAATAGCTCTCTGCGAAGAGCTTATGTTTGCGTAGAAGGTGCCACGCACTCTTTTTAAAAATCGTTAACTTTTTATCTGTTGCTAATATTTGTGCGAAATTTGGTTGCAATAACAAAAATAATGCTCTCAGTACAGAGTTAGGACAACATGCCCACAAGCAATGATTCCCCTATTTCTTGTCCAGAGCTCTTTCGATTCATTCCTACTGTTTGTGTGGACTCATTTCCTCTAATAATAATCTCAGCATAGCGTTTTGTAGCTTTTGCTTGCATGGCAGTTGCCACACCCTCCAGTCGAAATTTTTCAATTTCTTGTCGAGAGCTTGTTCAAGTAATTCGTGCTATTTGTGAGAAATAAGGTTACACTAAATAGATACATCACATAATTGATTCAGTATGTTTTATTTGTATGAACGGTAGCTGTATTTGTGACCCAATTCGTCTATATATTCCTTGAAGGTGTAGCCTGTGTTTCGAATTTCATACAATTATACCGCTTGGGTTTTCCATAAAAACGATTTCCACAGACAGACAGGACGAAATCGACTCTGGTGGTGACTTTAATCAATAAGCATATGCCTAACACGCCCACTTCTATGCATTACAAATGGAATGACAAAGTAAATATATACTGAGTGTATGAAGCCAATGCTGTGCAAGGAGAGTAAATGCGCTCTACACTCTCAAGCATTTAGAAACGAATTGATAAAGTTGAAAATCACCCAACGACAAACCCGTGATAAATGGATTAAATCATTCTAACCTGCATTAATACTTTTAACAAAACAGCTGGACACTAACGCAAACTATAGCTTTAATCATGGCCTTTGAACTTAAATTAATACTTTTATTTTCGGCTAATTGCAAATCGATATTAGATTCATCATCAACTAGTCAAATACAACCCACAAGGAAAAATTAGCTAAATCTTAGACCTTAAGAGTCTTTTGTTTTGAATTGTTATGCATTCCACGTCAAATCCGACACCATTTTGCTTTTGTGTCCCAGATTTTTTTGGAAATTTTTTTCTGTTCGTACCAGTTAAGAGTCTTATCCATAATTTTTTTAAATTTTTTTTAATTATTTTTCTCAAGCTATTTAGTTGACATTAATTTTTGAAAAATTTTTTTTTTTATTTTTTTTTCTAAATGCTCATAACGTTCCGAAAAATCAGTTAATTATTTATTATATTGCTAAGCTATAGTTTTTGAACGTACTTATCATAAAAAATAACAAAAAATTTATTAAATAATATTGCAATGAGTTCAATTGTAAAATATCACTTTCAACAATGCATTTTATTCTAAGTACTGATCGATTTTCCTCAAAATTTGTTGATAAAAAACTGTTATTCATTAAAAAAACTTTAACTCAAGTCTGATGGGACCTTTTACATTTCGAAACTTTCACTGTTCATGTTTCTGTCTTCAAAAGTATACAGATGTGGCGTTTTGAATAACATAAGCATAATTTTTCTATATTCTATTTGTTATAATTTTATTTTATTTTATTTTATTTTATTTTATTTTATTTCATTTTATTTTATTTTATTTTATTTTATTTTATTTTATTTTATTTTATTTCATTTTATTTTATTTTATTTTATTTTATTTTATTTTATTTTATTTTATTTTATTTTATTTTATTTTATTTTATTTTATTTTATTTTATTTTATTTTATTTTATTTTATTTTATTTTATTTTATTTTATTTTATTTTATTTTATTTTATTTTATTTTATTTTATTTTATTTTATTTTATTTTATTTTATTTTATTTTATTTTATTTTATTTTATTTTATTTTATTTTATTTTATTTTATTTTATTTTATTTTATTTTATTTTATTTTATTTTATTTTATTTTATTTTATTTTATTTTATTTTATTTTATTTTATTTTATTTTATTTTATTTTATTTTATTTTATTTTATTTTATTTTATTTTATTTTATTTTATTTTATTTTATTTTATTTTATTTTATTTTATTTTATTTTATTTTATTTTATTTTATTTTATTTTATTTTATTTTATTTTATTTTATTTTATTTTATTTTATTTTATTTTATTTTATTTTATTTTATTTTATTTAATTTAATTTTTTTTTTATTTTATTTTAGAGGAAAATAATGACCTTGTTATTCAAAATGCCGCTTGTAGATATTTTTAAACTTATCTTGAAAATATCGGAGTAGTATCGTTTTAGGAAAATTTTTGATATTTTTTATGAAAAGAATGCTTAAAATAAAAATTTTAATAAAATGTATGCAATTCAGATCACAATTCGTGGAGTTATCAGCACTTGAAAATAAAATTTGAAAATCGTTAGTTTCGAAAGAAACTATAGCTTGAAAAAAAATTGGGAAAAACTATGTGGTATACCCTCAAGCAGTACTAATAGAAAAAGTTTTCAAACAAATCAGAGATGCTAAAGCAAAATGAGGTGGAATGCCCCAGATATATGAATATATTTTCTTGAAATGTATTAATGATTGGGAATCTCAGAACTATTTTTACAACTTTTGGGAGGATATATAGTTTTATAAGCTCTAATACAAAAAATTTAAGTAAGTCCCGTTGTTTTCAAGATAAAACGATTTTAATATAAAAACAACTTTGTACCACCTTAATATGCACACATATTTATATTTCCCATGGTGCTTATGTATGTATGTATATATGTTTATATGCAATACAATTTTTACTATCACACTATTTGTTTTTATTTAATTTGTAGGAATAAGCAAAAAACAATTTCCAAATAAAAGAATGAATAATAAATTCAAAAAATTATGTCAATTGAAAATAGAATACACAGTAGACAAAATAAAAAACAGCAAAAATGTTAGTACCATAAAAATACAAAGAAAATATCAAATACATACATTTCTATACACATATGAAGACTTAATGGAGCTAGATGATTTAAAATTAAAATTGCAATTAAAAAAATAAAGAAAATGTGACGAAATTTTTAGCTTGAGATAGTTCATGCATAGCGTTTGGAGCAGTAGCAGTGATACAAAAGTCATTACCCGAAAATCAAGCACATCTAAAATACTAAGCGTTTTCATAACAAAACAAATAAAAATATATATACTATATATATATATAAAAATATTCAAAAATAATTCTGCAAAAGATGCCCCAAACATATGCAATGTATGCACTGCGACTTCGAGCTATACACAGTTGCCTATGGAATGATTGAAAATATCTAAAGGAGTTATAGCAGGGAAATTGTCGAATTCGAAAGACAGTGTAAAACGCGGAATTTTACGAGTTTTTGACTACTTCATTTGTTTATTAAAAGAGCAAGCCTTTTTGTGTATGTGCCACGCCTTTATCAAAGTTTAACGGACCCCCTATTAGTATAAATTTAATCAACTAATCGAGAAAGCCTACGAAAAGAGAGAAATTAATGGTTTCAATGCGAAAATCTAAGGCTATGCACCTATGTTAAGAACAACCTCTACAAAACACCAAACAAAGACTTTCGGCTATATCCAAAGTACCGAAATTGGGTCACTATCATAAAGTTTACGTATGTAGATATTTGGGCAATTTTTTTTTCATTTCGATTGACCTATATTTTAGCATTGGACCTTAATAAAGAAAATTCTCCCAAAATTTTCGCTTCCTACACTGAGAAAAGAGTAAAGGGTGTTTTTTTTAGAGGTATAGAGCTTCGAATTGAAATAAAACACAAGAAAATCGTTTTAATGTCCATCAATTCGGCTTTATTGGAAGGATAATTTTATGCCATTAATGTTTAAATATGATTTCGGGCATGTGGCCGCCGCGGCTGGCTCGAATAGTAAAAAAAAAGTATTAGGTACGCAACTAAGTTCTCGCTGTTTGTCAATAGATGGCGCTAGCGGTAAGAGCTGATCGATTTGGTTCATATGAAGCTAGCCTAAGCATATGGTAAACAAACCGATTTGACACTTTCAAGATTTTGTGTTTTCATAGTCTGTTCGTGGTCACTCGAAAATGACTGATTTTGTGCCAAATTATCGTCATTTGCGGCAGGTGTTAATTTTCTTCTTTCAATCGAAGAAAACGGCGGCTGATGCGCATCGAGAGCTCCAAAAAGTTTACGGTGATGGTGTTCTGAGCGAAACAATGTGCCGAGATTGGTTTCGTCGCTTTAAAGACCATGATTTCGACATCGACGATCGACCACGTAAAGAAAGGCCAAAAACTTTCAATGATACGGAATTGGAGACATTGCTCGATGAGGATTCGGCCCAAACGCATGAAGAGCTTGTTTCAATATTGGGCGTAACCCGACAAGCCATTTCCAAGCGTTGGCATGCATGAAAAACGGCCCCAATACGAATAGAGGCACGATTAAGTAATCCTATTGCATGACAACGCTAGGCCTCAAGTTGCTTAACCAGTGAAAACATGCTTGGAAACTCTCAAATGGGAAGTCATACGCCACCCGCCGTATTCCCCAGATATTGCCCCGACAGACTACTACTTGTTCCGTTCAATGGCACTTAGTCTGACTGATCAGCAGTTCAACTCCTATGAAGACCTCAAAAAATGGCTTGATTCGTGGATAGCCTCAAGAGACGAACACTTCTACCGTAATGGTATTCGAGCTCTACCAGAAAGATGGGGAAAAGTAGTATCTAGCAATTGGCAATTCATCTGTAACTATTTTTTTGACACTAAAGTTGCATTTTGTAACAAAAAACAGCGAGAGCTTAGTTGCGCACCTAATATCAAGCTATTGAACGTCGCAAACAGAATTTGTTTCTCATTCCATTAACATGAGAAAACCGAGATTTTTGGAAAAACCTGGTAGAAAATTGTATTTCCAATTGCTGTTAGCAACAATTAAATTTACTACAAAAAATTACCCAAGTAATAAATCCGTGAATTCGTTATTTCCCAAGGTATACCCGCTTAAGCATTATTAATCACAAGCGCAGATCACAGATTATTTGATCAAGGAAGCTGAAGCTTTGAGGGAGTTTCTCAAGGTTCGACTCTAAGACAGCCTTTTGAACAAGTGATTCAACAAAGTTCATTCCATGTTCACTGAATGGTATACAAACTCTGTTTGCGCCGTGCACAGGTTTGATTTAGGCAGCTGAAATTTTTGGGAGAGTTACCTAATGCTAAAACATTGATCAATTAGAACGAAAGTAAAATGTATGGTTTTTTAGAATTTCTTCGCGGACATAGAGAACACGTTCGATGACAATGCAATCCTCAATTATTAATCGAATGAGAGCAGTATGACAATATTTTTCTAATGTCAAATAGTATCGAAAGTTATCGTTAAAGTCGAGAAGACGAAAACTGTCGAATAATATTGAAAATGTTGATCTTTGCTGAATGACTGTAAGTTCAATGTAGTAATGTTTAATGTTGAAAAACATTAAAAAATTCGATAAATATTGATTAAATTGAAAAATGCTGGCAAATCGAAAAACTTTTAAATAAGTTGAATACGTAGAAAATCGTTTACGGAAGTCGCCAAATGCTGAGCAAATCGAAAATGTTGATAAAGTCGGAATAGTGTTGAATAGGTCGAAAATGTTGAAGAATTCGAAAAATGTAAAATATCAGAAAAGTCGTCTATTAGTACGGAAAATTCCAAAATCTTGTAACGATATAGTAATCTAAAGTCCAACAGTATTGAAAAAAATTTCAAATAATCGTGGGTAATGTTGAAAAATTGAACATTTAACATATTGAAGTACCCAGCTAGTTATTCCAAACCAAGCGAAAAACCTAGGCTCTATGCTTCACAGTTGTCTTACTTGTACTAAACACATCACTAACTTTACATTAAATACACGGGACTGCACTAAGTAAGCATATTTTTTAAGAGCATTTAATTGTTGGAAACTTGCTATTTTGCTAAAAAATTTATAATATTCAAACTCCACGGTATCTATCAATTTTCGCAATCACCCATTTTATTATAACTAGGTGCAACTATCTATGCAGCAGTAGAATTCTTGTAATTAGCGCCACTACACTTTGGAATTCATTACCCCATTAATTAAGACAAGAAACTCAAAGCAACAGCCTGCAGTTTGCGACTGACCTCAATTCTCGACTTCAACTCGCAACTTTTCTTTTCACTTTATGGTTTCTAAGTCTCATGCTATATTGGCATTTCAATTTTGAATACTATTGGTCTCTGTCTCTAAAGTATTATCACTATATTTAATTTTGAATAAATTATTTTCAAATGATTATTTGTAATAACTTTGCATAATATTTACATTAATTGTATTTTACTAAATTAAACTTTTGTTCATGCACATACATATGTAAATATGTATTATATTCGTACCTTGATGATGTACTATTTAAGACTAAGTTAAGACAATAACAATAAGTTGTTTAATTGAGAGATGAAATATCTAAATTAAATTAAATTTAAAAAAAGTAGAAAAATTCAAAAATATATTTATTTAAATAATGTTGAAATGGTTGAAAAGTTTTGAAGAAGTCGATAAACTTTAGAAAAGTCGGTTAACGTTAGAAAAGTTGTTAAGCATTGGATAGGTCTACTAGGTCTTTAACTACTAGGAATATACTGAAAAAGTGGAAAAATTTTGACACCATTTAAGACTACGAAAAAACGTTGACCAAAATGAAAAGGTTGAGCAAGTTTTCGCCAAATATTGGAAAAATTCAAAATTTCCTGTGCTAGAAATGCTATCCTTATATACGCAAGAGCCGTTCGGACATATGTGTATTTATATAGCTTCAATCGGATCAGAGCTACGACCAAAATTAGAAGTTATCAAAAAAATCAACCGAAGCGTCTATTTCAAATGCCGAGTGCGCCTTTGAAAATTTCAATATGGCAGCCGGAAACTGTAAAAAAAACCCAGCAAAAAAATAAAAAATGCTCAACCAATTGGTTTATATCTTGGCTCAAATTGTAGCAGATGAACGCCCCTAAAAATCTGGCAAGGTATGTTGACATAACCCAAGGTATATATTTTCACATTATATTTCGAAAACATGAAACTTGACGTAAAAAATTAATATTGGACCATGTTTCAAGTATATCATAGCTGTCTTTGATGCGCCAAGTTACTATCTATGTGCGAAGAAAATGATCAAGTCGCTTAATTTACCACTCCTTGTTTACACGATTACTCGTTTACAGTTCTTTCAACTTTTTTCATTTCAAATTGCGAAATAGCTCTTCTTCTTTTCATTTCAAAATTTCAAATTGCGAAATAACTCTTCTTCTTTTCATTTCAAAATGCACAATAGACAAAATACAAATCAGCTGGGTAGCTGGTGGCATGTAAGCAACTTGCTATGTGTACTTAGCAACTTTAAATTTAGTCTTTAAGTTTTCGATTTCATTTTTATTTTACTATACAACAAACTTCGCTAGCTAAAGATAACTAGCAGCTGATGGCAAACAAAACGCAGCTAATGTCTCTTACAGGGGCGTGGCACTGCTCTGAATTTTTGTAATGTCATATCTCGCAAACCATTCAAGATATTGTAATGCAATTCGGTAGACTTTTGCAGATCATAAATATCTTGCATTGCATTGCACCAAAAGTGGGCGGAATTGCTGAAGTGGGCATGGCATTTTTCGAAAATTACTCGAAGACGGTAACTCGATTTTCATAAATATTTAAAGGTAATACCGCTGAAATCAGTCATATTAACAAGATATGCCTCTATGCGGCAAAACTTATTGAAGGGTGTGGTACAGCCCACAATATTTATAATAAGTCAATGCAATATCAATGCAGTCGTTATGACATTAAATATGGTAGATATACTTCCCATATACCTTATCTTGTAATCAAGAATGGGCCCAATGGAACCTGTTTGCGTGGTACCTCCCATACAAAGAAAAAACTTTAAATGTTATCTAAAGTAGACTATGGAAGTAATATTTTTAAATTTGGTGTAGAGCTGTCGGTAACTATAGGCTTTGAAATTATATGGACTTTGATGCTATTTCATTAGTGTGCGTGGAACCTCCCATACAAGCAAGTGTACTATATAAAGAATCCTAATAAAATTTGATGTAGAGATATCGGTTACTATAAGCTTTGAAATTAAATAGATTTCGATCAGTGGGTGTGGCACTTCACACACAAGCAAAAAAACGTTAAATATGGAAGTAATTTCTTTAAATTTGTTGTAGAGGTGTCGGCTACTATAATCTTTAAAATTATATGGACTTTGACGAGATTGGTGGGCGTGGCACGTCCATACTAGCAAAGAACGTTCAATGTTATAGTTAGTGTGCCATATGAGAGATCCTAATAAATTTTGGTAGAGATGTCCGTAACTATTGGCTTTGAAATTAAATGGGTTTCGACGGGACTGCATCAGTAGGCGTGGCACCTCTCATGCATGCAAAAAACGTTAAATGTTGTATTAAGTGCACTATGGGATTATTTTTTTTTTAAATTTGGTGTAGAGGTGTCGGTTACTATAAGCATTGAAATTAAATGAAGCTCGACGGGATTATGTCACTGGGCATGGTACCGCCCATGTTAACAAAAGCTTGGAATCGTGGAATATTTTGATTTTTTAAATATTTTTTGACTATTTTAATATTCTAAATTTTCTTTTTGACTTTTCTTACCGCTTTTAACTGAATTGAATTTACCAAGATTTTTCAACCAGACTTTTTCAACCTGTTTCAATGTTTTTCTAAATTTTCAGCTTCTTTCAACTTTATTCGAGTTTTTCAATATTTTTTATAGCTTATAACATCTATCATCCTTTTTCTGCTGTCTTAACCATTTCAACTTTTTTCACAATCTTTCAATTTTTTTCCACTTTTTCAACTTTATTCATCATATCCCTTATTTTATTGACTTTTTAGGCTTTGTCAACTGTTTCAACATTCTTTTCAACTTTTTAAACACTTTAAATTTTTTTTTTTTCGGTTTTTCAACATTCATTCAAAGTTTTTCCATATTTTTTTAACTTTCAACCGTTCCAACTTTCTTCTTTGGCGATTTTTAACTATTTCAATATCATTCAACTTTTTTCAACATGTTCCATATATTTTCAAATTTTCAACCTAATTCAACTTTTTTCGAGTTATTCAACCTATTTCAACTGATTTCAAAACTTTCCATGTTTCTTCAATCTCTTCAACCTCATGCAACTTTTTTCGACTTTTCAACGCCATTCAACTTTCTTGAAGATTTTCAACTTTTTTCAACCTCTTTCAACTTTTTCTAACATTTTCCATGATTTTTCGACCTCTTGAACCTCATTCAACGTTTTTCGACTTTTCAACGCTATTCAACTTTCTCTAAGATTTTCAACTTTTTTCAACCTCTTTCAACTTTTTTCAACATTTTCTATGTTTCTTCAACCTTTTCAAGCTCATTCAGCTTTTTTCGACTTTTCAACGCCATTCAACTCTCTTGAAGATTTCCCAGTTTTTTCAACCTCTTTCAACTTTTTTCAACATTTTCCATGTTTCTTCAACCTCATTCAACTTTTTTCGGCCTTTCAACGCCATTCAACTTTCTTGAAGATTTTCATAATTTTTTAAACTCTTTCCACTGTTTTCAACATTTTTCATGTTTCTTCGACCTCTTGAACTTCATTCAACTTTTTCTTGACTTTTCAACTCTTTCTATATTTTATCGGCTTTATCAGCGTTTTCACACGTTTCAACTTGATTCAAGTTTTTCAACCCACTTCAACATCTTCCATACTTTTTTAACCTCTTTTGACGTGTTGAAATCTTCCATATTTTATCAAACTCTTTCATGCTTTTAAATATTTTTCAACTTTTTTCAACATATTGCATATATTTTCGACTTTTTCAAGCTCAAAATGAAAAATCGCTTGGGCACGCTTAAAATTCGAAAACTTAATATTGCACGCTCTGGGGAAAATATCAATGATTTTATGTTTGATTCAAACTTAAACGCTTATGATTTAGCTTCAAATCGGAAAATGCTTAAATTGAAGTGAAACATTTTCGATTTAGATTCAAAGTGGATCCACATTGATTTAAAAATTTTAGCCTGGTCCGCTTGGCAAATTTTACCCAGTATATGAAATCACTTTAAATCAATGGGGATCCCCTTTGAATCTAAATCGAAAATGTTTCTCTTCAATTAAAACATTTTCCGATTTGAAGCTAAATCATAAGCGTTTAAGTTTGAATCAAACATAAGATCATTGATATTTTCCCCTGAGCGTAGAATATTAAGTTTTCGAATTTTAAGCGTGCCCAATCGATTTATCGAAATATGTTGAAAAAAGTTAGAAAATATTTAAAAGCATAAAAGAGTTTGATAAAATATGAAAGCTTTCAACATGTCAAAAGAGGTTAAAAAAGCATGGAAAATGTTGAAATGGGTTGAAAAACTTTAAAAAAATTTAATGAAGTTGAAACGCGTGAAAAGCGCAGATAAAGTCGATAAAATAAAGAAAGAGTTTGAAAAACTCGAAAAAAGGTTCAAACTCTTGAAAAAAGTTATAGTGATTAGGCCGAAGAGAATACCAGAATTAACTTATTAGACTGTAGTAGAGTGTCGCTATAGTCTCTTGTGGTCTATGTGTGGCTATATAGCCGCCAACTTCATCTAACCTAGAAATAAACCATTTTTTCTGACTCCCAAATCCATTTAACATTTTATTTAATTTTTTCAAAAATGTAACCCGAATGTGATTTTTTTTAGTTAAAATTTAAAAATAATGTTTTTTTTAATGAAATATGTTGTATGAAAACATAAAAAATTAATTTTTTTTAAGTAAAATTTTTAAGCTTTTTTATTTTGTAACGAAAAATGCAGTAAGAAAAACAAGAAATTCGTGTAATTTCTTCTTTAATTTGAAACGGAAATAAAAAATTTGAGTAAAAGTGCAAGGCGAATAATAAAAATATTGAGTTTTCTTCTAATTTTGAGTCTTATTTTAAAAATTAAAAGTTTAGTAAAAATAGGCAAAAATATGCATGCGAGTTTTTTTTTAAGCAAAGTTGATGGTTAGAAATACATAACACCTAATAGAATAAGAGTACATACATACAAATGCATAACTTTGTTTTAAAAAAAAAAAAAGAATAATAGTAAAAAGTAAAATAAAAAATTAGAAAATTTCATTTTTTTTTTTTTTTTGTATAGCTATGAGTGTTTTCGCATTTTTACCTAAATTATTTAATATTTTCTTTTTTTGATTTGAAATGTACGCAATTATTGGTTCATATACATTTAGACCTTAAGGGCTCAACTTTTGCATGTGCACTGTTTTATGAAAGCTTTCTTTTTTAAATCATTTCAAGTTGAATGCTTTGTTTATAGAAATACATATATTTTTTTCTTTCAACGAAATAACATATTGAAACTCTGCGAATTAAATGAAAAAAAGAAGTAGAATATTTAGAATTTACCCTTGACATCATCATCTTCCAATGTTGTACTGGATGAATCAGTTGATTCTTTAACTTGAGATCCTTCACCTTTCTTTGTTATCATGCTTCTGCCTGAAAAAAGTCAAAGTAAGAAAGTCAAATTTCAGCTTAAAAGTTAAAGATAAATTAAAAGAGTAGCGAAAAAATAAAAACTAAAAGAAAAGTCTTGAAAAATTTCGGAAATCACTTTATAAGAAAAATATTTTAGATTTGCTATGTTTAAAAGATTGGCTTGATTATTTTTCAAAATTTTATGTTTTAATTATGTACTTTTTTGTGGTATGACACAGTCCACTGTATACAGAGGCGGCCTTTGGCGGTGACGAGCAGGGCAACCGCCCGTGGCCTCGCGCAACAACCCAAGTAGAAAAAATTTAGGTACTAATCAGTGATGTGCACGAGTGCATTCATACGCAGTCGTGAAACACTCAAATGAAACGAATTGTGAAACAACGACTTAGTGTTGCACACGAATACACGGGGAAATTCGGTGTTACAAATTCTTGTCTATTCTCTTTTGTGAATTTCTTTTGCGTTTACACACGAAAACTAGAAATTCTTTGTGCAAGAAAATTTCACAGCAATTACTGCGTCAACCCGCCACAACAAACGTATATTCAAAGCATAATATCAGCTGACGAATAGAACGAAAGGGATTTTGCGGGAACAACAAATTCTTTACACCATCCTTTCGTTTTGCCCTTCTTGTCTACAAACAGGAAAACTTTTTCCCCAGAGTTTCTTCGTGTAAACGTTGACTAAGCATCAAATGTGTAAAACGATTAAAAACACTGCTCACTCAAAGCGAAGGCGAGTGTATTCTTTTTTATTGCATTGCCGTTGCTTGCCTTTGATTACTTTAAAGGCAACGAACACACTACAAAATACAAGCACTATTCACTCAAAGCTCAATCATTCGTTTCTATTTCTATACAACGAATGCTATGGCGTTGCAACGAATTTTATGGCTATGCAATGAATGCCATTGCGCAGCATCGAATTTGATTTGCTAAAGAGCGAGCACAAGTTGCTTTGTATGCATTCGTAGCTATCGCTCGCAAGTAGTGTAGTACTTTTCTGGGCAATGCTTGCCTTACAAAAAAGTAGTGAATCTAAAATTAATTTGGTATAAAAAATCCATATTTTATTCATTAAGGTAAAAAAACAAAACAAAACCAATTATAAATTCTCATGTGCAATGCACATAAAAAAAAATAGCTATATTCAAACTACTATGTATATTAGCATAGGTCGAAATTTGTTTTTTCCAACCGCTGGGTCTTAAAATCTTAGATATCGTCATGCTGAACATTACTGTGTAGTTGAAATGTTTTAATAGCTATCATGGAGGGAGCGCGAGTGCCCAAAAATTGCGCTATATAACTTGATATTTGTATATAACTTGATGTTGTGTATGAATCCATTAAATATGCATACCACTACGTTTAGAAGCTATAAGTGGTGTTGACAGTCTTAGAAATATCATCGGCAAGCTGCTCTTCATAGTGGAAAAAATATTTGGAAACTCCACAGGGTAAGAGCAATCAGTTAATTTCGGAACCAACCGCAGAAACTTTTTATCCTTATATATAAACATATCATTATAAAATTGCTTACATGGAAATGGTTTGTAACGCTTTGACGCAAAATATATTGAGCAAATTTTTATAATTTATTTTTTAAAACAACATACTTGTACAAAAGAAGGATATTGCATACCTCTTTTTTAATTTTTAAAGTTATATATCCTTATTTTTAGGATTAAGTTTTTGCAAAACCTCGGAAAAAAATTTTTGTTTTGATTTCCGTTGCATATGCTCATGCTGCTTCTTGAATTCTGTATTGTTATTGTGGCTTTTTTCTTCTCTTTTGCACTATTTGTATTTGACTTTCAAGTTCAAAGTACATACTCTCTTTGAATCGTTACTTTTGAAGAGAAAATGTTAAGAGAGTAATTTCATCATAAAAAAAGCAAATGTGGGAAGCCAACAACTTCTTGAAACTTGAACTTGAAACAACTTCTAGCAAGGAAATTACTACAAGTTGAGAAAATATTTTCAGTGATACTCGTAGTGACCTAAAAAATGGGCGCTTAAGGAGGAAAAAAGATTTCTGGATTATGGCTAATTTGTAAACTCTAAAATGACAAAAGGTATGCGAAGTTTCAGAAATGCGACTAACAAAGAATGAGCATGTGACCACAATGCTGTACGTAGAAGAGATATTGATTACGCCTTTGAGAATTGGGACAAGTACTGGCTTCCGTAAGCTTGTCAAATGCATAGATCCTCAAGCAGTATAACTTTACAGAATGTTTAATTAAGAAAACAATCAAGTAAAAAAGAAAGTGCAACACATTGTAATAACATGGAGTACTAAGCCAACACCACAAATTGTTGGACATCGCGATATAGTGGGAGCTAACTGACAGTAACTGGTCACTTCGTAACTAAAAATATGACATTGCAAGTAGCAGTTTTTTCGACGAAAAAATTATTGACAGGTAGAAAGCACCCTGCTCATTTTGTTTTTTTTTTTCTGCATTTTTATAAGAGCAAGCATCACTATTTAACTAAAAATATTGCTCTCAAAAGCTGAACTTGATAGTAATACCAAATCACCAACATTATTATCAACCCACTCCCACCACTAAAAACAAAACATAAAAATTTTTTTTTCGATAAACATTTTTCCTAAACGGTTGGCAGCACTATCGATAATTTCGCGACTCTGTAAGTAATATGAAAGTAGAACCTTAGGCCAATATCTTTCTACAGCTCTGACTTAAATTAAGTGTTACCTCAGTTGAAATCAGTATTTATTACATATGGAGCCATTTATTTCCTAACCTCTTGCGGTTAGATTTTGCAGCTTGTTGACTTAACTCTCAGAGATCCTCCTGTTCAGTATCGGAAGTTCAAAAAATGTGCTCGTCCAGACATTGCATATAAAGTGGCAAAAAAGTTGAGTCTTGGCTGTGTTTATATTTTTTCCTATGATTCTTAACTGATCAATGCGAAAAGTAAAATATAGTGTGGTTGCAGTCTATTAAGCGGCGGCAAACCTATCCTGCTGATGAAACCATGTAGCGGTGGTTGAAACTAGCATAGGCAGCTAGTTTAGTTTTCTTTAATGCATTTTGCGCTGTTATTTTTTTGTGTTTTTTGCACTTACTGCTAACGTTGCCACCTGTACGGGCGCCGTTTGGAACTACGGAGACGTGGATAGATTCTTCGGGCCGATAGTAATATCTTCAGATTTCCAAAAAAATCCGGACAGCCTAATTTCGCGCGTTATAGACAGAGCTATGAGCTGGCACGCTCCTCGTGTAAACAGGCGGTCAGAGCTGTAACTCACAAACCAGCACTACTTTTTTTTACTGACTAACTGGTTGGGTCAAAACAGTGCAACCGATAACACAGTTTCTACATGATCGTTTGAGTCGATAACTAGATGTATTATGACATTCAATAATGTGACAAAAATCCAACCAAATCAATTAGAATTCTCGCTATATGAAATTTATTCACTTTACGGCAATCTTCGCTCGTAAATTGCTCCAGGCGAGGTAAGAGTCTGTTGTGGCAACCCTACGTACAGTTTTGAATAGGAGGCTCAGTAAATAATATAATTATGATCTGTTTCAAAACAAAACATTATGTTTGTAAATAAGTCAATAATGCTGAATTTTCATTTCTATTTTTATCAGGCTCAAAGAAATGCAAAATAAACGGATATTGCAAGAAACCTTTTATAGAAATTATTAAATTTTTAAATTTATTATTCTACACCTCTTATTCGCTTAAGCTTATTTTTACTTTTTAAATAATTTCATGGATTTTTAATTAGGCCGAATGGTACTCAGTAGACCGTTAGTAAGTAAACAAATAAATAAAATGCCAGACAACTGCGCCCATGTTGCATTAGGGAATGAAAACTAATTGTTCTCTAGGGCTTAAAGCTGCCAACCGTATGGCAATAAAATGTGACCAAACTCAAAGCAAGCGCTTCATATATTTAATTAAGAAATAAATAAAAATTACAATTTTAAGCTCTAATAAAAAGTTAAAACTTTTAATAAGATTTCCATAAGATACTTACTTGAAAAGTTTCTAGTAGCTAACATAGTCGTAAGTATAGCACCCTTGAGTTTGCGACGCGCATTGAATTTTTTGAGGCAGTCCACAGTCTCTTGACGATGTACAACTGATGCAACTCTTTCTCTTTGCTGATGAAATGAAATATAGTGAAAAAATTAAATAGAATTTTGTACAAAATGTGGAGTATATATATGTTAGGGTGGAGTCAACAAATTTATATTTTTTTTCTTTCCACAAGCTACGAGTTTATAAGAAAATGCTACTTACGCAGATCCAAGGATGCTTAAGTGCTTCAGCTGCAGTTATCCTTTTATTTGGATTCACCGTAAGCATTTGATTTATTAAGCCTTTTGCTTCAGGTGTTACCGTATCCCATTCCGGCGATGGATACTATTTGCAGCATACAAATAAAAGCATAAGTAATATATATAGAAATTATAATGTATATATAGAAATTATTATATATATATAGTACATCGGGCATTTCCTTAATAACTGCACACTTAGTTGTTTTTTATTTTTTTGTACATCGTTTGAAACGAATTATCTTAAAAACTCTGAGGAATAGCATAAAAAATTATGAATTTTATAAAAAAGATATAAAAAAACTATAAATAAGTTTGTTTAAATATTAAATTTTTTTGTATATAAAATTGTTTCTAAAAATATTTTCAACTAATCGTTTTTTGTTTTTGATCTTCTTGCTTTCAAATCGAAATCCCCAACATACATATGTAGCTTTAGAAAATATTTCAAATCGAAATTCCCGACATAACTTTGGAAAATATGCATTTTTTATGAAGACGCCCATGGGTCTACATAATTATACGAATTGGATGATATTTTCCAAAGCTATGTTGGGAATTTCGATTTTTAAAGCAGACGAACTCTTAGCATTGATTGAAGACATTACTTTGGAAAATATGCAATTAGGCTGATGCGTGCCTTCATTTAAAAGCAGAGAATGAAAAAAAATACTATATCGTATGGTTCGAAATTAAGTTGGAAAATTAATGTTGAAGAAAGAGTTAGGAAAGCAACCGTAGCGCTTTACTCTTGCAAAAAAGCGGTAGGTGGAAGATGGGGACTATCACCTCGTATTATTCACTGGCTATACACAGCGGTCATTTGACCGATTCTATTATATGGCATTGTGGTTTGGTGGCCGGTCTTGGACAAGGTCACCTATTACAAACAATTGCAGAGAGTTCAAAGGGCAGCTTCCATGTGTATCAGTGGTGCTCTGCGGACTACACCTACGGACGCTTTGGAGGTCTTCTTTCATCTCGTTCCTCTTGACCTGTTAGGTAAACGGATGGCAGCTTGTTCTGCCATTAGACTCAGGGAAACTATTTGCTGGTCCAAGGGTAGAATAGGGCACTCAACTATTCTTCATAGCTTGAAGTCTGTAACCTCCAAGTTGGACTATGTTGTTCCAGGAATCTTATTCAACAGGGATTACGTAACTCATATTCCATAAGGGGATGATTGGAAGTGAGGACTCCCAGGGAGAAGGGACCATATTAATTTCTACACTGATGGCTCCAAGCTAAATAGCCAAGTGGGTTATGGTATTTACTCCAAGGAACTGAAGTTAAGAATTGCTACGAGGTTACCAAATCATTGTAGCGTTTTTCAGCCGGAGGTTATAGCAATAGAGGGAGTAGCATCCTGGTTGAGGATGAATGTTGTATCCAAAAAGGATATAAGCATTTTCTCAGATAGTCAGGCACCTATCAAATCTCTAGAATCAGTCTACCCAAACTCACTAGTGGCCCAACAATGTCGCTCGTCTCTAAACGAGATGACTCAACATTTTAGCATTCACCTCATCTGGGTGCCTGGGCATAGGAACATTGACGGCAATTGCAAAGCGGATGAACTTGCTAGGTAGTGGACCACTGCACAGATTCCTCAGGACAAGCAAGGCGTTGGCATGCCACTTGCTAACTGCAAGTTACTGCTTAAAGAAGAAATGATAAAAAATGCTAACAAAAGATGGACTCAAGGGTCAACTTGCAATATAACTAGGCAAATCTGGCCAAAATGGAATGCTAAGCGTTCTTCAGAACTAATTTCTCGCACTAGACATAGTGTCTCGTCAGCTGTTGCAGTCATAACTGGCCACTGCCTCATCGGCAGACATGCGGAGAGATTAGGTGTTAGGTCCTTTGACTTTGGTAGATGTTGTGGAGATGTAGAGGAAGAGGAAAATATTAATCATCTTCTTTTCTCCTGTCCCACATTTGCTAGAAAACGCCACAAAGCACTTGGGTCGTTTTTATTTGATGATCTGGATGACCTAAGACATGCCAGTATAGGTCAGCTATGTAGTTTCATTATGAAGTCTGGTTGGTTCGACGAGAGGGTATAGTCAAACACCCTGTGGTATCACAATGGATCAGTCGGTTTTTTTTATAACTGACTGCCACTCCTACCTAGCCTAACCTAACCTATGGTTCGATTTCGTTGTTATATGAGCGTTAACTTTTTCCTTCTGCTTTCCGTATATCGCTCCTTGATTGAAACTCTGACACAAACCATGACAAGCAACATGAGATAGCGCAACAGACTGGTAACGTTCCGCTTTACGTACAAAAAACTTTATTTGGTTTGTTGTGGTTTTGACTTGCGATTGCTATCCGAACCCGTACCAAATGTAGTGATCGTTTCTGTCATTAGATTCGTGTGAGGAAAAAAAATTTTTTTTTTTTTTGTTTAAACGATTATAGTTTGGAACATCACTAGGGGAAGCTCGGGTCCCTGGAAAGAACCGTTTTCACCCAAAAATGGGTCCACGGACCATGGTAGCAGTTTTTGACCCATTTTTGGGTAAAAATTTTGTTTCTTCAAACGGAAAATAGTTTTGAACTTCACTAAGGGAAGCTCGAAACAATGTAAAAACTTGTTTTTGACCCGAAAATTGGTCCCTGCGTCATGGTAGCCGTTTTTGACCCATTTTTGGGTAAAAATTTTGTTTCTTCAAACGAAAAATAGTTTTGAACATCACTAAGGGAAGCTCGGAACCCAGGAAAAACTCGTTTTTGACCCGAAAATTGGTCCCTGGACCATGGTAGCCGTTTTTGACCCATTTTTGGGTAAAAATTTTGTTTCTTCAAACGAAAGATAGCTCGAAAAATAGTTTTGAGCATCACTAAGAGAAACTCGGGACTCTGTAAAGAATTTTTGAACCGAAAGTGGGACCATGGCACCCGTTTTTGACTTCCAAAACATGCGATCACTAATACGAATCTAATGACAAAAACGATCACAACATTAGGTAGGGGTTCGGGTAGCAATCGCGAGTCAAAACCACAACAAAGCCAATAAAGTTTTTCGTACGTAAGCTAGAACGTTACCATTTTGTTACACTCTCTTATTTCTGCTTCCTACAGTACGGGTTGGTGTTTGAATCAAAAAGCGAAATAAAGAATGTGAGAAGTTAAGTTTGCGTTGTGCGATTTGAATGTTACGATAAGGTGCGGTTTTTTTACATTCCCTGTTTAAAAGTCATATCTAACAAAATTATCCGTAATTTCGAATTCAAAGCAAATAGGAATATTTATGGGATTGATTGAAGAATTACACGCAAAGAAATTTAAAAATAAAAATTATGTCGAAGATATTTTCATAAAAATTTTTATGAATAAAAACAATTAATTTGATCAATAAAAAAAAATTATCTCAAAGCAAATTTACTAGCATATATAAGTATATTATATGCATTTTTAAGCAAAGTAGATTGTAAGTTTGTTTATTCTATTCCCCATAGTTATTCCGTTTCAACAAAATTCAGAGTCTTAATATTTATTTTTTGCGAAGGCATCTGCCAGAGGCCGCTTTGACGGAATTTTTTGGTTGCAGCTTGATATTGATATCAGATCCATGGTTTCCTGAGCACAGTTTCTAAAAATTTCGCATAGATATTTATTTTGTTGTACACTTTGCCGCTATAATTTTTGACCCGCCCTTGTGTGCAGTTATTTAAAGAATTACCGATTTATATATAAACATATGTATGGGACCTGAACTATGGAAACCAGCTTAATGCGCAAAAACATTTTTCCGAGCAAAACACAGCTGAAGTTTGTAACAAATGAGCATCGTTGAATGACAAAAAAAGTTGAATGACATAAAATGCGTGCGATAAAAGAGTTGAATCACAAAAAGATGAACGACAAAGGCGTTGAACGTAAGCAGTAGACGTTGCATAGCCCAGTTGCAAAGTCTATTATTAAATTTTTTTTTTGTCTGTCTTTTTTATCATTTCATTTATTTATTCATTACATTTTTTGTTGTCCATTTTTTTTTTCGTCCCATGTTCTTTTTGTTCAATTTTTTTTGGCAGCTGCTTTTAGTGTCATCTGATTTTTTTGTTGTCTTACTTTTTTTTTGGTCCAACTTTTTTTTCATTCAACTTTATTGTCGTTCAACCATATCTTTGCCCAGCGTTTTTAACGTCCAACTACTTTTTCAAACTGAGACTAAAATACAAGAACGCTCGCAAGTGAGCTTTTCTGATTCTCAAAAGAAAGTTTGAATATTCTCTTCAATTTTTCTAGCTATTGGCACTTTGCTCCTATTATTGGCGAAGGCATTTTTAATGCCTTATAGTTTTACTATATGAAATTCTAAGCTTTTTACGTTTTGAATGACATCTCTGGGCATAATAATTTACTTTCCTTACTGAAACTACCCATAGTAATTGGTGTTCATACCTGTAACTATTCATATATGTGTGCGAAAGAGCAGGCACTCAAAAAGCGTAAAAATGAGTACAAGAAGGCGCTTGAAGAGCGTAAAACAGCGTGCACGTATACAGAATCATCAGCACATGCTTAATGTTGCTTGTGGTAGTGAGCACGACAGCTCAAGATCAGAGCTGGTTTGTGGTAGTGCCACACACGTAGTTCTCATCAATGCTCTTTAATGCATTTGTAGTTGTGTTGTTGTGTGCATTTCAAATAGAGCTGAATTGATTTTTACGCTCTCCGCGCGCGCGTGGTTGTTTTTCCCAGCTACGCTCAAGATAAATGAAAGCTACAAAATACCAATGGTTTTAGAATTCGATTTATTTACTGCCGCTCTTTAAAGAACAATGGTGCAAAGCATGTAACTGTTGCTGTATGCCTTAGCGCCTTAGGGCCTGTCAAAATCTGCTTTTAAAGAAGATATGCTCTCCAAAAGTAGTTCTGCCATACCTGAAATCTTCTACACATGCTATTGTACCTTCCAGCAAAAAGCCTTCTAGCAGGACCTAAACAAGAGTCCACAAAATTTGTTTTTTTTTTCGTTGACCGATTATTTTATAGTTCTCAAATAGTTTAGAAAATAGGTATTTTTGACTATACATTTTGCTAAGAACTTCAAACTTGCTAGGTACACCGACTACGCTGTAAGATCTTTAAGAAATTTCATAAATCTATAAGTATTCGTGAAGATCATATTTTTTTGTGTTCCATTGGATTATCATCTAAAACAGTCCTATATTTCTCGCCTCCACGGAAGACCTGCTCCAAAGAGCCTCTAATTTTCTTTCTTTCATTGAAGGCCTACTTTGTCGCTACCACGGTGAGCCTGATTTTATCGCTTCCAAAGCAGATCTACTTTCATCGCTTTCCGATAAGGTGAAGCTCTCTCACTTTAATAGCCTACATTTCTCACCTCCACGGAAGACCTGCTTGACAGAGCCTCTAATTTTTTCTCTTCCATTGAAACCCTTCTTTGTCTCTACCATGGAGAGCCTGATTTTAGCGCTTCCACAACAGACCTACTTTCATCGCTTTCCGATAAGGTGAAGCTCTCTCACTTTAATAGCCTACATTTCTCGCCTCCACGGAAGACCTGCTCGACAGAGCCTCTAATTTTTTCTCTTCCATTGAAACCCTTCTTTGTCTCTACCATGGAGAGCCTGATTTTAGCGCTTCCACAACAGACCTACTTTCATCGCTTTCCGATAAGGTGAAGCTCTCTCACTTTAATAGCCTACATTTCTCGCCTCCACAGAAGACCTGCTCCAAAGAGCCTCTAATTTTCTTTCTTCCATTGAAGGCCTACTTTGCCGCTACCATGGAGAGCCTGATTTTACCACTTCCAAAGCAGATCTACTTTCATCGCTTTCACATAAGACGAAGCTCTCTCACTTTAATAGCCTACATTTCTCACCTCCACGGAAGACCTGCTCGACAGAGCCTCTAATTTTTTTCTCTTCCATTGAAACCCTTCTTTGTCTCTACCATGGAGAGCCTGATTTTAGCGCTTCCACAACAGACCTACTTTCATCGCTTTCCGATAAGGTAAAGCTCTCTCACTTTAATAGCCTACATTTCTCACCTCCACGGAAGACCTGCTCGACAGAGCCTCTAATTTTTTCTCTTCCATTGAAACCCTTCTTTGTCTCTACCATGGAGAGCCTGATTTTAGCGCTTCCACAACAGACCTACTTTCATCGCTTTCCGATAAGGTGAAGCTCTCTCACTTTAATAGCCTACATTTCTCGCCTCCACAGAAGACCTGCTCCAAAGGGCCTCTAATTTTCTTTCTTCCATTGAAGGCCTACTTTGCCGCTACCATAGAGAGCCTGATTTTACCACTTCCAAAGCAGATCTACTTTCATCGCTTTCACATAAGACGAAGCTCTCTCTCTCTCTTTAAAGGCATACATTTCTCGCTTCCACGGAACACCTGCTCCACAGAGCCTCTAATTTTTTCTCTTCCATTGAAACCCTTCTTTGTCTCTACCATGGAGAGCCTGATTTTAGCGCTTCCACAACAGACCTACTTTCATCGCTTTCACATAAGACGAAGCTCTTTCTCTTTAACGGAAGGCCTACATTTTTCATAGTAAGTTCAAGAGGAGTTGTAAAAGTCTTCTCGTTCCTAGGTATGGCATTCTTTTAACGCTTCTTACCTCTGCTAGCATATATTGCTTTATTTTTCTTGTGCCTGTTTACTTATATGCGCATTTATTGGAACAAGTCTTTGAAATTTAACGAATGTCTGGAGCGTTTAAATGACATCACAAAATCAACCACTTGACACATAAACCTGGCTTCCATAGTGCTGGTCATATGTTGGCGTATAATAAAGCGGTTTAAGAAATCTAATATTCCTTTTCTCTTCAAACTCCCAAAAAGTTGGTGTATGCTAAAAAATAATACTTCAAACATTTAGAGTTGCTCAAGAGTTAATACTTCCCCACTGAAAAAAGTGCAAATCTGATATCTGATTCAAATTATATTTTTTTTTTTGAATTTATCTAATTTACTTTTCCCTTTGTTTTTAGAACCGAAATTTAAAGAAGTCGATTTTTTTCAAAGTATTATTTTCTTCAACATAAACTAAATTTTTTGTGGGTTAAGGTTTTTCTTAACCAGCTTCCATATTCCATATAAAGCATAGGATGCTCTTACAAACTTACATCATATGCGCCAGCTTTGATTTGGGAATATAACCGATGCTGGTCTTCATCCCAAAATGGTGGATAACCAACTAGCAAGATGTATAGAATAACGCCTATATTTTTTTTTTTTGTAAATGTAGTAAATGGGAAAATAAATGTTTTAATGTTATTACTAATGATATAAGAGGAGTTAGAATAAAATAATATCTATGATTTAAAATATTTTTTTGGGACAACACTTCTCTGGAACCAATGTGCTCTAAAGTTCCTTGAAAATCCTTCTGGCATTGGTCACAAAAACAGTTTTTATTATCTCGTTTCGTTATTATCTTGCTTCCTAGTGACCAGACAGATATTTACTGCATTTAGAGTAAGACGACAATAGGCCACCTACATCGAGGCAAATACTCTCCAAATTGTTATAAAATTTGGCATACTGACGCAGAGTGGTGCAAAAAACACACAGCTAAAATATGGGCTGGACTCATACAAGTGAGCATGGCAGTCAAAAATCGGAATCGATAATAAATTTTGATAAATTATAATTTTCATATTTTGATGCATTTTCGTGGTAGTTAAAAGTTTACATTCCATATGAAATTGAGCATGAATTAAAAATTTCGGAAACCAAGTTTCATGAAATTTTTTTTTTTTGCGTTTCTTGCAATGAAATTTAATGACAAACTTAAAGTCTTAATATTTTAAAAACCACTAAAGATGACGACAACATTTTTCAAAGAATTTTTTCCAGTGCATCAAAAACAAACCGAAAGAGTGGATGAACGCAATATATCAAAATACATCAAAAAACTAAATGTATCGAATGGAATCGCTCAACAACGTAAAGTATCGAAAAACCTTGATAAAGCTGAAAGCAACTGAAAATACCGAAACTGTCGATAGATGTCAAACTATAGCTAATAAATATCGTTTAAAGCCGAAATGTATCGGTTTACGTAAACTAGTTTGCATCCAGCTTATCTATTTCGTCTTGCTATTCAGCTTAAATTCGATCAAAGCCGGAAAGTAAAGTTTTGAAAATAATCGAAAAGTCAAAAAGTATCGAGAAATTCGTTCAAATTTGAAATGTATCGAAGCAACAAAAAGTCGACAAAACCCAGAGTGCACCAAGTAGTACAGAGAAACATTGAAAAAAGTAACGAATAGCAACGAAAACTATCCAAAAATTTATTCAAAGTTGATAAGCATGCAAGAAAATCGATATACGTTAAAAAAGTATGGGAAAAAAAACATCAAAAAAGCAACGAAAATTATCGAAATACATTGAATAAGTCGAAAAATAGCGAAATACTTGGAAAAATTTCAAAAAATTCTAACAGTTTCGAAACACATGCACCGAAAAAATTCAAAATTTCAACAGTTCCGAAGAGCATGATAAAAATTTGATAAAAATATCGAACAGTTAGGAAAAATATCGAAAGTACAACCTTCGTACAAAGTCGCATGAGAACATAGTGGCAAAATAATAAATTTTTGTCTACAGCGCCACCTATGATCAATTGCCTAAATTAGCTGTGGAATAGCATAAGAATTTTCCAAAGATGCACTTGGGCACTTTTGATATATATCGACTTATGTAATTTATTTTTACACCAGCTGTAATATGCATAAACAATAGCTATAAGCTAAGTCAAAGTCATTGAGTTTATGACTTGTAACGGGTGTGACATTTTCTCTAGAGAATATGGAATACAAAGTTAGCCAAGGAGTTTTGTTTTGGCAAGATAATGCAAAAACCACGTGGGAAACCAAATTTCGAAAAAATTTATCATGCTCACTACAATCCAGATATAGACTCTGACGACTATTTCTCCACAGTAACTCAGTCATGTAGAAATTACCAAGGACACTTTCGAAGGCAATGGCGGAGTGTATTTTATAATGGGATTAAGGCATAGTAAAAAAAAATGCGTAAATAGATTAGAGGAATCCATATTATTTGAGTTATAAAAAACTTTTTGTGTTTTTTTAGTGACTATATTCCTTGGAACTTTTCTGAGCCTCGCTTTTTTTGCGGAATAGCGAATTCGAGTTTTTTATTTACTTATTTTTTTTTTATGTAATTTGTTTTTGCAAAATTTTTTCTTACCACATGCCCATATATCTACCGATTTTCCATAGGGTTCCTTTTTTAACACCTCGGGTGAGAGATAGCCTGGTGTGCCAGCAAAACCAAACCATGCCTGATGATCACCCTGCACTTCAATGGCTAAGCCAAAATCAGCAAGTTTCACTGCAGCGCCTTTTGCCTTACTTGCTAATAGTAAATTCTCTGGTTTCAGATCACGATGCACCACGCCATTCTGATGACAGTGATTAACCGATTCCAAAATTTGTTGAATACAATGTGATGCATCTGCCTCGGAATAGAATTCGCGTGCAACAATATCTTCAAATAGTTCACCACCGGTAACGCTGCAAATAGCAACATTTATTGTCATAATAATTTCTATATTTTTGTAATTTATAACTTTGTTTTGCTATACGAGATATGGTAAAATTAAACCACATGTTCTTGGATTCTTCGAAAACGTTCACTTTTAGGAACATATTCTACCCATGGTAGAAGTGAAATCTTGAAAAAGCTAAACTGCGTTGGAATGAGACGAAAATGTTAAAAGTTGACGGAATCAAGAATAGCTACACTGAGGAAGAAATTTTTTGTATATAATAAATGTATATTTCATTTAGAGCAATTAAATATTTAATTGAGCCAAACATAAAATACTTCCAACAACATATACCACTATTTGATCCAAATAATATATGTTTGACTCAAATATATATTTGATTGCTCTATATGAAATATACATTTGTTGTGTTCAAACAAATCGTTTTCGCAGTGTACAGCAGTAAATGTTATATCATATTAAAGTACACATCGAGAGCGCCAGAAAACTAACAAATTCGCGGTCGGTTCACCAAAGGCTGAGATATAAGCGTAGAAATTTTCCAATTTCTTAAATTTTTTCAAACAATGCACTGACTAACTACCAATGCCTTGCCATAGCGAGGAGAAAAAAAGGAATTTTGTACACACAACAACACAATGTGCACAAAAACGGATGCGAATCCGTTTCGAACCCGTTAAGTATCCGTCAGCGCGTATTCCGCTTTCTTATGCTTTGACGGATCCGTTTCGAACTCGGAACGTACTTCATATACGGATTCGTTACGGACTCAGTTTTTCTAAGTAAAATGGATGCGAGCCTGAATCTTTTTTTATGCTTCGACGGATTCGTCTCGAACTCGGAACGGACTTTATAAGCGGATCCGTTACGAACTCGGTTTTTCTAATTAAAATGGAATCGTAACGGACTCAGTTTTTCTAAGTAAAATGGATGCGAGCCTGAATCTTTTTTATGTTTCGATGGATCCATCTCGAACTCGGAACGGACTTCATATGCGGATTCGTTACGGACTCGGTTTTTCTAATTAAAATGGATTCGTAACGGACTCAGTTTTTCTAAATAAAATGGATGCGAGCCTGAATCTTTTTTTATGCTTTGACGGATTCGTCTCGAACTCGGAACGGACTTCATAAGCGGATCCGTTACGAACTCGGTTTTTCTAATTAAAATGGAATCGTAACGGACTCAGTTTTTCTAAGTAAAATGGATGCGAGCCTGAATCTTTTTTTATGCTTCGACGGATTCGTCTCGAACTCGGAACGGACTTCATAAGCGGATCCGTTACGAACTCGGGTTTTCTAAGTAAATTGGATTCGTTACCAACTCAGTTTTTCTAAGTAAAATGGATGCGAGCCCGACTCTTTTTTATGTTTCGATGGATCCATCTCGAACTCGGAACGGACTTCATATGCGGATTCGTTACGGACTCGGTTTTTCTAATTAAAATGGATTCGTAACGGACTCAGTTTTTCTAAATAAAATGGATGCGAGCCTGAATCTTTTTTTATGCTTCGACGGATTCGTCTCGAACTCGGAACGGACTTCATAAGCGGATCCGTTACGAACTCGGTTTTTCTAATTAAAATGGAATCGTAACGGACTCAGTTTTTCTAAGTAAAATGGATGCGAGCCCGACTCTTTTTTATGTTTCGATGGATCCATCTCGAACTCGGAACGGACTTCATAAGCGGATCCGTTACGAACTTGGTTTTTCTAATTAAAATGGATTCGTAACGGACTCAGTTTTTCTAAATAAAATGGATGCGAGCCTGAATCTTTTTTTATGCTTCGACGCATTCGTCTTGAACTCGGAACGGGTTTTCTAAGTAAATTGGATTCGTAACGGACTCAGTTTTTCTAAGTAAAATGGATGCGAGCCTGAATCTTTTTTTATGTTTCGATGGATCCATCTCGAACTCGGAACGGACTTCATAAGCGGATCCGTTACGAACTCGGTTTTTCTAATTAAAATGGATTCGTAATGGACTCAGTTTTTCTAAGTAAAATGGATGCGAGCCTGTATATTTTTTTATGCTTCGACGGATTCGTCTCGAACTCGGAACGGACTTCATATGCGGATTCGTTATTTTTAAGTAAAACGGAATCCGTTTCGGATCCCTCTTGAACTTGTTTTTGTATGAAATTCCTCTCGAAAAATTGGAAGGATCGTCAGCCTTGGCGGATCCGTCTCGAGCTCGGAACGGACTACAGCATGAATACATTAATGCAGAACGAATACGAATGGATCCGTTCTACATTCGTTTTTTATCAGTAACATAAGGCGCAGTTTTCAAGACATTTTCAATTTATCAAGGATACAAAACATAGTTCTCTACTTATTTTATATTTTAATACCTTTAAATTAAAAAAAAAATAAAAACTATGTCGTATCTGCCGGGGTTTGAATCTGGAGCTTTCCTTGCATGCTCAGTTTAACGACATCAGCCAACGTATTACTAAATTTTTGAAATTTAATTTTTTAATAACGCGATCTAAACTAAAATAAAATATTTAAAATAAAATATTTAAAATAAAATACTAAATTTTTGTTGGATAAAAGTTCATTATTTGAATTATCAACTGACACTGCATAAAATGACAGTTCAATTTTTCATTTTGACAGAAAGGTAAATGAGTCTTAGTCCGTCAGAAAAATAATGAACTCAGTTGAACTAAATTCGGTTCGGATAAATAATACGAAGAAGCGAGTCCGTTTCATATCCGTAACATATACGTTTGCACACTGGGTAATTACATTACGCATACATACACTTATTTTTTACTATTGGATTTGATATTTTAATAACAACAACGCTTAATTGGGAAACAAAAACAATTTCAATAAGAGAGAATAGTAGATTTTTTTTCTTCTCGCTATGGCAAGGATTTGGTGGTAAATCAGTGCATTGCTTGAAAATTGAAAGATACAAAATCTTTCTACGCTTATGTCTCAGCTTTTGATGAAGCAATCTCGAAGCTGATAGTTTTAAAGCACTCTGCTCTATGATTACTTTAATTTGATATATAGTATAATTTATTGCTGTAGCTATGCTAGACCCCAACAAAAAAAAATAGTGTCACGTTTTGTGTTTCATTATACACACCTAATTTTCAAATCACCCCTCGTTAAAGAAGTTTCACTTCAAAAATAATAATAAATTTTTAGTTTTGAACAAAAATTGTAGAATACTAAGTCGAGGGGTAACAGAAAGATATTTTTGTTGATAGACACCGTGTTCAAGTTCAGCAACATGAGCCTTTAAGACATTTTGGTCGCGTAAATGAAGACGAAAAGTTCCATAAGTAAATATGTAAAACTAAAAATGTAATAAATTTTGTGCCGCTCAATCTGACTGCGCTGCTTATTTTGCCACAACAAAATGTCAGGTTTGGAAAACAGTTTAGTTTAAAAATAAACTTATCTGTACTTATACAATTTGTTTCTTGTGATTCTGGATTTTTACATCATCCAGTGTCATAGGAAATGAAGAAAACTTTTTTTTTAATACTTTTTTCTTAATTTTTTACAAAAAAAACGAAAAGTTTGAAATGCTCAACGCTCATTTTTTTAAGAAAAATTTGTCTGATGCTGTAAATATTCGTATTTCAAGTGATCCTGAAGAATTTCAGAGCATAAGGTTTTCTGACGAACTCTAATATACAAAAAGTACTAGATGTAAGCAAATTGCAAATTTATAAAAAATTATAAAGTTTTCGGGTGATTTTCGCATTGTTTCATCAAACGGCTTTAACTTTTAATCGTGATGTTTTGTAACGCTTTGGCACAAAATATGCTAAAACGATTTTAGTAAGATTTTTTCCAAATAACATATTTGTGCTCAAAAACGTTACTGCATACTTATTTTTGGAATTAAGTTTTTTTGCAAAATCTGACACAAAAGTTTCCGTTTGATTTTTCGTTGGTCATACTCGGTGCTGCCCAGAGAATAAGCAGTCGCTCAAAGAGCGTTAAAATGTGAACAAAAAGGCGCTTAAAGAGCGTACCAAAGCGTCAAAGCGCTTAAAAAAGCGTGTACGTACGCAGAATCATCAACGCATGCTTAATTTTTATTTACATGGCTTTCTTTTAAAAACAATCAAAAACTTACAGTACTATGGCCATAGGGCAAAACAGCATAAGTCGTGCACAGAACAGAAATTCTAATAAGCATGCGACTTAGGCTGTTTTGTCTTGCCTTAATAGAAAGGCTTTTGCTGTTTTACCTTATGGCCATACAAATATATTTGTATAGATATTAAAATGTATTCTAATATTAAAAAATGTTTCTACTTACAGATCAAACACCAGGTAGTGATAATTTTCTTCTTGTATGCTATCATGTAATCGTACTGTCAAATTCAATTAAATATTTAAAAAAACAATAAGTATTTATTTAATTTAAACACTAAAGTCTAGCTATAATGACATTCAAAAAAGTAAGGTAAATTTTTGCGTATCAATGGGTATGTTTCAATAACAAAACTTCCTAAATTTCTTTAAAAATGGAACAGTTTCAAGTAAATTAAGTTTTTTTCACACATAAAAATAGAGCGTAAAAATTTGTTCGCCCAAGTCAATGAAAATATAGCCAAATGTCGCTCATAAAACATTCTTGTGGCAGCAACAGCAGTCTTTATTAATACACGATCTGTTCGGGCGAAAATCGGTCTGTTGTTTCTGCAGAAGCAGCTTCAAATTCTCGCTAAATCTGGTCATTAGGATTTTCATCTAAACATTGGGCTGTATTAGGGTTGGGCAAAAAAAAAAATACTATCGAAATATGGATATTTCCAAACCGTATCTTAATATATCGAGACAGAAATATCGGATACATCGAAAATTGAAAATCGATATGCAAAAAATGGCGTCCCAACCGCTATTAGGCGCCTTTAGCAATGAAATTATGTAAAAATATAATCGTAAGTTCCAACTTGATGCCATCATCAATTGATAAGCCATCAATGCCTTGCCGCTGGAGTTACAACCAGAAGTACACCACGCCATGGTAAAACAACGTGGTTGTACTTGTTTCATAATACATATCGTTATGGTTTATTACAAAATGTATGTAATATATAATGTATAACTTAATTACTTAAATATTTTAATTAATGTAAAAAATGTCTTATAAAAATAAATATATAAAAAATAAAACTCGAAACACTTTACTGAAAAACACAAATTATTATATTTTTCGTTTTTTATGCCTAAGGATAGGTTGGAGTTCAAGAGCCGACTCACTTAGATCAATCTGTGGACATACTTAATTAAACACTGAAAGCTGACTTTCACTTGGCTTATAGTGATTCCTCATAGGGTTGTGCGAAAAAAAAAAATATTATCGAAATATCGATATTTCCAAACCGTATCGAAATGTATCGAAAAAGAAATATCGATAATCAAAATTCAATATTTTTGTTGAAAAAAATAAAATGCAAAAAATGGCGTCTCAACCGCTGCGCATTTAGCAATAGTTATGAAAAACCAACTCACTTAGACCAAATGTGATCCATTGTGATACCACAGGGTGTCTGACTATACCTTCTCCTTGAACCAACCAGATTTCATAATGAAACTAAATAGCTGACCTATACTGACAGTGTCTAAGGCCATCCCGATCATCAAATAAAAACGACCCAAGTGCTTTGTGGCATTTTCTAGCAAGTGCGGGACAGGAGCAGAGAAGATGTTTAATATTTTCCTCTTCCTCCACATCTCCAAAACTTCTACAGCAGTCAAAGGATCTAACACCTAATCTCGCCGCATGTCTGCCGATGAGGCAGTGGCCAGTTATCACTGCGACAGCTGACGAGACACTATGTCTAGTGCGAGAAATTAGTTTTGGCGAACGCTTAGCATCCTATTTCGGCCAGATTTGCCTAGTTATATTACAAGTTGACCCTTGATTCCATCTTTGGTAGCATTTTTTAGCATTTCTTCTCTAAGCAGTAACTTGCAGTGGCATGCCAACACCTTCCTTGTCCTGAGGAATTTGTGCAGTAGTCCCCTGCCTAGCAAGTTCATCCGCTTTGCAATTGCCGTCAATGTTTCTATGTCCAGGCACCCGGATGAGGTGAAGGTTAAAATGTTGAGCCATCTCGCTTAGAGACGAGCGACATTGCTGGGCCACTAGTGTGTTTAGGAAGACTGGTTTTAGAGATTTGATAGCTGCCTGACTATCTGAAAAAATGTTTATATCCTTTTTGGATACAACATTCCTCCTTAGCCAGGATACTTCCCCCTCTATTGCTATAACCTCCGCTTGAAAAACGCTACAATAATCTGGTAACCTCGTAGCAATTCTTAACTTCAGTTCCTTGGAGTAAATACCATAACCCACTTGGTTATTTAGCTTGGAGCCATCAGTGTAGAAATTAATATAGCCCCTTCTCACCGGGAGTCCTCCCTTCCAGTCATCCCTAGATGGAATATGAGTTACGTTGCATTTAGCAATGAAATTATGTAAAAATAGAATAATAAGTTTCAACTTAATGCCATCATCAATTGATTAGCCATCATTATCTTGCCGATGCCTAGAGTTCTAGCCCGATGTACACCACGCCATAGTCTGCGTATGCCTTTGAAGAAATCTGTCATAATTATGGGAAGCACAACTGCTTCTTGCACTATGGTCTTGGTTTCAATGAGCCCAGCAACAGTAATCCAATTAACTCCCGGATGCCGCCAAATGTGGGTCATAACCAATGCGATAGAAGCCGCTTTCTTTTGTTTTAGTTTTAGGCGAGCTTTTGGGAGCGCAAAGCGCAAAATATTCTGGTATAAACGTGAATCCCAGCAAACTATGAATTTGTTAAGAAACTTGTAAGAATCATGATTCAGAGTCTTTTCTGATTGTGTCTAACTTAGGAATGCTCATATACCCAAGCGCACTTGAGATCCTGCTTAGATTAGAATGCATGCTGCTGAACAGCAAATAACTCAGAGCCCTTGGAATATGCTTTATGGGGGGAGGCACTTTAATCTAACATCCTTTGTTGTTTGGTCGATTTCAACGACTTTTTTGGATTCCAAATTAAGGAACTATCAAATTCAGAATATTTCGACAAATCCTGAATGGAACTCTACGTAAACTTCCATTTGCTATGGATAAAGCATCTTATCAACTTTAATTTGTCCACACGAGTGATATTACAATTGGATACAGAGCAACCTTTAAACAAAAATATCGAAATTCGATAGTCGAAAAATAAAATCAACCTACGATATATCAAAATAAAAAATATCGCCGATAGCTATCGAAAAAAATATCGTGAAAAACGATAATCGATATATTTTGCACAAGCCTAGACTGTATGAAAATTTTGTGGAATTCGCGATAAGGGTCAGTCTTCAGTGCTCAGATGTGCATACGGTGACCAACCGTCTCTTATTTTGATGAACGGGCTTTCATTTTCAATTTATTTATACAAAATAGGTCTGTTTCTTTAAGTGACCCTGGGTAGATATTAAAAATGTGCTCATTGCCCTATCCCTTTTTCAGGCTAAAACTTAGAGGCTGTCAAAATCATAGACACCGAGACCGCAGATACAGAGCGTCTGTAACCGTGCAAAAACAGGTTAATTTACCATTATCGCGTAACGCTGATGACAGATTTGAGTTCAGCGTACCCAAATTACGCCGTATTGACATCAGTCGATGTTCTTTTAACTTCACTCCGTACTGTGTTTCTTATGTCATAAAAGGCAATTCCGATATCCTTGGGATGCAATTGAAATTTGAAAAATTAAAATTCCCTAGAATTATTATGAAGGCTTAAGTTTTTTTTTATAAAATATATCCGATATACACAGCGCGACAATTTTACACTCGAACTTCATATCTTACACCTGAGCGCGTAGCACCTTCTGCAGACATTACATATCGTTGAAATGGTGTTACTTTCTTCTTTTGCCAAATAGCTGAATTACAACTTTCCGCGTGACAGCCTCTAAAAAATTCCGAGCTCAACTTAAATCAGGCCTAAAATTCGCAAAAGTATATGAATCGTTGCAAAAAACTTACAACGAAGAGTGCTTAAGCCGAATAACAATTTTCAACTGGCAGAAACGTTTCTCCAAGGTCGCGAGTCAGTTGAAGACGATGACCGAGCACCCAAAAAGCACGTTATATATCATCAAAAGTTAAAGCAATGCTGCTGATCTGCTGTTTCTTCCAAGTGACCAAACAGTAGCGGTAGTATTTCCTTTTGAAGTTCTACGGCTTTTGGTACCACGAACTCAAAGTGTTTTTCCAGAACACAAAAATCCGGAAAGTGTTGACCCTTGTTGCACGGCAGCGCACTTGCTCACAGTGCCCTTTTGATACGCCTGCGTGATTTAGCATCGTGTGACTTTTTTCTATTCACCGAACCTAAAATTGCTGCTCTAAGATTGTTTTTTCGGTGACGCAGATACCATTAAAGCAGTGGAGTCGCAACAAATGAGAGCAGTATCGGTTGAGGACATGTAAATCATTTTAAAGTCAAATTCAACAGTATGTACTAATATAGATGCGGAAGGGATATATAAATAATAAATGAAGAGTTTCAAAAAATTTTGGATTTTTTGGGTATTATGAGGAAAGCCTGGGCGGAAAACTGTCGCACTGTGTATATGGTATATTTCACATATCTAAGACATAAAATAACTTAATCATTAGTGCTTTTATAATTATTCCAGCGAATTGGAATTTGTCAAATTTTAATATCATTCCAAGCAGTGGCGTCACTTCACCAAATCCTTTGAGAATTATAATTCCACCACTATCAGATGGGTTTAATAAATTAATGTATTGAAAAATAACTAGTATCAGATCCTTGAAGGTCGCCAATGCCCTCCCCAGCCCTACTGGATTTTTCTATCCCATGGCATTTTACATATGGGTCATTCCATCTATAATGGACGATGATGGCGTATTTGGGAAAGTGAAGTTTTCTTGGAAGGTCAATTTTTTTATTTTTTACCACATAGAAACCGTTCAGGCCTTCATTTATTCAGTTTTGCATTTTTTTTGCCATCTACTAGTACACAACTACCTAAAAATAATATAAAAGCTAGTTTGGATTGTGTTGGTTTGTTCATATTCATCAATGAATTTTTTTGTTTTACTTACGAGTTTTTTTTAACACAATTTGAAACTTTTTTTTAAGCAATAATACTGGTCAAAAAAATGTTATCGATTTTTTTTTTATATCTTCTACATGATAGACCAATCAATGAAAAAAGTTTCAGCCTATTTAAAAAACATGAGGGTAATTATAGGCCCATTATAGATGGAATTACCCATATATATTTGTTAACATTTTCTTACACTAAACTTTATTGCTCAGAAACTAAGCGATAAAAATTAACTTTTAATTTGATATTTTATGTAAAATTGCTGGTTATACGTTAAAAGCTATTTTGTTTAAATCAAAAACCAAGGGGACAGGCCAAGTAGTTTGTTCAAAAAACGCCTCTCATCTATAATTGTTTTGAGAAGGCATGGCTAAGTTTAAGGCGCTGGCATGGAAATAAACGCATTTTGGTATTAAGAGAGATGTTTGAACACGGGACATCAAGAACCACATATTCGCCGCTGAAGTTCATGAGGAAGACTTAAGCAATTGCTTTCTTTTATATATCTCTGTTCCAAAAAATTACCCGAAGTGAGTGACACTCTTCTCGTGGGAATAATCAGGTTCAAACTTTATCAATTTTGACGTCTCGTTTTCAGACCTTAGATACAGAGTCGCATATACATAATTGTTGAATAAAAAGCATTGATCAATTGCCCAAAAAATTTTGGGCCACCATTTATGTCCACCAAAATTATTTTGTAGATTATAACAATTCATAACAGTGAACATAACTCCCAGAGGTGTTATGTTCTGCTTGGAAATACAATAGATTTTCTAAAAATTAATATATTTTTGTTATAAAATAATCGGTAACTATGTTATGATGGTATACGTCAGCGATGACAATGATCATTTTATTTTTGTTGCTACTCTGAGCAAGTATATATATATTAGGGTGGGTCAAAAAAATCAAATGTTTTTTTTTTTTTGTATCCGACACACGAAAACTAGTTCCTAGGTACCTCTAGAAATAATTAATCTATAGAAATAATTGAAGCTCATTTGACAATAATTATTTTTTAGTAAGTTACAAAATTCAAAACAAAAAAATAATTTTCCTTAAAATTCTTCAATGTTTGACCTTGAATATCTTTCATATGGTAAGATTAATATTATATATAAATATAAATAGAGCGCACTCGGGCCATCTTCATATTTTTTTTTTTTTTGACCTTGAAATTCGCATTTGCATTGCATGTCCAACACCGGCTTCGCTAGTCACAGTAATTCTACATAGTAAAGGTAAGTGGCGACTAAGGATTTACATCCCCCAATATGTCCAACGCCGGCTTCCCTAGCCATAGTAATTCGATACAAAAGTTAGGGTAACTGTGTGTTATGTGCACTTTAATTGTGGACATCCGGGTTTTGTGAATTATATCCGTTCGTAGAAGTGGTCATAAGCCAAAAAAGTATGTGGAAAAAATCGAATTATATTGAAGCAGTCGAAAAAATTTTGAAGAAGTCGAAATATATTGAAAAATTGCATAAAGTCAAAAAAAATGTTAAAAAAGTAAAAAAAAAAAATCTGAAAATATTAAAAAACTCGAATAATTTTGAGAAATTTTTTAAAATCATATTTGCGTTCAAGGCCTGGTCAGGCATAAGCCATTGATTGATTTCACTTTAGGGCTTTTTTTGACCAACTTTGCCTGAAATGATTTTGTAACATCTTAAGTGTTATGTCATAAACAGTGCAAAGGTTTCTGATTTCTGTGTCTTACTGGGATTTGGCGGCGTGCGGTCACTGTACACTGAGAAAATAATTTAATTACATATACCAAAATTAAATGGTATATTTGATATAGGCGAATTAAATATTTGATATATATTAAAATGTCACACAGTACAGTGAATTGAATAATATTATTGGATCAATTATATATTTGGTAATAATTACCAAATCGTATTTTGGTTGAAACAAATATTACTTTGTGTCAAACATTTATTTGTTAATAATCACTAAATCATGTACTTGACTAAAAAATGACTTTCTTTTCGAAAACGTATACATTCATTAATAACGATTTGTGCTAAAAACCAATGACGACCAAAAACGATTTTTCCAATATCGTTACATCCTTATATATGTCGTTGGTATTTATACAATCATAAATATCTAAAATGCGTACCAAGCATTATATACTTAAATAGTTTTTTACTTGAATATGTTGTGAACTGCAAAGTTATCATGTTAATGTGAAGTGAAATCAAATAAAAATAGGATCAACAAATGTTAAATTCAACCAAACAAATTTTTTCAATAAGCAACAATTTGTATTTCAACTAAGGACATGGTAATAACTACCAAAATTTGTTGACAGTTAACAAATATTTTAAAAACCTATCAACCAAATATATATATTTAAAGGAACCTTACTCTTTTCTCAGTGTATGTTAGTCGTTTTACTTCGCCAATGAAGTTTTCCTGAAGACTCAACCTCTTTTTTTTTTTGCTTATTAATTAATTTTTATGATAAGTCTTGCACTCTATGGTCACTACATTGGATTCTACTGACAAGGCTCTCCCACCTACAGTCATATCATATCCGTTTTGTTCTATGACAACTCCGTGACTCTCGGCTCTCATTCATTTACTGTGTATTTTAGCCTGTTTTAGAAACCGAAATCGATTTCAGCACAGCAAAATCAATTTTCCCTATGAATTAATTTTTTTTTTATTTTTGTACTGTCATTAGAACCAGACTTTTTGTTTTATTGATTTTTTATAAAAACTTGACGTGCAATATATAAAAATTATTACTGAAAAAAATTACTTACCAATATTTGGATGGTGTAATTTTCTACAAATACGTGCTTCTCTTTCTAATTTTTGAAAATCTGCAATATATAAAATAATTTAATTAATATTAAGTTATAAAGAGGAACAAATACAAATTAATCTTAAGAATCTTAGAAATAATCAGACCCGTGCGCAGGGGGGTTTTGAATGGTTCTAACTCCCTCTAGGAAATTTTTGTACACAGTTTTTTATTCCAAATACGCGCTCTCTTAAATGTAAAAGCAAAAAGTCATGCGTCTCTTACGGGAAAAAAAGCAAAATTTTCTTAATAATTAATCCCACCGATTTTATGGACACAATGGGACAAAAGTTAAATACATTTCCATAATAATTTCCTACAATCAGTTCAGACAGAAAGACGTGTATTTTCTATTGTATCTCATTTTAAATGTATTTCCTAGTAGACCAGTTTTTATACAGACGAAAAAGTCATGGAAAACACACAAGAGTCACAAGATTTGTGGTGGTCTGTCATCTATTACAAACAATACAGAGTGCTCAAAGGGCTGCTTCCATGTTGATCAGTGGTGCTCTGAGGAACACACCGACTAATGCCTTAAAGGTCCCCTTTCATTTCGTTCCTCTTGACCTGCTAGGTAAACGAATGACAGCTTGTGCCGACATTAGACTCAGGGAAACTGTTTTCTGGTCCGAGGGTAAAAGAAGACACTCAACTATTCTTCATAACTCCAATTTGAACTACTTTGTTCCAGTAATCTCATTCAAGAGGGATTATGCAACTCACATTCCATCTAAGTATGAATGGAATGGATGACTCCCGGGGAGAAAAAGCCATATTAATTTCTACACGTATGACTCCAAGCTAAATAACCAGCTGGGTTATGGTATTTACTCTAAAGAACTGATGATAAGAATTGCTGCGAGCTTACCAGACTATTCTAGCGTTTTTCAGACAGAGGTTATATAGCAATAGAAGAGGTTGCATCCTGGCTGAGGATGAATGTTGTATCCAGAAAGGATATTAACATTTATTCAAATAGTCAGGCTGGTATCATGTCTCTAGAATCAGTCTTCCTAAGCTCAGTAGGGGCCCAACAATGTTGCTCGTCTCTAAACGTGATGGCTAAGCATTTTAACATTCACCTCATCTGGGACAACAGTTGCAAAGCTGATGAACATGCTAGGTAGGAGACTATTTCACTAATTCCTTAGGACAAGAAAGGTGTTGGCATGCCACTGCAAGTTACTGCTTAGAGAAGAAATGCTAAAAAATGCTACCAAAGATGGACTCAAGGGTCAACTTGTAATATAATTAGGCAAATCTGGCGGAAATAAGATACGCTTGTCAGAACTGGTTTCCCACACTAGATAAGTGTTTCGTCAGTTATTGCAGTCATAACTGGCCACTGCCTCATCGACAGACATGCGGAGAGATTAGGTGTTCAGTCTTTTGACTTCTGTAGAAGTTTTGGAGACGTGGAGGAGAAGTAGGAAAACATTAAACATTTTCTCCACATGCCACAAAACACTTCGTTCGTCTTTATTTGGTGACCTGGATGACCTTAGACATATAAGTATAGGTCAGCTATTTACTTTTATTACAAAATCTGGTTGGTTCAACGAGAGAGTACAGACAGATATCACAATGATCAAATTTGGTCTTAGCGAGTCGGTTCGTAACTGACTGCCACTCCTACCGAAACTAACCTAGCGGCTGTTGAGGTACATTGATATGATTTTTTTACAAGCGAAAAAAAAGTAGGCAGATTGACAAAAATGTTTAGGAAATTAGAAAATACAAGAGTTCCAGACGGTTTCCGTTTCAAAAAAGATATCTGAAAACCTCTTTTTTGATCTTCTTCATATCGAAATATATGGTATTTTAGGTCGCTTAGTACGATTCTGTGGTAAGATTTTCAAAATTCAAGATAGCGGACCCAATAAAGTGGATTAGTTAATTGAGTTTCCGCCATATTGTGTCCACCATCCTAGTCTTTGAAAATCATACCTCAGATTCGTATTAAGCGAACTGAAGAATCCCCGTAAACCAAACTTGGTGCAATTCGGTTGATTTTTAAACAATACGTCCGCCATCTTGAATTTGAAAATTAGGAAAATGTAATCTCAAATTTGTAATTGGAAACCCCAAACGCCCCCGTACCTCAAGTTTAATACAAATCGGTTAATTTTTAAAAAAAGACGTACGTCATCTTGCATCCGCCTTCTTAATTTTGATAAATTTGACCTCGAATACGTGTTCAGCGACCCCCAAAAACTTTATATATCAAATTTGGCGCAAATCAGATGGAGTTCTAAACGCCATTTTGGATCCGCCATGTTAGATTTTGTCAACCCAATACACTAGATTTTTAGAGGCGTCCATCTACAATTCGAGCCAGGATTTGACCCGATCTGGTGCGTTTACAAGATACTAAGTGGTACCGCATATTTTCGTATAAGCTAACATATTTAATATTTGGAAAGCTCGAGTTCCAACTGCTAATATTTTTGATATATGTACCTGTATATGTGTATGTACTTGTTCCTTGACACTTACCTCTTGCAGTAAGTTTTTTTGTGTTTATAATTTTTGCAGCAAACTCGAATCCTGTTGATTTTTGAACACATCTTTTGACAATGGAGAAAGCACCTCTGTGAAGAAATGAAAATACAAATTTCAATGCATTAGTTATTTGGAATTTCTTTGAATATAGTATTTGTGGGATTAAACTAGTTAAAGGTCGAATCAATTTATTATGAAAAATCTGCTTAAACTTTTACTGAATCTCGTAAGGTACGTAGGCTAAGATATCGTCTATGATCTAACTAACTAATCCAAGTTGCACGCTTGCTTAAATTCCTTCTGGGCTACATGGCTTGCGCTCGAAAATATTTAATAATTTCCGATCTAATAGAGACTCCATTTTATGGGCGAAATCAGTTCATGGACACGCCTACCACCCATATTCTACGTATATAAGCCAAAGTCTATTTCGAAAAAAGTTTCAGCGATATTGATGAAACTTGTTGATTTTGTGCACATGTGAAAGAAATTAGGATTGAGCCAAGTTTATAGTTTTTAAAGGTGCTTAAAAGGGCGTGGCATAACACAAAATTTTAGCAATTACAACGTCATAACTCGTAAGTCGTGCAAGATATTTATGTGAAATTTGGTACACAGATCATATTTATCTTAAATTCTGCTTAAAGTGGGCGGAATTGGAAAAGTGAATGTGGCACTTTTCAACAATTAAAAATTGGCACATACGAGTTTCATTAAAATTTCAAAAACGATGCCACTGAAAGCAGTCAGTGTATACGTCAGTATACAAGAAAAACTTGTTGGCGGGCGTGGCACATCCAACAATATTTATATACTATATGTGATAATAAGAGAACTAACTACTTAATCGTTATGATCCTCTATATAGGCAAAAAACGTTTAATGTTATAAAGGGTGTTTTTTTTAGAGGTTTGTTTTTCGAATAGAGATAAAACTGGCATTTTATGGTCAAATCTGGCAACTCTAATGTTATTTATGTTCAGTTTGGTTTGCCATTTTATCATGAATAGGTTGACAAAAGAACAACGCTTGCAAATCGTGCAAATTTATTTCGAAAATAATGGTTCAGTTCGCGAAGTTTACCGCAACCTCCGTCCATTTTATGGTCGACATAATCGTCCATCAGAGCAATTAATTCGGTTAACCATGGATCGTTTTCGCACTACGTTTACTCTATGTGATAATACGCATCCGCAGAGACGTCGAACAGTGCGCACCGAAGAAACAAGTGCCGCTGTAGAGCAAAATGTTGAAGAGGACCCGAATGAATCGATTCGCCACCGTGCACAGCAATTGGAGCTTTGTCCATCAACTTTATGGAAGATTTTGCGCAAAGATCTTGGCTTGCGACCTTACAAGATCCAGCTTGTGCAAGAATTAAAGCCGCGAGACCATGCAATGCGTCGTGATTTTGGTGTATGGGCCGAAAATGAGATTGATCTCGATGCTGATTTTCATCGCAAAATTTTGTTCAGTGATGAGGCTCATTTTTGGTTGAATGGCTACGTCAACAAGCAAAATTGCCGCATTTGGAGTGAAGAGAATCCACATGAGACCCTTGAGACGCCATTACATCCACAAAAACTGACTGTTTGGTGTGCTCTATGGGCTGGTGGAGTCATTGGGCCATACTTCTTCCGAAATAATGCTGGAGAGTCAGTTACCGTTAATGGAGACCGGTATAGAGCCATGATAACCGACTATTTTGTTCCCGAATTGGATGGCATGAATGTGGATGAGTTGTGGTTCCAACAAGACGGCGCTACATGCCACACAGCGCACGTCACAATCGATTTATTGAAGGAAACATTCGATGAGCGCATAATTTCGCGGAATGGACCTGTCAATTGGCCACCAAGATCGTGTGATTTCTACGCCAACAAACCAGAAACGTTAGGGGACTTGGAAGCCAACATTCGTGGCGTTATTGCCGACATACGGCCCCATATGCTCGAAAAAGTGGTTCAAAATTGGACCTGTAGAATTGGCTTTATTCGAGCCAGCCGCGGCGGCTACATGCCCGAAGTCATATTTAAACATTAATGGCATAAAATTATCCTTCCAATAAAGCCAAATTGATGGACATTAAAACGATTTTCTTGTGTTTTATTTCAATTCAAAGCTCTATACCTCTAAAAAAAACACCCTTTAGATAGTCTGCGATGAGATAGTCTGCATCAACGGGATGGCAACAGTGGGCATGGCACCTCCCATAATAAAATCAAATTGTAAGCGCTATTTTAAGTGAATTATTTCAGTAATTGGTATGACATTTCATGCAAGTGGTTTACTAGCTATAAGGTATATCTGAACCAAAAGCGGCCGACCTAGCACCAATGGGCGTGGTGCCTCTCACAACTACAATGCTTTAAATGAGATATCTATCGAAATATGTGTGCGCTCGGACTGAAAATTTCTGTAAGAGGTTTGCTTACGGAAAGCTATTTCTGGATCAAAATCGAACTGAATATTGCCAGTAGGTGTGTCCACTGCCCCTAATTTTAAGACTAATTAAGGCAAATAACGCAAACTATACAAGCTATTAAGTTAAAATTTGCTATGCGTATGTCAATCACTTGAGTTTGAAATTGAAATTGAACCAAAAGTAGGCGGAAGAGGAGAAGTGGGCGTTGCACACATAAACTTTTTCATTTCTATTCGATTTTTTTTAACATTTTTCATACTCTTTTAGCTTTTTCATCATTTTTCTTATAAATCCCATAGCTATCTATTCGACTTTTTCAAACTCTTTCTCCACTTACCAATTTCTTTATTTTTCCGGTTTTTTCATTGATTTTGAATTGTATCAACATTTCCCAACCTCTTTCAACCTTTTTTTGCGTCTTTAACCGTTTTCAATATTTTCCATATTTTATCGACACTATCAATTTCTCCTTCCCATATTTTTTAGACTTTTGAGTTTTTCTCAACTGTTTCAACATTTTTCAACCTTATAATATTTAACATTATTTTTGACTTGTTCAACCACTTCAACGTCTTTTTATACCCTACACGGAGGGTATATTCACTTTGTCATTCCGTTTGTAACGCATAGAAGGGAGCGTGGCAGGTTTGGAAAAGTATATATATTCTTGATCAACGTCACCACCTGAGTCGATGTAGCTATGTCCGTCTGTCTGTCTGTCTGTCTGCCTGTCTGTGTGTCTGTCTGTTGAAATCAGGTTTACGAGAAAACAAAGCAAGCTAACTTTATGAAATTTGGCATACAGGTCACACCTTCTTACAAGCTGCTAGCATATAAAAATGGGCGAAATCGGTTCACGGCCACGCTTTCCGCCCATACTCTATGTAAATATACCCAAGTCCATTTGAAAAAAAAATTGCTGCGATTTTGATGAAACTTGCTGATTTAGTGAAGATAAGAACAACCTTAGGATCAGGCTAGGTTTTAAGTTTGCAAGGGCTCTTAAAGGGGCGTGGCACAGCCCTAAATTTTATCTTTCATAGCGCCATAGCTCGTAAACCGTGCAAGATATTGTGACGAAATTTGGTACATGAATACAGATCTCATAAATCTTGAATTGCGCATAAAGTGGGCGGAATAGTAAAGTGGGCGTGGCACTTTTTAGCAATTGAAAATTTGGATTTCGTATATTTTCAAATTGGCACATAAGATTTTCATAAAAATTTTAGGGATGATACCACTAAAAGTAGTCATCAATACAAGTTTCGATAATATTCTGGAAAATTTCGTTGAAGGGCGTGGCACAGCCTACAATATTTACAAACGTTATAAAAAGAGAACTAACAACGCAATCGCTATGAAATTTAATATGGCAGATATACTCGCTAAAAGGTGTCTTCTTGTGCAATTTTGGCACAATAGTGCCGGTGGGTGTGGCACCTCCCATATGAACAAAATACGTTTAATGCTATAGATAGTGTGCTATGAGAGTAATCTTCATAAAATTTTGTGTAGAGGTGTCGGTTACTATAAGCTTTGAAATCGAATGAAACATGACAAGATTACATCAGTGGGCGTGGCATTTCCCTCATTAACATAAAGCTATAAGTGTTATTTTAAGTGAACTATTGGAGCAATTGATCTGAAATTTAATGTTAGTGGTTTACTGGGTAATAGGTAAATATGAATCAAAAGCTTTTGAAATAACAACAGTGGGCGTGGCACCTCTCATACAATTAAAATACCTTAAATGGCATAACTATCGACATATATGAGCAATCGTACTGAAATTTGGTGTAAGAGGTTTGTTTATGGAAGGCTATTTTTGGATCAAAATCGGACTGTATTGTACCAGTGGGTGTGTCATCGCCCTAAATTTTAAGAATAATTACGGCACATATCGCAAACTATACTAGCTATTGCGCTAAAATTTGGTTTGTGAATGTCAATCACGAATATCATTTATTGAAGCAAAAGTGGGCGGAATTGGAGAAGTGGGCGTGACATATTTCGTGTTTTATATTTCTTTTCTATTTTTTTCAGCATTTCCCTTATTTTTTCGACATTTTCAACCTTTTACCTGTTCCCATTCAATTTCATTCGACATTTTCTTCGACTCTTTTATTAATTTTTCAGCATTTTTCATATTTTTCGATTTATTCAATTTCATTCAACTTTTTTCAATGGTTTTTATATATTTTCAGCATTTTCAGTTTTTTCCAACACTTTTCAACATTTTTGAACCTTTTTATATTATTTTCGACTTATTCAACCTCTTCAACATTTTTTTAACATTTATTGAAAAAGTACTTTCAATGCAGTGTAGGGTATGTGAGTTTCGGCCTGGCCGAAGATAACACCTTTACTAGTTAACATTTATTTCAAAGGAACTTTCCATGCATTGTAGGGTATGTAAGTTTATGCCTGGCCGAAGATAACACCTTTACGAGTTTTATTCTTTACGTCTTTTTTTCTATGACAATATTAATTTCCATTGCATCCCTACAATGGTGGGAAAACCAAGCAGCAAAATTCTCAAAGCTTTCAAGTTCGACATAAACAATTTATCTATTTCAATTAGTAATGCAGCATCTATGAGGGTATTTTCTGCTGCTATGCATCTTATAAATATTATCACAGAAAAGAGAAATCGCCTGGGAACAGAAACTGTCAACGACATTCTGTTTCTAAATCAGCATTTAAATATTGACGTTGACGTTTACGTCGAAATTCTAAATTACATTTGATTGTTCAACGAAGATAACAAATTGAAGGGCCCAGTGAAAGAAGTCGCTTAGTTGGAGATATTTGACAATTTATGTTTGAAACTGATCAAATACCTTCTTTTTTCGCCGATATATCGAATTTTCATGTTTGTGATTTTTCCTTTACCTAAAAACTCATTACGATGAGAAAAAGAAAAGATTTCAAAATGCGATAACTCGGCGAAAAAAAAAGTTATTTTAGCAAACTCAGCGTCATTTGAAAGAGAATGACTTATACTCTAAGGTTTCAGACATATGACAAAAAACTAGAGTTTCTTTGCACTTTTAGGTTAGAATATCTCAAAAACCTTACGTGTGAGAGCAATTCTGACCCGGATGCGGTTTCAGCGAGAAAAATTAACTCGACAACAACTATTCATCTCTCAGTTGGAACAAATTTTCCAAACTTCGCAGGCCTGTGTTTTTAATATTCACTTTATTCAATCTCATCTTCAGACTCAAACTCCGTTTTTATTGGCTATAAGGTTACAACTGCAGATAAAATATCTCCATAAAAATATTTTTCATTATTTTCCTTGATATCTCTCAATTTCGCTGGCTTTAACCACAATGGAGCCTGATACGCATCTTCAGGCTCTCTGCGAATATTTCTTACTATACCAACACTTTAGAAACTAGTAAAGGTGTTATCTTCGGTCAGGTCGAATCTCACATACCCTACACTGTATTGAAAATACTTTTTAAAGAAATATTAATAAAATGTTGAAGAGATTGAATGAGTCGAAAGATTTATAAGATATGTATTCGTGCACCAAATTTCATCACAATATCTTTCACGGTTTACGAGCTATGGTGTTATAAAAGTTAAAATTTAGGGCTGTGCCACGCCCGTTTAAGAGCCTTTGCAAACTTAAGACCTGCCTTATCTTAATTTTGTTATCATTTTCACCAAATCACCAAGTTTCATCAAAATCGCAGCAACTTTTTTTTCAAAATGGACTTGGGTATATTTACTTAGAGTATGGGCGGAAGGCGTGGCCGTTAACCGATTTTTATATGCTAGCAGCTTGCAAGAAGGTTTGACCTGTATTCCAAATTTCATTCTATTAGCTTGCTTAGTTTTTTCGTAAACGTGCTTTCAACAGACAGACACACAGTCAGACAGACAGACGGACATAGCTATATCGACTCAGGTGGTGACGCTGATCAAGAACATATATACTTTTCCATACCTGGCACGCCCTCTTCTATGCGTTACAAACGGAATGACAAAGTGAGTACTATACCCTCTGTGTAGGGTATAAATACGAACTTTAACGCGTTAACATAATAAAATTTGACAAATGCTGCTTAACGATTCGTTACTTTTTCATTAGCCTTTAGATGATTCGGAAACGTAGTTAATAAACATGAGCTATGCATTGCGTATGTCTAGCTCGAACCTCTGATTCCTCAGAAAAAGCCTATGTTGTAATTCCAAAAAGGCATTGACTTAAACGTTAAATTGATAAGAATTAAAGTGGAGTTACAGACCACGCTTTGTGGCTTTGTCACGGCACACGCTTCTCTCAGTAAAAATTGATACCCTGCATTCGTATGGATTGAGTTACAAGCACAAAGCGTAAAAAGCCGAAAAGTTGAGGAACTTTTGATACGCTTTTTCGCAGCATCAGCTGTTCCACTTATTAAACAAACTTTTCAATTCATGAAATATATTTTTATTTTTAACATTTTTTCATAGAAAGCTTTGACGCAAAGAAGCTACAACGCAATAGTCCGACAAAGCGTGAACTGTAACTTCACTTTTTGAGTCCAAAAAGTGAAAATATTATCTCAAGTACCTCATACACATCTACTTTTTTGTAAAACAGTACAGTCCGAGCATTTTAAATTCCAAAAAATGGCGACAAATCGTTCCTCATATCCGGTTTTTCTTATATCCGGATATTTTATATAAAAAGCAATTTCCGATCTTATAAAAGTTTTCTTCTATCAAAAATTATGCCGTCATTATTTGAAACAAATTCATTTCATTATTTCTTTTAAATTTTAATAAACATCAAAACAAAATAATGTGAAATCTTCAAAGGTAAACGCTCATAAAAATAAACAAAGCTTAACTAAAGCAAAAAATAGTACTAATGCCAGAGTTGCCACATACATTTTTCATACTTTCGAATAATTTCTTTTAAAAGGTTCTTATTTTATTTGAGCAAACAGTTTAAGGTGATTGAAAAATGTTTGTTTTATCTAATTTTTTGCCATGTGCGGGTATCTTATAAGTTCATTTTTTTATGAAAATAATTTCGTTTCTTGTTCGCGATAATTTCTTATGAGCGGGTTTCGTACGAGCGGACTGTACTATATTTAATTTCTATGTGAACTACATACTAAGCAATAAAATCTTTAATTCTACTTCATAGAGTAAATACAGAGGTGGCTACTTACTTTCCGAGTTCTTCCTTTATTTCGTAATTATCGGAGAAGCGCGTACAGGCTGCTGGTGCAGCCATCGCGATGGCACACTTAAGGAAATCTATTTCGACAGCAGAAGTAATAAGTTTCGGCGATTATTTTTTATGCCTTCCTTTGTTTGACGATTAAGTATTTGAGTTCTATTAAGCAGCAGACTCAAGCCCTAATTACTTGGCAATATGTTCAATAGTGTTAGGGCTAATGCTGTGACCACGTAAGATGAACCCTGAAAAAAATGAACAAAAAAAATTATTGTAAAATGGTATTGTCAATAAGAGAAATATACATATATATATAATTGATTTATGTTTTATATATCAACCGATCTTTATATAACTACACACTTGTTAAAATTTTTTGAAAATATCTTTAAGACTATGAGGAGTGGAATAAAACAAACCCATCATCATTTTTCTTAACAAATGCTTTATATAATCTTATGAAAAAAAAAATAAAAATCTTTGAACAAATTTCTTTAGATATTATTTTGTTTTATAAAATTGTTACTCAAAATATCTTCAATACATTTTTCTTTAATTTTTTTATGAGTTATTCTTTAATTAATCATAGAAATGTAGTTACTTTCAAATTGAAATTCCGGACATAGCATTGAAAGATATCATACAATTCCTACAATTATGCAGTCCGATCCACGCTTTCATAAAAAATTCATATGTTTCAAAGATATATCGGGAATTTCGATTTGAAAGCAGACACATTCCTATTATTGATTGGAAAATAACATTCCTTGCTATCTCAAAGATATTTTGAAAAATATTTTGTATATAAAAACAATTAATATTATAAATAAAATTAGACTAAAGCATTTTAAAACAAAAAAGATATCACTGGCATTATATTGTAACATATCACTTCAATTCGAGCTGCGTTGATAAAATTCTCCATTAAAAAGAAGCAACCCTTCACTTAAGCGTTGAGTAACGCAATAATGTTGGTAATATAGTAAGGTAGTGGATATACTGCAATGTTGCATTTTGTAAAATGCAACGCTGCGTTTTCAATTACATGGACTGTCAATTCTATAATTTGCTTTTGAGCTGATATAGTTGCCAGATTGTAAAAATATGTTAAAGAATGAAGTTTTTCACCACTGAAAATAAATGTTACTCACTTTATTTTACTTTTGACATCGCTCAACTGTAGCTCGAAAGACATTTTATCGTTAGTAATGTATATTATGTGGGGATTAGAACAATTTTGTAAATCACGGTAACGCAACGCAAAGGCAGCATATGATTTGGATTTAATATTGGTATTTTATGAATGACTCCGAGTTTGCTCCACATAACTAATAAAATTTGGTATAATATCGGTATTTCATTAATCACTTCGTTATTGCACTAGTTACATGGTGCAATAAAAGACTCATTAATAAAATATCCATATTAAATCCAAATTATGTGTTGGCTTTGCGTTGCGTTGCTTTTTCGAATTTTAACAAAATCAAAAATGTTAAAAAAGTCAAATCAATCTTAAAAATGTCGAAAAAATGTTGAAAATATTACAAAAAGTTGGAAAACTTTGAAAAATTCAAAAAAATGGAAATGTTAGAAAAATGTTGCAAAAGTTGAAACAAGAAAAGATGTTGAAAAATGCGAAAAACATTCAAAAGGATCACAAATCTTGAAATATTTTCATTAAGTTGAAATATCAAATGTTGATTATGTAGGCAAATATTGAAAATACAGCAATATTGTTTTGAAGTATCATTATAAGTATTATGAAAAACCGAAAAAATTGCCACAAATCGGATAAATATTAAACAAGTTCAGATATATTGAAAAGTCGAAAAATGTTGAAGTATCGAAGAAAAAGCAACAGATGCAAGAAACCTCTTAAATAAATGGGACCGTGCACATCAAAAAGTTATTAATTATACTTTTCGTGAAGATAACATTTCGACAGTTTATTAGCTTCAAGACTTGAAATATTTCATAGATTGATAAAATAATCGATTTATTCTTGTGGTTTTTTTTATTTTTTTAATTTTATGCTATTGGCGATGGGCTTGTTCACGTTTATTTCTAGATTTTTCTCTTACGATACATAGACGAAACTGTCTAGTGAAGCATTCATTCGCAGGTAACTCCTATGGAAAACTAAAAAGTCCAATGAGCCACCAGTAAATGATATTATGAGTTCTTCTTGCACAAAATTGTTTTTGAATCACCTCAATGTACAGAACGTCAAAAATATGTTGAAAATTTCGTTAAAAATGTCGACAAAAAAATTATAGTTTTCAAACTTGTTAAAATTTTTTTAATTATTCAAAATTGTTTGACGCGCTATGAACAAATCTGTTTAAATTAAGTTGCATTTCAATTTTTAAATTTTCTTTAATAGAAAACTCTTCAAAGTCTGGCAGCACATTTCACAATCTATCTGACGCAAAAGAAAATCACAACATCTCTGTTTTATTTGCATACCTGTAATTTGTTAAGTGTCTTGTTCCTTTTTGTGCTTTATTTGCGATACACAATAAGCAAATTCTGTTTCTATTTTTTGAGAACTTTTTTCTCACACTGACGACTGTCAACAATTCACACACACAATAGGTAATAAAAGCTACACTGTCAACATTCAGCAAGCAGAAAGAGCTAAAAAGCTCGTGGCGTTATTGCTGTCTGTCATAACGCCACTCTTTTTTTTTGTGTCGTGTGAGTGTACATCTGTTTCAGTTCAATAAGGCTTTCCATTGGCGTAACTAGATAGCGGTGTTTCGGGAGATCATTACCCACCGTAAAAACAGTAATTTTTAACCAATAAACCCAACACTAATGGCATATTGATTTTGTCATTGCGCTTTTAACGCATAGAATGGGGCGTGGCAAATATTAAAAACTATCTGCATATATGTATTCTCAATCAGTTTCATTATTAGCCACGTCTGTATCTGTAAAAAATAACCATTATGGGAATCGTTTAATAAAACCAGCCGGAACGTGGAATTTTTAACAAAAATTTGAGACTTGCTCGCACTTTTAATATCAATATGGGGTATGGTATTTATTTTTTGGCAAGGCCAAAGATAATACCCTAACTAATTTTTCGATTGACTTTCAATATAATCGAAGGGATAAATTATTCTGAGTATAGCCCCAAGTTCCAAACTTGACATAAGCTTTAGAAATGGTCTAGTGCGCTTACATACAAAAACCATTGCAGCAACCGTTACTTTTTCAATGTACATACACACTACATTCATTTTATCATAGAAGAGGGCGTGGTAGGTATAGAAAAGTGTAAATATTCTTGATCAGCGTTATCTTCTGGGTCGAAATAGCCATTTCTGTCGGTCTATGCCGGTGAGGAATGTTAGAAATACTCAACCAATTTTATCGCTTAACTGTATTTTTAAAAAATTGTGTAACATAAGATTTTTTGATTCATAAATAAAGCATTGGAATTGAATTGAATGGAGTTGTTTTAGGTATTGTAACCAATTTTCACAAAAATACTACGAATGCTTGCGGCAAGCTTGATAAGAAGGAGTGACCTTTCAAGTTCAAGCAAAAAATTTAAAACGCTATAAAGTTCTTTAAGATAATGTACACAAATTTCACACAAATACTAGAAATTGTTTAGGCAAGCACAAGATGAAAACTTATCAAATTTTGACAAGAGGGCGTTGCACGCAAGCAAAGGCAAAATATTTCTGTCGCAGATTTTTAATATTAATACGGTGCATGCATCAGCGTAGCTAGGGAGGAGCAAAACGAGCGTTCATCCCGGGCGCAAATGCTTGGCGGACAGTAATATTATCCTTGTACAAATTAAAATTTGATTTTGCTCAATAACCTGTAAATTTTTGGTTTAGTAAATTTAAACTGATTGTGTTGAAAAAGAGGTTTCGAATTCATATTCAAGTAAAAAATATATCATTTTGCTAAAGTCTTGCCAATGTAAAAAGTTGACTTTTTTTGCAGTTGGCGAAAGAAATTTATTTTTTAAATCGGGGGTTGGCATATTAGTTCTTCGCCCCAGGCGAAAAAAACTATTCGCGACACGCCACTGTCTGTATTGTATTAATTTTTTTGGCAATGCTGGTTTTTCGGCCTCTTTGAGCAGGTTTTTTACAGCTTATGATTAGTCGACGAAAACAAATACAAATGCCTTGGAGAATAGATCTATTTAAATTGGATTGAAAACTATGATTACATCATTTAAGGAAACATTGCCTCTGGAATTTAAAATATCTTTTAATTGTTTTTTTTTTTTCTTTTTGATTTATAGAGCTTTAATAAAGCACAACTATCACGTATAGAGAAAGTCTGAGTGGCATTTTCTATTTTTTCAACGGATTTCTAAAAAGTACAAATTTCAATTGACTGATAAATATATAAGTATCTTAGCAATGCTGCATTTTTTTAATTTAGAATACAAAAAAACACAGCCTGGTCCTCAGTTTGACTCATAAAAGGTCTTAAAAAGGCAGAAAATATTGCAAACACATTTTTTTTGTATTTTGTTATTGGCCATGTTAACGTTCTATCAATTTCTCTTTGTCGGGTAGATAATATGAATAGAAAATATACGCCCGCTGCAATTCACAAAACAATCAGAGGTCGTTTGGGAATTTTAATTTTTAGTGAGGCCAAGGATAACACCATAAAAAGCTGCCGAAAAATTAAATCTCCAAAAAATAATTTTTTTCCCTTAAAACTCATCCACTATTTCCTGCACTCATAAATTTTTCACATTTTCCGCCTTCACTCTTCATTTGTGCCTTAAGCTACGCTACTGACTGAAAAAAAATGCTGTAAGAGCCACAAATCTGCTTAACACAAGATATTTTGTAAAAATCTTATGAGAAATTGCTCAAATTTGATATTTCCTGGTGTAAAAGAATTTTTTTACGGTTTTTGAAAAAATTTATCGAACCTGCGTGAATGCCTAGTGCAAGTTTTTCATTTGAAATAAGATTTCATGCAGTAAACTTCAATGGCATGCGCTGTGAACAGTCAGGTTTGGCTAGGTTTAATATAGAAGACCCATCCCAGTTTTGTTCTCTTCGAGCGTATAGGTGTCCTGGAGAAAATGATAAAGGCTTAGTTCAATTTATTACATCAATTGATTTCTTAAAAAATTGGCTTGAGAATCGTGAGGCATGGCAAAATATGTTGCGATAAAGCGAAGACTTCTACTCCACTTTATCCTCAAGCAAAAACTTCACGCTACGCCAATGGGTTTGACGCATATTAAACAAGACATGCGACGCGAAAGACATTGATTAGGGATTGCAGTTGCCAGACTGCAGAAAAAAACAAATAATTATTATTATAGGTTTTAACTGAAGAGATCATTTATAACGTAGGACGTAGGGACTGCATCAGGATAGGTGAACTGCAGTTGTAACACTTATTATATTATTATAATAAAATGAAATAAATGTGAGAAATATTATTATTGCTTCATTTTAATCATTAATTAAGCTTCCATGTGTCATAACTGGAATACATGTAACACTTTTAATAATTTGAGATAAATGTAAAGAATAATTTTTTTGTTGTTTTTAATTTTTTCAACACCCAAGTTTTAGGCTATAGAGATATTCTACCTAGGACATTTGGGATCATGAATTAAATATTTTAACACTTGTTAAAATTTAAAGGCTCATGTTACATTTTGTGCACACACTACGGGTAGACGCTGAAATGCGGTGGTGCACAAGATCATACAATAACATAATTACGGTAAGGGTAGTTTTTGTTGTAAACACCACCTTATTTAAAGCTCCCATACATTATTTCTTATTAAAATTCGAAATTGATCTGATTTGGTTTGAAATTTAGGTTCCATACAAACAGCCCCTTTGCCACTAAAATAGCAATATCTTTGTAATCATTAAAGCTATATATATATATATAGTTTATATTTTTAACATTTGAATAGGCAATTTTTTAACAAGTTGGCCAGTTAGCTTTGCATACATTTTTTTTACACCACAATCGCTTAAAGTTTGATGTAGATATAGAGCAAAACACAAATTTTAAGTTCAACATACATTTTATAAGGAACCACTATGTCTATAGTTTAATTAAAATCACATCTGATAGCATAATTAATTAAAAATATTATGCAATGTAAATGATTAAAAAAGACCTTCATTTGTGGCTGTGGTACCAAAGCGACAGACCAAAAGTCGCAATTTTTCGAATATATGAAAAACGGCAATTTCTCGAAAACGGTGCAACTCTGTTGGAAGGTTATTAATTATTTATGGTATACCCTGTATATCGAAAAGAAAAAAACTCCCACAATTTGGCTAAGCTTAATTTCAAAAACGACCCTAGTGGCAAAAACAAAAGGTTTAATGACTTCTTTAACAGGCCCTTTAAAGGCACATAGAAAGACAACATATTATATTTATAAATTCTTTATAGGAGCTTATTAGAGCCATTTGGCGTATGAAGTATAAAGACACTTTCCCCACTTTGATGTCTTTCAAGAGACTCTGTAAAGTATTTTGCTGAGCTGTTTAAAACACACCTTGAAAACACCTTAAAAAGATGTCCAGATTTGGTTGACGTTATTTATTTTATTTATTAAGCAACTTGAAGAATTTTATTAAAATTTTATTTGTTATACCATCAAATTAAATTTTTACTTACATTACAAATTTACAAAGTCTGTCAAAAGCCCATGTTCCAGCGATTCAAAGTCCTGCGCGCTACCTACTAGGCGCCTATCATATATTATATTCCATGTCAAAGCGACAAAAAATGAACAATAATGTGCCCTATCTCGTGTGTCTCCGAAAACATGAGACGTCATGTTTTTCAAATGACACATATGGCTACATTATTAAGACATAAGAGACATGCAGTCTCTTTGTCATGACTTTATATCTTGTTCTAGCAAGATATTATAAAACCAAATTTCGCTACAAAGCCAAAGTATCTTATTAAATTTTGATACAAAGCTATTTTAAAGACCGCAATGTTTTGCTAGCTGGATTTTTGTGTCTACATAAGTTCCCCTGATGCTATGACAAGGAGACTGCTGTCGTGCTGATGAACTAAGAGATTTGGTGCATATTTGAACAAAATTAAGATTGAGCTAAGTCTTACGTACCTGAAAACACTATAGTTAAGTTTCCAGTTTTCAAATCCTCTTACAGGGACGTGCCACTGCTTTAAGCTTTAATTTTTGTCACGTCATACAAGCGGAAATGTAAAAGTGGGCATGGTACTTTTCAACAATTAAAAATTTTTATTCAATATTACTCGAAAAGGACAACCACGGTTTTCATAAAAGTTTTAAAGGTGATAACCATGAGTGCAATCATCAATTTGTTGGGTTCTCTGCGCATTCACGAAGAGTTGAGGGACTCGGGACTAGTGCTTCACCGATACGATAATTGAAAAATTATTATTATTTAATTATTATGCTCGTAGTTGTGCCAAGCTTATCGTCTCGTACTCGTTCTCGTACGAGAAATCTGTATCATTGTCGTTTCGTTCTCGTCTCGTTATTGCCGATATTTCTCGGTTATTCCCGTTCACATTGGACCTGCAGCTTTCCTGCTCACTGTCCGTTGTACAATCCCGTCTACATTTTACGCATCCGTACTGCAAACAATTGGGTCCATGTAAGAAATTTCACTACTTGGTAAAAGTTCCAAGAATAGCAATGTAAGGGTTTTTGTTGAATGGGAGGACCTATGACTGTTTATCCAAATCTGATCAGGTTTCAAAACTATAGCTGCGATACGAGCTTTTAGATGCCAAGATACGGTGTTTTAAGTGTTTTTGTTCTATAGAGGTGCCACCCCCCTTAGTCTAATCTCGTTCACATTTCATGAGTTACTTAGCATAGACAATATACATCCTAGCACCGAATTTCAAAACGTCTGTAACCATAGGTGCCAAGGTATTGCGTCTTAAGTGTGTTTGAACTATCGCCGAGAACGAGATATCGGTCAGACTCTTCTCGTTCTCGTCCTCGGTCGGACGAGAAATAATTTTTTTGATATCATTATCTCATTGTCGCTATCATGCTTGGTCCTGATAATGAGAACGATTACGATATTTATCGGTTCGCGTTGAAGCACTACTCGGAACGGAGAGCTGGTTCCTATATGAAGAAAAGACTTGTTTTAAGCTAAGATATTTTTTATTATTTGATTTTTGCCCTTGCTATAGTACACTCTCGATTATATTAGCTAATTAATGTTGAGTTTGTGCATTAAGCCAAGGGTCATTATAACCAAGGGTTTTTTTTCGTTCAGATTTTTTAAAAAAAAAAGTCGAGAGTCCGTGCAAACTTCCAAAGTGTACTAGTCCATATAACCAAGTGTAAATGTACTCGAGACTGTTATGTACTTCATTATGCCAGGCCCGCTGTTTTCGTGTTTCTGCCACTTCTGTTGGTTGTTAGTTAGCTCTTTAATCAGCTCTGTCCGTTTCTTGTTTGCTCATCCCTTTATTAAATGCTAATTTCACTTTCCATATTGAAAATTGTGGAAAAAAAGAAGAGTACACGTAACATAATGCCATTCAGTTTACTGCCCCTTGCCTACAGAGGCATATTATGGTCTATATATTGCGCGAGCTAGGGTAGGTAACCGAACGACGTTTTGCTGACCATGCAAGCCATGCACCCAAATGTAAATCCCATATGATTTGTTTGTGTATGCCGACTTTTGAGTTCGTCGAATTTGACACTGGTAAACAAACGTGGAGTTTCACAATTCGGCGATTTAAGTGGCTACAATTAAATTGGGTCAGCTGTATTTTTTTTTTATGTGCGCCGATACTTCAAGTCGATGTACTAGGAGTTTTGTTGCAATTAAATTAATTGATTTATGTTAACTAAGCAATTCGATGTACCGCTAATATCACATTCCAAGTTACTAATTTATGAATTAGCACGTGTGTGGTTTAAATTAGAGCTCTTACTGGAATATTTAAATGAATCAGACCAAGTAATTCAGGGCAATCAATTGCAATAAGAACGATGTCATGTAGGAGAAGCAATGACAAAGTATTTATTTATTTGTTTGGTGTCTTTGGATAACAATATCCTTACAGACTACTTAAAATTAAAATATACAAGTTGATATAAAACTATTAATCAACTAACAACTAAATATAACTTGAAAAAAAAAAAAAAAAAAAAAAATTCAATAACTTAAACAATATATAAGCTATTTAGCACTTTCTCAAAGGACAATTTCGAAAGCGAAAGATCTAAATTATCGTTAGCAGAAAGTTCATTATATAATGCTAAAGCACGAGTTATAGGCTCATTAAGTGCATATTGAGTTCTGTGGAATTGAGAATGAAATAATGCATAGTGGCGCAACGTTCTTGTAGGAATATTAAATCGCAATATATGAGCACAGTCAATATTACCTGAAATGAGATCGTGAATAAAAACTAAGGATTGAATCTTTCATCTTGTTTCAAGAGATCTTAAGCCCAGTAACATGATACGTGCATTGTAGGAAGGCACAGATTCTTCAAAATTCAAGGAACGCAAGGCGAATCTTGAAAACGATTTTTGAATTTTTTCCAAACGAAAGCAATGAATCATATAGAAAGGACTCCAAATAAAGGAAGCATACTCTAACCTTGACCGTACAAATGAGTTGTAGAGACAAGTCAGAGTATAAGGGTCTAAAAATTCAGAACTATTCCTGCGAATGAAAGCAAGTAAGGAATATGATTTTGGAACAACATAACTTATGTGGTCAACAAAGGTGAACTTAGAGTCAAATATAACACCTAGGTCTCTAATTGAATTAGCAAACTGCAAAGGAATGCCAGAGAGATAATACGTATAGATGGAAACAATATTGGACTTCGAGTATGACACATAAAGGCATTTATTGATATTTAATGGTAAACAATTTGAGAAACTCCAAGAAAGCAAATTATTAAGATCCCTCTGTAGAAGAGCAGCATCATTCAAGTCGGTTACTTTACTAAATAACTTTAAATCATCAGCATACAACAAAGCTTTTGCTGAATGGAAACATTGAATGACATCATTGATAAATAGGATGAAAAGCAAGGGGCCAAGAATACTACCCTGTGGTGCTCCTGAGGAAGCAATAAAATAGTATGACTTAACACGTTTTAACTCCACAAAACATACTCTAGACTGAAGATAGGAATGGATCCACTTTAAAAAAGTAGAATGGAAACCCATTTTAGAAAGTTTAGCTAATAAAACATTATGAGGGACTTTGTCAAAAGCCTTAGAAAAATCCGTATAGAGAACATCAACTTGATGTCCTTGTTCAAAAGATGAAATGCAAAATTTCGAGAAAACTGCTAAGTTTGTTATAGTTGACCGACCAGTAAAAAAAAAAACCATGCTGTTCAGGGCAAATATGACGCTTAACTAAGAAAAATAAATTATCTTTAATAACGCTTTCAAAGAGCTTAGACACATTTGAAAGCTTAGAAATAGGTCTGTAGTTGGTGATATCATTTTTACAGCCACTTTTAAATACCGGAGTAATTGATGCAATTTTCCAACAATCAATTAAATTGTCCAACATTAATGATTTATTGAAAATTTCACACAAAGGCTTGCATAAAGAAAAAGCAAAATGGATGAGATGCCATCACTATCAGCCTTAAGCGAAATTTTCATTTTAGATATAACATTAAAAATCTCCACTTTACACAGGATAACAGATCCAAGGTCCAAAAATGTCTCAACATTATCTAAAGTTGACTATTTCTTCAACTTTATAATGTTTTTAAATCAATCAGAAGACAATGGAAATTATGAGTAGGAAAACCATTTTCAAAGTTTAACAAGAACTCGACAACTCGAACTCAGTAAAGGATTTCGACCTATTTTCAATTTTTATGTATTTCATAAAAAGAAACCATACAATTGACGCATATTTTAATCTTGATCTAACAATGCTTTCGGTATGATAAAGTCAAAATGGAAGAAAATTAAATATTTGAATCAAACTTTATCCCAAAGTCTTTAAATTCAATGACATACATAAGTAGAATTATTATAAGGGGGTAACAAAGGATATCATAAGCCAAACAATCGTTTCAAAAATTTTAGATATTATGGGTCGCTAATTTGCAATGATATTTTTACAAACAGATTTTTACGTAGCGCTAATGTACGTCACTTTCCAACAATTCAAAAATACACAAGACGACAATGAATTACCATCAAAGGCAGAAGTAAACTTTTAATGGTAAAATCATCAAATCCATCTGCATCTGAACGTGTAGCTGGTTTAAGACTTTGAAAACGATTCTGAACCTTATCCTGTGTAAGGCACAGGGTACGAAACTTAGCACAGATAGCACATTATCTGAAACTTTTAGGCCAGAGCAACTTGCTATATTCGAGCAGCCTCTTTTGAATTTGACGCAACGCCAAAAAATTTAGCGTTGAATTCAATATTTGATGCGAATTTTTATATATATATATTGCTTGTGAAAAGGAGTCTGGTATAGCTGTAAAACTGAACTAGTTATCTTTACTAGGAGCCACAAGTTTCAAATTATTGAACCACTTTCGATAAAAGGCACTGAGAGGGCTGTGCAACGCATCTTGGTCTAGTATTGGATAGGAAGTTTGGAAACTTAATGTTACAGTGTAATTTAGGTTAACCACTGTAGCGCTGTACTCATGTAAGAAAAGCTTTAGGTATAAGATAGGTGTTATCACCTCGAATTATGCACTGGCTATTTCTGTTACATGGTCTGCGTTAAAAAAGGATCACTTACAAAAAAAAAATGCACAAGGTTCGAAGGCCTCTTTCCATGTACTTAAGAGATGCTCTCAGCGCTACATCGACTGAAGCCTCTGAGATCCTGTTTCAAATTGTTCCCTTGACTTTATTATGTAAGCGGATGGCAGCTTACTCAGCCATTAGACTCAAAGAAACTTATTGCTGCTCCAATGGAACAACAGGACACTCAACTATTCTTCATATTCAAGTTTTCTACACTCCAACTCTAACTATGCTGTTCAAGTAATCTCAAGCAAGAGGAATAACATAACTCACATTATATATAGGATGGGAGAAGGGGCCATATTAATTTCTACATGGATGGCTCCAAGCTGAATAGCCAAGTGAGTTATGCTATTTACTCCAAGAAACTGAGAGTAATAATTGCTGCGATTTAACCAAACCAGAGGTTACCATACCAGAGGCTATAGCTAAAGAAAAGCTTGCATCACGGCTGAGAACAAATTTCGTATCCAAAAAGAACATAAATATTTATTCAGATAGTCAGACAGCTTTTAAATCTCTAGAATCAGTCATCTTACACTCACTAGTGGGCGAAAAATAACACTCTTCTCTTGATGAGATCGCTCAACATTTTAACATTCACGTCATCTGAGTGCCTGGGCATAGAAACATTGATGGCAATTGCAGAGCTGATGTGGCTTATAATGATGACAAATTTTTTTTAATCAATTGACATTTCTACTTTTCATCTGATATGAATTCGAGAGGCTGCCTTAATTTAGGTTTAATTCTAAACTGTTATAACAATCTACTATATTTTCGTCCACTTGTTGCACATTTTCATATACAGTAGAACCTCGATTAATCGTCAGGCACCGGGATGGCCGCATGATGGATGACTGAAAAGACGGTTTATAAAAAACTTTCAGTTCTCATATTCTTAATTCTGAGAATTTTTTCGTTGTCATATGTATACAAATACGCAAAAGAATGTCAGATTAAAATTGAGCAATAACACAAAGTAATTTTCGAAATGTCTTCAAATTCAGCAGTTAAATTTGTTAACTGTGATGAAGAATCTGGACACAGTGATGACGGCGATAAAAGCTATTTATCTTTAAAACACGTTGGGTGTAACAAATTTCTCACAACATATTTTTAGGATTTCAGGATAATTCATAAAAGCTTATTTTTATCTCCTTTAAATAGGAGCTAAGAAGAAGGAAACGAAAACAATCCGTTGCATAAATACCAAGAAATGAATCGCATTTTATTTATTTTGATACGACGACAATGAAATTAAAACATAAAATGAAATGGATTATGACAGTTAACGAAGGTGACATATAATAGGGAGACGGATAATCGTGGTTCTACTGTACACACATATTTGCTATTTTCTTCTTATATTATTAGCGACAGTACAGGAGGTACTTCCAAGTGGGTGTGTCTGTAAAATTTTAATCGTAGTGCATGTTAGCACAACTCCTTTCACTTCCGCTCGGAAATTTAAGTGGAAGTGAATTTCAGCACATGCCACATGCATAAATAAAGTAATGTCAAACAAAACGTGTCAAATAATTTCAAACGTAAAACTAAAGCCAGATATGGATAGCATCAGCATAGAATCTATTTGTAAAATTGCGGCACAAAATAGAGATTTCGATGCAAGCTGTAAACTGCTTACATATATATAAGGTGTCCCATTAAGAATGCACTTTTTTATTTAAAAATAAAAACACGCATTTTTAAGCGTGCTGTGATATTTTTAGTGCATTGAAAAGAAGGCACATTCCGACTAAGTTTGGAATAAAATATCAGGCAAATAGCCACCGCGGCTTTGATGATAGTTGAAGTTTGAAGTTGTTGAGAACGATACCGAATCAATGTTTTCGGGGTTTCGGCGGCACTCTCGTTTACAGCAGCAATGTTTTCAAGTTACCAAAGTAGACTTACTGTCCATTATCGAAACAGTTTCTTGAAATTTTTTAACCACTCTTTTAATGGTCGACACATTAGCTGCACTTTCTTCCGCGAATTTTGCGAGCGGTCTCAGCATTACTTTCTCCATTTTTGTAATGGGTTTTCACAATGGCAACGCGTTGTTCTTTTATGTACCGCTCCAGTTTTAATAATCGGAACAATCATAGGTGACAGCTGTCAAATTTCAGAGCTGCCACTTATACCTAGCGACACTCTACTTATGCTAGTACATGGCGGTCGTGAATAAATGTGGAAAATTTCAATATTTCAATGGGGTAGTTTCTTTGCTTAGCACCATTCCCAAAATCTAACTCTATTTATTCAGATAGAATTACACATGGCATAAGTTTCCTTAAATTTTTAAAACTACAAGGGAACAATCCATTCCTTCTGTTAACTCAGTTTCGGGGTAATTGGACTTATCTACTTGTTCACTATATTACGGAAATATCAAGAATCTTGACATATGTTTGTTATACCACTACATGGAAATAAAATTTTAAAAAAAAAAAACAATAATCAATTGTAAGATAATTGAGAAATTTGTGCGCACTGAAAATAGATGTAAAAAAAAAGGTTTGTGTTTTCGCAGAAGCAAAAGAAACAAGTAAAGGTGTTATCTTCGGCCAGGCCGAAACTCACATACCCTACACTGCATTGAAAGTAGTTTTTGAATAAATGTTAAAAAAATGTTGAGGAGGTTGAATATGTCAAAAAAAATGTAAAAAGGTTCAACAATGTTGAAAAGTGTTGGAAAAAACTGAAAATGTCAAACGAATATGGGAAATGTTAGAAAAAATAGAATAAAAATGAAAAACACGAAATATGTCACGCCCACTTCTCCAATTCCGCCCACTTTTGTTTCAATAAATGACATTCGTGATTGACATGCACAAACCAAATTTTAGCACAATAGCTTGTATAGTTTGCGATATGTGCCGTAATTATTCTTATTCTAGGGCGGTGACACACCCACTGGTACAATCCAGCCAGATTTTGATCCAAAAATAGCCTTCCATAAACAAACCTCTTACACCAAATTTCAGTATGATTGCTCACACATTTCGATAGTTATGCCACTTAAGGTATTTTAATTGTATGGGAGGTGCCACGCCCACTGTTGCTATTTTGCCAGCTTTTGATTCATATGTGCCTAATACCCAGTAAACCACTTACATCAAATTTCAGATCAATTGCACCAATAGTTCACTTAAAATATCACTTACAACTTTATGTTAATGAGGGAGGTGCCACGCCAACTGATGCAATATTGTAAATTCTCATTGAATTTCAAAGCTAATAGTAACCGGCACCTCTACACAAAATTTTATGAAGATCACTCTCATAGCACACTATCTATAGCATTAAACGTATTTTGCTTATAAGGGAGGTGCCACACCCACCGGCACTATTGTAAGAAAATTTTGCAAGAAGACACCTCTTAGCGAGTATATCTGCCATATTAAATTTCATAGCGATTGCGTTGTTAGTTCTCTTTTTATAACGTTTATAAATGTTTTAGGCTGTGCCACGCCCTTCAACAAAATTTTCCAGAATATTGAATAAACTTGTATTGATGACTACTTTCAGTGGTATCATCCCTAAAATTTTTATGAAAATCGTATGTACCAATTTGGAGTTGTACGAAATCCAAATTTTCATTTACTAAAAAGTGCCACGCCCACTTTTACAATTCCGCCCACTTTATGCGCAATTCAAGATATATAAGATCTGTATTCGTGTACCAAATTTCATCACAATATCTTGCACGGTTTACGAGCTATGGCGTTATAAAAGTTAAAGCTTAGGGCTGTGCCACGCCCCTTTAAGAGTCTTTGCAAACTTCAAACCAAGCTTAATCTTAATTTTGTTCTCATCTTCAACAAATCACCAAATTTCATCAAAATCGCAGCATCGTTTTTTTCAAAATGGACTTGGGTATATTTACATGGAGTATGGGCGGAAGGCGTGGCCGTTAACCGATTTCGCCAATTTTTATATGCTAGCAGCTTGCAAGAAGATTTGACCTGTGTGCCAAATTTCATTCAATTAGCTTGCTTAGTTTTCCCGTAAACTTGATTTCAACAGACAGACAGACAGACAGACAGACGGACATAGCTATATCGACTCAGGTGGTGACGCTGATCAAGAATATAAATACTTTTCCATACCTGCCACGCCCACTTCTATGCGTTACAAACGGAATGACAAAGTGAATATACCCTCTGTGTAGGGTATAAAAACTGTTCGGGCACGTGCATAATTTTAATACCAATAACAGCGCTGCCTCAAGTGCAAACAAAAACGGTAAAAACAATGACGTTTAAAAGAACGACAATTCAGATGTGTCAACATATGCGCTCGTTTATAAACAAATTCAGAAGTGTCAAAAAAATAGAAGGCAATAAAGCAAAGGTGACGTAAAAAATAACAGTTTACATTAAATCCACAATGATAAACAACACCAGATACAACAACAGGACCAGCTACAATACCGTTAGCACTGGCAACAACAACATAATAGCCGCCTAAGCAAAACATCACTCTCAGCTCTTAAATTAAAACTTTTATATAATTTAAGTTTATTTAGTCGGATAATATTAATATAGACTTTGTTTTTTTGCTAAGGTTACGCGTAAGGATAAAATGCAGAATTACGATCATCTGAACTAGCCGTGTGAAAGTTTTGTTCATGTCGATTCAACCTACTCTTTCGAGATTTTAACTTCTTTAAAACGCAGAGCAGACAACGGGAGTAGCCGGATCTAAATATTTAACAAAAATTTTTTGTTTTTTTCTTTTAAAACTTTAATTTCTCGCGTAAATTTGATTTGGAGCCGAAAGTTGAAGGATCGCATTGGTCCTAATACATTGGATATATCAATCCTAGACGATGTAGTAGTGACTGGCTTAGCTTCAAGGCAGTAATGGCATTTTCGGTATATTTATACATTTTTCGGTGCATTTGATCCTGAAAAATCGTCGTCAGTACATTCGATAAGTTTTCAGTGCATTCGCGACCGCGAATTTTCAGTATATTTTTATATTTACGGTACATTTGCAGAATTTATAATAATTTCCTTTTTTTTAGTAAATGAAAAAGCTGAAATTTTTTTTGTAATTTAATGTAAAATATATCTCATTTTGCTAGGCTTTTCCAGATGGCAACAGTGAGTACCTTTTTATGTTTTTGTTTTTTTAGTAATTTTTAGAAAAATTTCGTATATTTTAGTAAAATTGAGTGTTCAAGGCAAAACAAAAGCACACACGGCCTCTAAAAAGTATATTTCGATGTCTCGATGCAGCACATTTTCACAAAACCCATCACTGCTTCAAGGCTCTCAAATGTTATACGACGAATCCAGCGATGCTGCGGATTTTCTAATCAAGGTCAAAACTCTTTGAACGAAATGCTCAGTTGATCATTTAATGGCATATTTTTATTTCCAAAATCTTATTTCTGGAAAAAATGAAGTGTGGTTTTGGTATACTCCAATGCACACCACCGCCTTTTGGTGGGCTATAGCTGAATTGGTAAAACTGACACACCTATTTTATTTTGTAAGGTTCAATTCATGTGTTGTTGCATATCATTCGTCATGCTCATGCTCGCTTGACAGTGACGTCAGCTCAAAGTCAACATTCATCGAAAAAATACAAAGCTAAATATTTTTGCGAGTCAAGTCCATAATTTTACTGATAAGTAGCTAAATATATTTTCTAGTCAACAGTGTATTGAATTGCGTAATGAGAGATAATTTGGTTCAAGTGACACCCATTTTCTGGCAGCCGTCCATAGGCGGGCTTACGCAGATTTTCACCTATATGAAACGTTAACATCACCGAAATGAAAAGTCGACTTCATATTCATGTTAAACACACCCGTATTACCTTCCACACATAAAATAAAAATCTATGGATTAGAGGGTTAGACAAACCCTTGCTATGCTATGCTTTTAAGAAAGATTTGGAAAATTCAATGATCATTATATTATACTTATCATTGAGATAACGAATTTTCAATGGTGACGTAGTTTTAATGAAGTCTCCAATTCGTCAGCCAATGATATATGGTGTGTTTGTTGATTAAAACTTTGAAGAAAAACATCTCAACAACAATCTTAAACACATGCTATGTAATTGTGAGCCAAAAAGCTTAGATGGTTTTCGTAATGTTGCTTGAAAAGTCGAACAAGTGCTTCGCGAAAGTAGGAATCAAAATCATTACTTTAACCCACAAGGACAGGTACACAAAATTAATATACATAGTTTCAGATATAAGCTATAGCCTTTTTGAAGGTGCTTCCCACGTTGAACCGCCTCGCTTTCCAATATCCGTTTATATCAAACTAAAATGTTGGCATTTTATGAATTTTGGTTATTCAAACATTTCTTTCACTGTGAAAAAATCCTACATTTTTTACTTTTATTTTTCTTTTTTAATGTTTTTGTTATCTGTAACTTTTATTATCAAATTTCTTTCATGCAAAGGAAAACAAAACCAACCATATAGAAACAGTTGAAAAGTATTTTATCGCCAATGTTATAACTTCGCAACGCTTTCACTCTGTTTACTTTGAGCTTTTTGTATACAAATACTCGTGCACTGTTATACAGCAAATCTGAGCTTATAGCGCTTACTCTGTACGTGACCTAATGGAATTGTCACTTGGATGGATGAGACTGCCTGGCGTTAATTGTTGATTTTAAAAGGCACAAAGAGTATTTATGTACATTAGCGTGTTTATTTTGGAAATTTCCTTGATTGATTTTATTTATTTTTTTTGCCTATAACGGCGCACACAGTTTGTTTCCTATTACAATTCGTATGAAAAAAATTAAAATGCAGAAAAACGAATGACAGATTTTTTTTTTTTGTTTTAGTGAAAAAGTCGTTTCATCCATATGAATTGTAAAAGGAAACACACTGTTTGCGGCGTTCGCAGGTTTGATCTAGGAAGCTGAAATTTTGAGAGGTTTTTTTTTCAAACCTGATTCTATAATACATGGTCCGCAAATTTGAAAAAACCCCCGCTACGGGTGTATTTTGTACGCATTTTCAATAACCTAAAAAAAAGGGGAAAGAGGTTTGACAACAGTGGGTGTCACCTCACATACAACTAAAATACCTAAGACGCTACCCAAGGCAAACTTTTTCTACGTTTTAGTAAGTCTGTTTTTTTTTCGTAAAATTTCAATGAAATCAGACACAAACTCTGTCCACGCCGCTTACAGGTTTGTTTTTTTTTTCTCGCTATCGCATCTCGTTCCAATTGTGTTTAGAACTGAAAAGAACTGCTTGCGTTTTCCATATCCTTCGCCGGTGTTAACGTTAATGCATAAAATATATCCACTTGTTTGTGCGTAAGCTTTGATGGGTTGTTCAACATAGTGCTTGCCGTAATATGCCTAGTAGCATCAGGAGAAGTTATGAGGAAATCCAGCTTAAATAACAGTGATGCCTTTAAAATAGCTTTGTAACGTAATTAATAAGATGCTTTGTCTTTATAGCGAAATTTGGTTAACATCTTATAGAGGCCGCATGTCTCTTACTATATGCCTTAAAACTTTGGCCATATAATTCACTTGAAAGACATGACATCTTATGTTTTCAGTCCATGTCCATTTTTTGTCGCTTTACCAAGACAAATCTGAGTAAGATATAATTCGCCTTTGACTTATAGTAAAATATATGAAAGTTAGCCAAGTAGGTAGCGCGCAGGACTATAAATCGCTGGAACATTGGCTCGAGGCCGACGTTATTTGCATAATAAATCTAGTCAACAAAACTCTAAGACCGGAAATACGGAATTTTTTTTTTTGGTGTTTCAAGGTATCCTTTAAACAGATCAGAAAGATATATTACCGAGCGTCTTGAAAGTTAACAAAGAGGGGAAAATGTCTTTATACTTCATACGCTAAATGGCTCTTATGAGCCCCTATAAAGAATTTATAAACATAATAAGTTGTCTAACTACTTGTGTCTTTAAAAGGCCTGTAAAAGAAGCAATAAAACCCTTTTTTGCTGCTATGGATGGTATCAAACTCTGATCTTGATAATATCTAAGGTGCGCCATTATATTTTAGGGAAGTCTCTTTCAGCGTTTTGATTATCGGCCGAAAATTTTAGTATCATTCACTATTAAAATGCGTGCTATCGTGCTGCTGTATCGCACTTGCCATGGCTGGTGGGATATATGCTAAGTTCATCCAGCACATTTCTGTATTGAGCAGTTCCTAAATTTCTATTTTATGCTGCGCGTTCAGATTGAATTGCTCTACAATTTGCTTAGTTAGGTCATTTGTGAAAAAAAAATAGTTTGAAATTTTTTGCTTTTACTTTTGCGCTTAGTTTTTTCGATTCTTATGGAGCTAGATCCGAACAAAATGGTAAATCTATTCTTATGTTTTCTGCACTCTTCACAATTTGTATTCGGATTAAAAGCGATTGTTGATACTAATTTTGATTTCATTAGATGCTACAGTTTTCAACTTTATTTGAAGAATCAAGTGGCATAGGACTTTCCCTGCCTTATAATATTATCTTCAAGCGAACATGATTAAGTTGTAAAAAAGAAAATAAATAATGTTTCAAATTATATATAATGATAATACCATTCTGCAACTGCTTCCTATAGAAGAAACGCCCTAAGCCAACTGGCAATCGATAACAAAACCTAATGGTGCTAACAAAGAACAATCTACATGAGCTAAGATACTTTAACCTTGGAAAAGTTACTTTATTTGATCTGGCATATTGACGAAATTGTAGTTTATCATAACATACACACTAATAGGACTATGGGATTAAATAGGCTTAAGTAAGTTGCTTATGTTGAGATATTCAATTGGGCTACACTCAAGCATACCACCACTTATCTCTGAAGTGTGATCAAACTGACGTAGGCAATAAACATATCTTGCCCAATTCATTGAATACACCAAACTCTCTTCCGTCGCTGAAAAAGCTCCTTTTTTCAGCCATTTTTATTTATTTTCCTACAGCACAAAAGCGTTAACACCTGAATGCTTATTCACCATTGAAAAATCCATAATAATTAAGCTAATCGACGGTTACTTAATCAGCACTTGTGACTTTGCGTTTCGCAATTCGTAGTTTGGATCTCATACAGAATTACAGACATCGTCCTGATGGCGATACAGTCATTTCGTGTTCGGTACTCCATACTACACAACATTATTGATAGCACAGAACCATGCTTTGTTTTCGTCACAACCTGATATTTCTGAGTCGCGGATCAACGTCTGCTTTCTCATTCGATGGAAGAATAAAGACACCAGTTGTGGTCGATTCATTCTCATCATTGTCGCTGCTTTCCAATTCCTGCTATATTTCATGAAGTTTCAGAGGTTCATTTCTTAATAAGTGATACTGTAAATAGAACTACTCAACTTTTGTGAAGTAAGCGTATGGTATATTGAATCTCATCGAGGCTCAACACAAAGGTTTCAAATGTAGAGCATTACTTAGCAGTATCCTTTTTAATCCATCTCGCACAACTGAGTTATCAAGGTGTACCAAGGTTATTTACTATCATCAATCTTTTTCCTGATAGTAAGTACTTGACTTGACTTGAGCAGAGCCTTAGATTCTACAAATTGTGGCATTCAAAGAACTTTAAGCGAGCGTCAGTAAGACCTGGATTGTGCTTTGCCATCAAACAGTCAGAAGAGCTCGCTACCGTCAGAAGAAGTAGGTCTGAAAATCAACATAATATCCATTCACCTCACGATAGGTGAATTTAGCATATAAGCAGTGAATCACTTTAATTACGTAGACAGTTTAATAACATCTGTTGTCGGTACCAATGAAGACATTCATGGGCAATCAATAAATCCTGGCAATCATCGTTCCTGTTAACGACAACGGATGTGAGACTTGGCTTACCAACAGAGCTCTGCCACTGAATTCTGAAAACTTAGTGTTGTAGGGACATTGCTAAAGTCGAAATGGTCACCAGATACTGTCAAGTTCCGATATCCATTCAAATCAAACGGCGAAAATTGAAATATATAGGATATACGTTGCGAAAATCACCAACTTAAAATCTGCATAAAACAAGGCCGTCCTAAATCATCATAGAAAAGATCGCTAAAACAGGAAATGCGTGAACCGGGAAAATGTTAGAGAGAATTAAGGCACTCGCTACTAATATGCTTTGAGTTCAGATAAAGGACACAAAAAAGGAACAACCTACGACTCCGTCCACACATCTTAAAAAATGCAAATAGGAATCATTTCAAAAAAATGATATTTCACCGAATGGAACCTTAGGCTCAGTGTCCATATATTGAAAGTAGTTGACATCAGGGCTAAACATTTCAGTTCAAAAAGATTTTTTTAACAAATTAGCATGGGGATCGCTGGTGAGCCCATCAACAGTTTTGAATTCAGATGGGGAGCTATCTGACTTATGAATCCCCACAATTTTTTGGGGGTCATGAAGAATATTGAGCTTAATTTTATTCAAATATTCAGAACAAGCTGAAGCTGATTCAATCCTTAATTTCTGAAAAATCTGCAGATAAGCATCCATGTCAACGCGGCCTTGACTACAAACGCATATATTCCAAGCTCTATTGAGGCTTATACGTATTTTCTTCAATTTTCTAGTGTATTATGGCTACGAGGAATCATTAATATACCGATAACTAATAACACATAAAGAGATAAAGCCGAAAAAAATGCATAATGATATATACCATTGTCTGCAATAGTCCACTTTAAGTCAGGGAAATTAATAAAATTCTGAAAATTTAGTATTCCAAGACCATCTCCGTTGCCAAAGTGCTCACCAGATGCCGTCAAGATTCGATTCATAGACAAATCACATTACGAAAATGGAAATTGATTGGACACAAATGCAGAAATCAGCAACTGAAGTTGGCCGGACAGTATTGAAGGGAATTCTTGGGGCACAAAAAAAAACGTGGCCGTCCTAAAGCACCGTGGGAACGATCATTAGCACAGAAAAAAAGTTAATCAGGAAAATGTTGGCGAGAATTGAAGCACTCGCTTCTAATCATGCACGTGAGGGCCTATGCTCCATGAGCTTATAAAAGATTCAAGAATAGTTATTCCCGTATTTGTAATACTAGGGGGTAGTACTCGTGTGCATATTTTGATGACAACAGGGCGATATCATCGGCATAAGCCGGTTCTTCCAGACGAACGCTAAAGATCCGTACATGACCGATTTGTACGGAATCCAGCATAATGCCTACGAAGTGACACGTCGAGTTGCATTTGCGATCTTTATCCATGGAGATGTAAGCTTTTAGTTAGGCGTTATAGTGGGTGATTCACTTAGAGGTTTTTTTTTATTTGATTTTTTTTTTGACACATCAGACTGGATTCATGCTGTCATCTTATTTTTATTCAGTATTGTTTGCCATTTCATTAAGGAAAGACTTACGCCAGAAAAACGCCTGTAAATTGTGGAAATTTGTTAGAGTCACTAAAATTTTAACTTTATATTTACTCAAAATTCATATGATTTTTGAAATTATGAAGTCAAGAAGGCTGCATATATATACTATATATATGTTTATAAAATTAAAAATTTTCAGTGTTAGGACATATTGAAAATCCATATGGAACCCTATGCACACCATTCCATACCCATTTAGTGCACAATTTTACTAGATAATGAACCCACAAAAACTGCTCCAAAATATTAAAAAAATTTGTACTGTGTGGAGAAGATCGACGTTTTAGTGTGACCAGCCCAGAACACGGGCTTAAATCCAATAGAGCAACTGTAGAACGAAGTCAAGGCTGAAACCGTAAAGAATAATTATGGATATATGGACACTCTTTGGTCTCTCACACAGTAAGATTGTTGTGCCATATCCAAAGCAAAATGCCATAAAGACGTGGAGAGTATGGGTCGCAGGTGTGAAATTGTCATCAAAACAAGAGGCTACAACATTAATATTCCAATAAGTCAACAAATTCATTTTTAACACAATAATTTCTGCTTTTTCCAAACTGTGCTATTTATATGCTCATTTTTTAAATATTTTGATCATTTTTTTTTTATTAATAAATTATAGCTGAATATTATTAAATATGATGAATAAATTTTTGCAAAAAACCAAACACTTGTTGTTTGTTAATAATATTTACATTAATATAGCATAAGAAAGAACTTTTAACAAAATGTGCCATTTATATGTCCATGGTTGTATGTATGTATGTAGGTACATTAGACATGCTCAAAATAACCACATGCTACAGAGCTCTTCAGGAACGCTTAAAAATCGTTAATGAGCTACTTTTCGAGAATATCCTCACAAAAAAAAAAAAAAAAAAAAATAACTTCAAAACAGCAAAACTTTAATTTTTCGAAATTTGAGTAAAAAAAATTAAGAAAATTTCACTTTTTTCAGTTTTAAAATTCTTTTACCAATTGTTTTCAATGTTCGTGTTGTACACATAAGAAAGTACTGAAAAAAACTTAACCGCTATTTTTTCAGCCTATATACTATATAAGGAAAACATTCATGATCTCTGCGCAAGTTGAGCTTTTGCTTTGCTTCTTTGATAGCTGAAATCCTTTGTTTTTATGACTATAATCACCTTAATGCATTAATATTTGAAATTATCAATGCCACTACATGAATATCACTAAAAAATATAAATGAGAAAAAAATATTAAATTTAAAATTTTGTTTTTGAAAGCGCTGTTGTTGCAATTGGCTTATTATTGCTGCAAAGTATGCTAATTACTTGTGTATGAACTGCTTTCAAACATAAATTAATTTTCTTTTTTTTTTCACATTTATGTTTCTAAGTGGCTTTGACAATTTGAAATAATAGTGTATTGAGATAAATATAGTGAAAATAGCAAATGCTTCGAGCTATTAAACAAGAAACACAAAAGCTCTACCTGCGCAGAGCTCATGGATTTTTTCCATATTTATAGGCTTAAAAAATAGCGGTAACAATTTTTCCGGCATACGAATGGAAAAAAAAATTTCTAAATAAAAATAAAGTGCAATATTTTGCAGCACTGGCAGCAAGTCTTGAGACTTGCTTTTTTCTGCTTTTTGATTCAGTATATACATATGTACTTGATAAGGAGTAGATTTTAAGCATTTCCGAAAAATTCTTGAACATGAGCTTATTTTAAACATTTCTCATACTATAGATATAAAGCTAAACGTCTATGCAATACAACAGCAATTAAAAAACATATATAGTCAAAAAAAATCAATCCTTGGAACTTACTCTCTTGGGACGTTTTGTCCAAAATTCCGCTACGTATCCAGTATTTTTTTCTATTTTTTTATTTTGTCCACGCAAATTTTACACTTGAGGTTTTAGTTGCGACGAAAGCGATTTTATTAACACTTGGAAAACTGCTACATTATTTTCATATTTAAAATATGTGTACATATACATATGTACATATATATTTTATACACAAAAATATAAATATACCAAAAGAAAAATATATGTATATGATTTATTTTGTTATATGCCACTCAAATATATATACAATATATTTATATAATAAAATACTATTTATTTGTTAATTATTGTTATAAAACTTATACATATGTATATATATATACATATGTATAAATAGTCAAACAAAGATTTTTTCAACATGCACATATTATTTGTAGTATCTTATATATATATATATATATGTATGTATATATATTTTGTAACAATATTCTAACAATTCCAACCGCACAAATATTTTTTTTTACTATATCTTTATATTAACATGTACATAAAAATATATATCATAAATATGTACATATATATATTTTCACATACACATATGTATGTATATACAACATGTGCATTTATATTGCAGTTCTATGTACTTTAACTAAACACTGTTATGCTGCTTAAAACCGTTAAATTGTCTCTATTTCGAGTATATATATTTTTTTTTTTTTGTTTTAACTTAGCACTTCGGCAATCGAACCATCAACGATTGTTGTCAAATTTATTAATTTTTTTTTTATAACTTGGGATTTGCTTTCTATTTTATTTATAAATCTATATTAATTTTTTTTCGGTTTATATTGTGGCTTTGAACTGTTTTTGTTTTTTTTTTTCGTTCGGCGTAAAAAACAACAAATATGTGATTTGCGTTTTGAGTTCAGGTTATTTTTAATATAACAATATTTTTATTATTTTCTTTAGTATATAACGGTTGTATATATGGTATATTTCTATATATATGTATATATATAAATATATATATACATATATATATATGTATGTTTATGTACATTTATATATATTTTTATATATATATTTTTTTTTATTTTGTATTTATGTATACACATATATATTTATATGTATATATATATATATATATATAGATATATATGTATATATACGAGTGTTAAAACTTCAAGAATTAAGAATTTCTAGGCAGCAGCGAATTTTAAGCGAACATGTACGAGCGAACACTGCTGGTAACAAGTTAGGACACGGATACTCATCGTGTCTTCCGTCAGTTGTTATGATACAATAATGTAGGTTAGCTCATTTCCCTGAGTTCGCTCTTTCCTTGGCAACACAATTGTCAATATCCTATACAAAATGTAAGCAACTCGTCTACAGTTGTAAAATTTTTGCTTGGATTGTGACAAATGCGTTACTAAAATTCGCTCAAAAAGCCAAACTAACCTGCTCACGTATTATTGTATTCCAACCATGGTCAGAAGAGAAAAAACGCTTTGAGTATTATGGGAAAAAAGTTGCATTAATTACAATTTGGGGGCGCATTGGTTTGGGTGCTCTTATCATCTATACACCATGTCGCGCCTGTCAAATGCGGTATGTAGCCGTTTGACTCTCCCCGGTTTTTGTGTTTTCCTTTCTAATTTTTATGTTTTTTTTTTTTTTTTTGAAATTTTCTTTTTTGGTATGTATGCGCTCACGGCGCAGTGCGCAATGCGTCTGTGACAGAGCGCCTATTATAGTGGTTGTGTCTTTTTTGGCAAAGCAATAACACAGCGTTTTTACAATGCTACATACACAGCGGCAGTGGGAAAATCATCTCTGCATATTGTCTGGACTGGCAATAAATAAGTCCATTCAATTACAGGTGTTCTGTAAACAGCGTAATTTGAAAGAGCGCGAGTGAATGTGTAAAAATTTCGCTACCAAGTGTAAAGGAATGAACAACTTACTCTTCAACAATCGATACTGAAATTCTTCCTTGCCAAATTTTTCACTTTGCTCAAGAGAGCAAATTTTTGTGAAAAACAAAAGATTGTACAGCGCACAAATATTTCAAAATAAGAAATAAAAGACTTCATGCTATTCCTCATGTATGTCAAATTTTTTTAAAAAAAATTTTTGAAAGTCGCGGAACATAATTTGAAAATTTTAGTGTATTTTAAAATATTAGCGCAGTGGGCTGCAAGAGGAAAAAGTTTAAGTAAATTGACGACGTACTGTTCACTAGACCGTACATTATTTTTCAGACCATTTTTGAAGCTATCTTGGCCCAGTATAGTGTGCCACGTTAATTTTTTTGTATATATACATATATACTCAAAAACCTATAAACTTATAAAAAAAAAATTGTTAATTATTTTATTGACTTTAAAACAAAAATACACTGAAAAGAAAATTGAAAATTTATTATAATAATTAATTAATAATAAGCTAATAAAATTAAATATTAAGTTTTCGCTGTCTCGCTATACTGGGCTAGTAAAAAAAAAAATCTGTTAACGTCAAAAAAGTTCGCTGTTTTGAACAAAAGCATTGATATACCACGCTCCTTGATTGAGGACACTTGGGCAATAACATACAGTCTACTGTGCACAATTGTTGTTCAGCACATCGCTGCGGGCTGCAAGCAAGGCTAAATGCGACAAAAATTTGAACAAAAACAACATACATAAGCCAAATTGTTCTTGGTAGTCTAAGGCGGGGGTGGCCAACCTTCTCAGCAGGCAGGCCAAATTTCAGCAATAAAATTTAATGCCGGGCGGCGGCTGGATTTTTTCTCTATCTAACCCTAGACCCGTCTTCGGGGTATATTTGTACCCCAAGCCACTTTCAATGCAGAATTTAAGATAAATCCAAGCAGCAAGGAGAGTACGTACTCGTTCGCCAGTGTTGCTAACAGAAATTTTATTTTATCTCATTTTGTACTTTTTCGAGTACTTTTTTGAGTATTTTTTCGAGTAATTTTTTGAGTATTTTTTCGAGTACTTTTTTGAGTACTTTTTCGAGTACTTTTTCGAGTACTTTTTTGAGTACTTTTTCGAGTACTTTTTTGAGTATTTTTTTTAAAAATAAAAGTATAAATTACATTTTGAATCAGATTTTTCCCATATAAATATAATGGTTTACAATTGTACTCCATAGACGGTCCACGTATAATTTTACCATAGACGGGTGCAGGGTTAAAGTAAACAGGCAAGTGCGCTGCAGCTTCGACCACATCGTTACATCCTTATTATTGAGATCGTGGTCAAACGCTTGTTTGATTTAATGTAAAAAAACCAAAAAATAAGATAATAAAGTAACTGAGAACTTAACATATTTAATAGAATATATATATATATACATATATATATTTAAAAGAGAGACATCGGACTTTGTTTTGCAGCACTAAGTGCGTCAAAATATATCTCAGTTCATGTTGCTGCTACACGCAAAAAGTTTTCCAACTACTGATTTGGTGCCTAATGCGCTCGAAATAGCGAAACCATAGACAGAGCTTGCTTGCAAAAAGCATCCTTTAAAATCCTGAAGTCGACTTTCAAATCTATACGCCGCCTCCTTTGCAATGACAATGCAGCGAAGTGAGAAAAGTTGCTTGTTCTCATTTGTTGTTCCCAAAACCAAGTTTCATTTGAAATGCAGAAATATGATTCTACATCTTATGAGTTAATAGATTTTTTTCTTATAGACGAGTATTAACGTCATTTAGGTGGCTAGGTATATCGACCAGAAACGCACTTAGTCTTCAAACTCTGGGATAGTTTTTAAATTGCTTCATTCTTTGGAAGCAAAAGTATTTCTTGCTGCAAATCAAACACTTTGGCACGGTCACCCATCTTCTGCCAAAAATGTAATGTCATTATAATCTGAGTTCAAAGTCATTAGAAATTATTGAAGCTGACGGTAATTCAACCCGTTCGACTTAATGAGAACCGCTATTTTGAAGACCACTTTATGATATTATTCATTTTGAGTGGCTTTGAACATTGATCTAATAAATAAACCAATGAAAATTTAGCATTAAAGAAGCTCCTTCATTTCAATCAATTTCACTAAACCTTCATATTTCCCAACCATTGCTAGATCACCATCTATAACGCTGTAACTGCTTCTAACAAATCTCGTGACTTATAAATGTCCTGGAGTGGATACAACGGCGCTAATATTTTGATCTTTTTAAATGGACATCAACACCTGTGTTGAAAATTGCCAATTCATCAGAATCTGGCATATCTGTGCTTTCACCTAATGCTAGAGCATAAGATATAAGCTCGAATGCTCGACTTTTCAAATTAACTTCGATATGTTTTCCAATACCGTCCACACGCCTAGTAATAGTCTGATGAGAACTCCTTATTTTTATACCCTACACAGAGGGTATATTCACTTTGTCATTCCGTTTGTAACGCATATAAAGGGGCGTGGCAGGTATAGAAAAGTATATATATTCTTGATCAGCGTCACCACCTGAGTCAATATAGCTATGTCCGTCTGTCTGTCTGTCTGTCTGTCTGTCTGTCTGTCTGTCTGTTGAAATCAAGCTTACGCGAAATCTAAGAAAGCTAATTGAATGAAATTTGGCACACAGGTCAAACCTTCATGCAAGCTGCTAGCATATAAAAATGGGTGAAATCGGTTAACGGCAACGCCTTCCGCTCATTCTCTATGTAAATATACCCAAGTTCATTTTGAAAAAATGTGCTGTGATTTTGATGAAACTTGATGATTTAGTGAGGGCTCTTAAAGGGGCGTGACACAGCCCTCAATTTTAACTTTTATAACGCCATAGCTCGTAAACCGTGCAAGATATTGTGATGAAATTTGGTACACGAATACAGATCTTATAAATCTAGAACTGCGCATAAAGTGGGCTGAATCGTAAGAGTGAGCGTGGCACTTTTTAGCAATTGAAAATTTGAATTTCGTACAACTCGAAATTGGCAAATAAGATATTCATAAAAATTTTAGGGATGATACCGATGAAAGTAGTCATCAATACAAGTTTCGTCAAAATTCTGGAAAATTTCGTTGTAGGGCGTGGCACAGCTTACATTATTTATAAACGTTACAAAAAGAGAACTAACAACGCAATCGTTATGAAATTTAATATGGCAGATATACTTGCTAAAAGGTGTCTTCTTTCAAAATTTTGGCACAATTGCGCCGGTGGGTGTGGCACCTCCCATATAAGCAAAACATGTTTAATGCTATAGATAGTGTGCTATGAGAGTAATCCTCATAAAATTTTGTGTAGAGCTGTCGGTTACTATAAGCTTTGAAATTCATTGAAACTTGACATGATTGAATCAGTGGGCGTGGTGTAAGACATTTGTTTATGGGAGGCTATTTTTGGATCAAAATCGGACTGTATTGTACCAGTGGGTGTGTCACCGTCCTAAATTTTAAGAATAATTACGGCACATATCGCAAACTATACAAGCTATTGTGCTAAAATTTGGTTTGTGAATGTCAATCATGAATATCATTTATTGAATCAAAAGTGGGCGGAATTGGAGAAGTGGGCGCGACATATTTCGTGTTTTTCATTTGTTTTCTATTTTTTTCAACATTTCCCATATTCTTTTGACATTTTCAACCATTTACCTTTTCCCATTCAATTTCATTCGACATTTTCTTCGACTCTTTCATTAATTTTTCAGCATTTTATCATATTTTTCGACTCATTCAATTTTTTTCAACTTTCTTCTATGGTTTTTATATGTTTTCAGCATTTTCAGTTTTTTCCAACACTTTTCAACATTTTTGAACCTTTTTACATTATTTTCGACTCATTCAACATTTTTTTAACATCTATTTAAAAAGAACTTTCAATGCAGTGTAGGGTATGTGAGTTTCGGCCTGGCCGAAGGTAACACCTTTACTAGTTATTGTTTCAAACTGATTTCCCTAAACTATTCATGATGACAGTTTTAAGTCTTTAAATAGCAACACTTCCACCAAAAAATCGACTTTCGGATGTCGCAAAATGAAAAATTTTTATTAAACGACCAAATTGAAGAAGTTCAAAAGGTAACGAATGGCACGCATAGCAAATGTTCCGTTTTGAACGTTCACCTCATGTTTCTCAAACAGGTTTAGTAGTTGACTATCTAGATATAAACATTTCTAGTTCAAAATAATAATTCAAAATAATAATTTTGAATTCAAACAGCCAGTCGTTCTCACTTTTTAAACAGTCTATCATTTACACTCCATAACTTAACTACAGAAAATAGCTAAGCTCCTGCAAAACTTAGTCTTTCTTGGTAAATCAAATTAGCGTTGATGCTTTAGAACTCTGCCTCAGAAAGAAATGCTGATGTAATGAAATTTAATATAAAACTACCTAAATAATAATAAAGTTAAAATTTTACTACAAAAATTATTTTAAGTATTTCTTTAATGGCTTTAAAGTGAGATCGATAATCACACTTTAATCCTTATTGAATTTTAACTTTTTATCAAGCACACTCTCCAAAGTAATGGGTGTAGTTCAAAACGCCCAAATTGAAAGCATTAAAAATTCTGACAAAAACTGCGGCTTAAGTTTACTTTAGCTGACATTCTCCAATTTATTTTCTTTTCTTAGGGGTAAAAGGGGGTCAGAAATAAATAAAAATTATGAAAAAACAACGGGCCGCTCGGATTTAGTTTGCATGGATATAAAAAATTTTGGTGTCATAAGAAAGATAATTTAATGGCCTTCAATAATGGAGAGAAAAGTTTTAAAATTTAACCTATAATTTTGGAGATATGACGACTTTTCTGAAATTTGGACCAACTTTTTTTTAAAAAAACCTTTTTTTTCCCTAAAAATGTCTTAATGACCCATGAGTTTCTTAGCATATTAAGAGAGCCTGGTTCGTTCCCTTTAAAATGGTATATAGTTCGTTGTAAATTTTTTATTATTTACCCCCTTTTTTACTGGAAAAAAAACATATCATTCAATGAATTCTTATGGAAAGTATGTATTTGTGGACAAAAACAATAAAAATCCAACAACAACTACTACAACAACAACAACTATTATTATTATTACAAGGCTATTATCAGTGTAAAACTTATAAATTTTTATTAAAAATCGCGCGCGCGGGAAAAAAAAGGTTTTTTTAACAAAAAAGCCATTATGAAGGCCATTAAATTATCTTTCTTATGACACCAAAATTTTTGATATCCATGCAGGGGTTCCCAACTTATGATAATTTTTACAAAAGCTATATCCGGAACTTCCTATGGCTATATCCTCGAAACTAGATTCGAGCGGCCCGTTTTTTATTCATAATTTTTATTTATTTTTGACCCCCTTTTACCCCTAAAAAAAAAAAAAAAATTGGAGAATGTCAGCTAAAGTAAACCTGTTCCAAAACTGCAAATTTTAGTTTCGACAACAGAGGTAGCAGATTTCCTTACGAAAAATCTAATATATTTTGCACATTAAATAAAATAAAAATATTATAATAATTAAAGAAATTGTTAGCTAAAGCAAGTAAGAAATACTTACCCCATAGTATAATTCACAACAATGCTCTCAATGGCAATGGCCTGTTATAACGGCGCCCCCAAAATACTTTCGAAGAAACAACAACAACTGCTTGTACTTACACCACCACATTCTCATTAAGTTGTCACCGACTTGCTGAACTGCCTTTGTATTTGAATACGATTGTCAATTTTCAATAAACGTTTTTTAATAAATAAAGCAAACACTCATAACATTTTGGATAAAGGATATTAAAATTTAAACACTTGTTGCCTCCTTGAGCAAATGAAAAAGCATTTAATGAAATTACATTTCATTTTCCGATATAAAATAAAACACTGCGAGTACTTTTCCAGCGGCAATGCCAGCTCTGCCGACAGCACAGCCTTCATTTGGATTTGCATTTTCATGCAATTTCACTTAAATATTTTGCTGAATTTATTACACAAAACTCACGAAAACATAAATTTCACATTTTTAATGCTTCTATTTATTTTACAACATTAGTAAAGAATACGAAACATTGAATTTATAGAGATTTACGCGTATTTTGCACTTAAAATTAAAACTAACTGATGACAGTTGACAAGGTTGCCACGTGCTCAGTCCTATAACGACAGTAGAGGTTTTAATGAAAGATCAACCACGGGAACTTATCCAAAAAAGGTGACAACGTTTTAAATTTTTTTATGTTGAAAGTTTCATGTTCTTATAAGGCATCTAAAATCTTTCAGTGCTGCTATTTTATTTAATTTAACTCTGGTTTAATCAAAGTTAGTTTTAACTGCTTGCAGTGAGCGCGTCAATTACTTTTTTATTATCTTATTTTGACAAAGCACGATATCTTCATTTTCGTGTTTTAAAATATATATAATTTTGTAAAAGTCAACATACGTCAGCCGCTCACAACCAGATTAACCATGATCTGGTGACTGATGCTTGTTTTCACTATCAGCCTTACTTGAACTATCAATTGCAAAAAAAAATAAGCGAGAGGAAATGACGTTGAAAATGCAACGCTGCCTCCCGGAATATTAGGCTCGGTTCACACGAGCGTTTTTTCAACGCGCGTTTTAGCATAACACAAGGCCACATACAATGAGCCACACATGACAGTGGGTCTTATTGCATATAACGTTGTGTTATGCAAAAACGCTAGTGTAGTCTTAGAGTAAAAGGCCTAAAAATGAAAACGACAAAAAAGTTGAACGACAAAAAGTTAAAAAACAAAATCTAGTTCAGCTTCAGTTGAACAATAAAATAATTGTACCATCTTAGTACGAACGGCAAAAAGTTTGACATCAAAGATATATGATCGTATTATTTCCATGTCTACTCTCAGTAATTCGACAATTGCAACTAAAACACAAGAAACTAAAAAATAGGATGGAATTTTTTCATCTAGGGCTATTTCGAAATATGTGAGAAATCCGATATTGAGCGTATCTTCGTCAGCTTCTCCTAGAACTGGGAAATAAATGTCTTGCAGGCATTTGAAACATTTTTGTGGATATTTGCTGCTTTGAATTGAACATACTGTGGGGAGTTGTGTGTAGCTTTCTTGCTGCTTGCAGAGATACTGGAACGTATAATCATTGCTTAAGAAAGAATTCTGTATGGTTTTCGTAGAACTTCAAATTGTACTAAATTACTTATACTTCAGAAGTACATGGAACTTAATGGTGATTTAAAAAAATTTATATAATTTATGAAGCACGAAAGTTTGTTGAGAAATCTTGCTTCCATAAAATAAGCAGCAAGCAGTTGGAACTAACTTTGACTTTACCAGACCCAAAGCAAATAATAAAACAGCATTGCTTGATTCTAAATAACTTATAAGAACATCAAATTTTTAACAACAAACTTTATAACGTTAGCAAAAAAAATTCCCTATTTCGGATAAGTTTTCCTGATTTTCTTTTCATAATAAACCACTACTGTCGTTATTTCAACTGAGCAGGTGGCAGCCTTGCCAACTGTCATCAGTAAGATTTAATTTTAAGAGCAAAATACACGTTAGCTTTTACAAATTCAATTTTTCGTAGTTCTAATGTTTTAAAATAAATAGAAGCGTTAAAAATATGAAATTTATGTTTTCGTGAGTTTTGTGTAATAAATTCAGCAAAATATTTAAGTGAAATTGCATGAAAATGCAAATCCAAATGAAGGCAGTGCCGTCGGCGGAGCTGGCATTGCAACTGGAAGTGTAGTGTTTTATTTTATATCGCAAAATGAAATGTAATTTCATGAAATGCTTTTTCATTTGCTCATGGAAGCAACAAGTGTTAAAAATTTAACATCAATTTTCCAAAATTTTATCAGTGTTTGCTTTATTTATTAAAAAACGTTCATTCAAAATCGTGAAAGCCGAAGGCATTTCAGCAAGTCGGCGAAAAGTTAAGGAGGTAGTGTAAATGTATTGCAGTTGCTGCTAAACTGCACCAACCGCTGCTGTTTCTTCAAAAGTTTTATAACAATGACTGAAAGTCTACCGCGGGGTAAGTGTTTTATTTTTATACCCTACACAGAGGATATATTCACTTTGTCATTCCGTTTGTAACGCATAGAAGGGGGCGTGGCAGGTATGGAAAAGTATTTATATTCTTGATCAGCGTCACACCCTGAGTCGATATAGCTATGTCCGTCTGTCTGTCTGTCTGCCTGCCTGTCTGTGTGTCTGTCTGTTGAAATCAGGTTTACGAGAAAACTTAGCAAGCCAACTTAATGAAATTTGGCACACAGGTCAAACCTTCATGCAAGCTGCTAGCATATAAAAATTGGCGAAATCGGTTCACGGCCACGCCTTCCGCCCATACTCCATGTAAATATACCCAAGTCCATTTTGAAAAAAAGTTGCTGTGATTTTGATAAAACTTGGTGATTTGGTGAAGATGAGAACAAAATTAAGATAAGGCTAGGTCTTAAGGTTGCAAAGGCTCTTAAAGGGGCGTGGCACAGCCCTAAATTTTAACTTTTATAACGCCATAGCTCGTAAACCGTGCAAGATATTGTGATGAAATTTGGTACACGAATACAGATCTTATACATCTTGAATTGCGCATAAAGTGGGCGGAATTGTAAAAGTGGGCGTGGCACTTTTTAGTAATTGAAAATTTGGATTTCACATAACTCCAAATTGGCACATACGATTTTCATAAAAATTTTAGGGATGATACCACTGAAAGCAGTCGTCAATACAAGTTCATTCAATATTCAGGAAAATTTTGTTTAAGGGCGTGGCACAGCCCACAATATTTATAAACGTTATAAAAAGAGAACTAACAACGCAATCGCTATGAAATTTAATAGGCAGATATACTCGCTAAAAGGTGTCTTCTTGCAAAATTTTGACACAATAGTGCCGGTGGGTGTGGCACCTCCCATATAAGCAAAATACGTTTAATGCTATAGATAGTGTGCTATGAGAGTAATCTTCATAAAATTTTGTGTAGAGGTGTCGGTTACTATAAGCTTTGAAATTCAATGAAACTTGACAAGATTGCATTAGTGGGCGTGGCACCTCTCTCATTAACATAAAGTTGTAAGTGATATTTTAAGTGAACTATTGGTGCAATTGATCTGAAATTTGAAGTAAGTGGTTTACTGGGTATTAGGTACATATGAGTCAAAAGCTTTTGAAATAGCAACAGTGGGCGTAGCACCTCCCATACAATTAAAATACCTTAAGTGGCATAACTATCGAAATATATGAGCAATCATACTGAAATTTGGTGTATGAGGTTTGTTTGTGGAAGGCTACTGTTGGATCAAAATCTGAGTAGATTGTACCAGTGGGTGTGTCACCGCCCTAAATTTTAAGAATAATTACGGCACATATCGCAAACTATGCAAGCTATTATGCTAAAATTTGGTTTGTGCATGGCAATCACGAATATCATTTATTGAAACAAAAGTGAGCGGAATTGGAGAAGTGGGCGTGACATATTTCGTGTTTTTATTTCTTTTCTAATTTTTTCAACATTTCCCATATTCTTTTGACATTTTCAGTTTTTTCCAACACTTTTCAACATTTTTAAACCTTTTTACATTATTTTCGACTTATTCAACCTCCTCAACATATTTTTAACATTTATTTAAAAAGTACTTTTAATGCAGTGTAGGGTATGTGAGTGTCGGCCTGGCCGAAGATAACACCTTTACTAGTTTTTTTTTTTTTTGTTGACACCGAATTTCAACGATGCTTTCCAAACATTCCATAGCCATTTTACGATCTGAAAATAGCTTAAATTTTTTGTTTAATATAATGACATCTGCATAATTACGATAGCTTTCAGAGAGCATGTTGACTCTGAACCCACTCTAGTAAATTTTTTTTTTTTGTGCAGAAATTTTTGTTCTTAAATCATTTACTTGGTCTTGCCGAAACTGCTCTCATGATGAAATATTATTATAATGTTCATTTGATCTTGCTTTGCGGTCCACAAGATGACTTCTGGTGAAACACATGCGGCCTCATGTTGGCCACCCCTGGTCTAAAGGATCAAAAAACTTTATTATCCCGTTAAAAAGATAATTTTTGTGTATTACTGGCACACATATGTATCTCTTTAAATAAGGGCGTTTTGAATGTAAATGCTTGTTGCTTTTATTTTTAAAACGGGCTTATCGAAATTGGCGAAGCTCAAATTGCAAGAAATAAAAATGGGAAAACAATTTTTGTGTAAAAATTCCATAGGTAGCGTGGCAATGCCCGGAAATGCAAATTTGAATGCTGGATAACTTGAGAATTATAAATAGATATTGCTACCAAATTGTGTGGGTAGTTAAAAAGAACTGTAGACGCTAATTGGCAAAAAACTAAATGGATATAAAGTAGCCGGGGCAATATTTATGCAAGCAATGCATTAGGTTAAAATCTATCAAACAGCTTTTGACAGCTTACTACCCTGATTAAATTTATATAAGTCCATTTGTCTATACGAGCACTACCATACGAACACTAAACTGTTAACCCACGCATTACTCAACGAATTTTTGTGAAAATCATTATTTCGGATGCTGTAATGCTTAGCTCTCACTGTACAAAATAAGTTTTTAAAATAAACAGAAATTCATCAGTGGACGCAGTACTTGCCATATAAAAAGCAGCTTAAGGCTTTGAACCAAGAGAGCAGAAATTATGTTAAAAATCGTTATAAATGCTTTGATATCATCACCTCCAACTGTACAAAAAACGAACCATATTACACAAATGGGCGTCGTACCTCCCATATATTAGTGATATTCAATATTTAGAACTCAAATAACCTTGGTTGCCACTATAACAGGGTCGCATTAGTATGCGAAAGCTTTAAAAAATAATAATTTCAAAACAATGAATAAAATCGAGTAACATGTCTGAGTTCCAGCTCCGTATAACGTTGAAGCATATTTTTTATGAGCATTCGCCCACTTCACCATAAATTTGTAGTAGCAACGATTTCCCATTCTCATTTTACCGGTATATTCCGATACATCAATATCGGCGATATTTATTTGCCGATACATCGATATACACAAAAAAAAAATTTTCCTGTGCCCCAAAGAGCCTTTTTAACCAGGAAAGGGTGAATGACATGATCACCAAAGCAAGGTCCATTATTGGACACTTTAGTCATTCCACTAGTAGTAGTAAGATTTTGAAAGAAATGCAAGCCGCGCATAATGTTTGAATCAAAGAGCGAAACAAAGAATGTGAGAAGTAAAATAAAAATTTTCAAAATCGCGAAAAACTCTTTACGTCTCTGAACTGATCCCAGGAAATAATTAACTTTGCTATCAAAAAGGTATGATATCTACATAGTACCTTTTTGAAGTGTCTGAGATTGAAATAACTTGAAGTTTAGTGCAATGAACACGATTCCAAGAAAAAACTTAAAACGACCTTCCATGGACATGTGCTGTTATGTTAGCGCACTGCTCATCTAAGGTAGTTCGGCAAAAGGCCGTTGCCGATAGAAGACCGAAAAAACTAAAGGTACAGTAAGCAAAGAACGACTCATACCGGTCATTCTTTTTATAGCTTCTCGGATGATTTCTTAAGCGTTTGGTTTTTGAAAATTGGAAAAAGAACAAAAAATTTGCAACAGTGAATGAAATATTAATTTCCTTCCATTTTCTTTTTAAAGATTAATTTATGTAAATCTTGCCTGTAGCAATGCCTGAGGCGATTCATCCGTAAGCTCCAATTTTGGCAAACGTTTCCCAGCATTTCGGCCAGTATCTCAACCACATGTCAACCAAGTTCAATTCTTCCATTTTGGGCAAAATAAAGTCGATAGTGATCGCATGGTACCTTGCTCCATTGACTGTAACGTTGCGATTTTCATTATTTTTGGAGGAGTACGGTCCAATGATGCCGCCGGCCCACAAACTGCACGAAACATTTTTTTTTTTTCAGGGTGTATTGGCAGCTCTTGAACTGCCTCTTGCCGCTCTTCAGACCAAATTCGGCAATTCTGTTTGTTGGCGTACCCATTGAGCCAAAAATGAGCTTCTTCGCTGAAGAAAATTTTTCGATAAACACATTTCCGTAAGACATTTCTCACATAGCACGAATTTTGATAACAAAATTCATTGATTTGCAAGCGTTGTTCGCTTGTTTCTCTGTCTATAATAAAATGGCAAACCTTATTGAGCATTTTCGACGTTAACACATTTAAGGAATCATGCGTGACATGTCTAAAAATTTACACTGAAAAAAAAAAAAATAGCAAAAAAATCACGCGTTATATAAGTCGAAAAAAAAAATTTCGACCGATTCTAAAATGTCGAGTTTAAATAAATACATATTTAATGCACCTCTATAAATCCAACCTAACAATTTGTATTTGCGACTGATGTAGTACATAGAACAGATCAGTTTTATCACTTACTATTTAGTAAAACGAAGCAAAACATATGAACACATCAAATAAATTTTATCATTTAAAAACTATAAGGTAAAGTTCATGGGAGGGAGGAGGCGGTCCCGGCAGATATCACCAAATCTCATCAAGGGGAGGGGGAGTTCAAATTTTTAATAAAACACCTGACGTAGTCAATCGACAGTCCCTTTTGATGTAGCTAGTGGCTTGTGGATAAAAATGAATAGTTCTTTGCGTTTTTATAAATAAGGTAACTTTAACCATTTTACATAAAATTGCAAACCTTGAAATGCTTGAAAACTTTGAATTCGTGATTTGTAATCCGTGAGAGTACATCCATCTTTTGAACAGATTTTTAAAGTAAAACCATAAATCTGCATTGTACAAAATTAATCCTAATGTACTGCTCTCATCCTGCAAAAACGCTAAGATATATAGGGAATATATGATTTATTTTACAGTCAATGCAATAGTCGGGCTATAGATTACATTCTTACGAGTTGTTATTTAAGTCATGTTGATTTTTTGAATAAAATATGTGTACTCTATATCTATGCATACCGTAGCTTGCTCACTTCTGAAAATATTTAATTTCTAGTAATTGATTGAATTCAATGGTTCACATTTACATTTCAGAGTAATTTATTTACAGAAATTTTATTTGTTTCGATCAAATAATCTTCAAGTAATTTATTTACGTTAAGTTGATATTTGATATTCCATGTGAAAAGTTGAGATAAACAGTTTTCTACTTTAGATGTTTGTTGTATTGGCAGTTTTTAATAATAATAATAATTAAATGATATGAATGCATAGATTACATTCTTACTCGTGATATCTCGGCTGTTACAATTGTATTGCATTGTCATGATTACCTAAATTTCCGATTTTTGACAGAAGATTTCGTGATTTTTTCGATTGAAGAAAATTTGTCTTCTTAACGCTGAAAAGTTCATTCAAACCTCAAAACTATGCCCTGTAATTATAGTCGCAAAATTAAGAGCGCTCTAAATTAAAACCTAGTTTTTACCTAAAATTGAAAATACAGAGTGACCCCATAAGAAGAAAAACTTGGATTAAATCATGACAAAATTTTTCAAAATAGATTACCCTGTGTTATTTACATAAAACATTGTAGACACAGTGAACAAAAGGAATAATAAATTGTAATGGTGTTACTTTCGGCCAGACCGGAACTCACATACCCTACACTGTATTGAAAGTACTTTTAAAATAAATATTAAAAAAATGTGGAAGAGATTCAATAAGTCGAAAATAATCCAAAAAAAAAAGGTTCAAAAATGTTGAAAAGTGTTGGAAAAAACTGAAAATGTTGAAAATATATGAAAACCTTTGAAAAAAGTTGAAAGAAATTAAATAAGTCGAAAAATATGAAAAATTAATGAAAATGTCGAATGAATAAAAAGAATAGAAATGAAAAAAAAAACCACGAAATATGTCACGCTCACTTTTGGTTCAATAAAAAAACCAAATTTTAGCACAATAGCTTGTAATTTGATGTGCCGTAATTATTCTTAAAATTTTGGGCGTTGACACACCCAATGCTGCAATCCAGTCCGAATTTAATCCAGGAATAGCTTTCTATAAACAAAACTCTTACACCAAATTTCAGCATGATTGCTCATATGATTCGATAGGTATGCCACTTAAGGTACTTTAATTCTATGGGAGGTGCCACGCCCACTGTTGCTATTTCGCCATCTTTTGATTCATATGTACCTAATACCCTGTAAGCCACTTACATCAAATTTCTGCTGAATTGCTCCAATAGTTCACTTAAAATAGCACTTACAACTTCATGTTAATGAGTTAGGTGCCACGCCCACTGGTGCAATCTTGTCAAGTTTCATTTCATTTCAAAGCTTATAGCAACCGACACCTCTACACAAAATTTTATGAAGATTTCTCTCATAGCACACTATCAATAGCATTAAACGTATTTTGCTTATATCGGAGGTGCCACACCCACCGGAACTATTGTGCCAAAATTTTGCAAGAAGACACTTTTTAGCAATTATATCTGCCATATTAAATATCATAACGATTGCTTTATTAGTTCTATTATTATAACGTTTATAAATATTGTAGGCTGTGCCACACCCATCATCGAAATTTTCCAGTATATTGACGAAACTGGTATTGATGACTACTTTCAGTGGTATCATCCCTAAAATTTTTATGAAAATCGTATGTGCCAATTTGGAGTTATACGATACGAAATTCAAATTTTCAATTGTGAAAAAGTACCACGCCCACTTTTGCTATGCCGCTTATAATGCGCGGTGAATTTGAGAACTCTACTATCGCCCACTCATTGCTTTTTCTCATGTTCGGTGTTATAAATGTATATATGTAAATGTAAATGTTTGTAAACGAAGCCACGTTATGTCGTGTGATCGTTCTGTTTTGTGCAAGTCTGTTGTACTCGACAGCGAGCACAACTCAGCAAGAGCACTCGTGCAGACCTCTAACACCCATGAATATATGAAAACAAATCAAACCCATCAGAATGTCAGCGGCTTGTGCTCGCATAAAAAAAACTGATTTCTTAAGAGCCGGTACTGCTTTATTCGTCATTTTTTTTCAGCATTGGAATGATTTACAATTTAGAAATCGGAGTGAGTGCTATGAGACAGCATTGGAACAAAGTTCTATTCAGTATTTAATAAAAATAAGTTATGTGCAAATTTTATATTGATTTGGTATCTGTTATTATTTTGTATACATTAACATTTATGAGTATAAAAATTCATTTAGACTATGCAAAGGAAAACTAACATACAACATTAAAAAGCGTACAGGTTTGTAAAATTTTCCAAATAATTTTAAGTCTATGCAAAAGCAGTATTTTTATGTGTATTTTAATATCCTCCACATTTATATTAGACACTCATTAAAACAACTTTAAGCGCTCCATATGCAATTTTTATGAATTGTCAAAAAAAACAAAATTATTTTGTTTTAATTAGGAAAGTTTCGTTGATCAAGGAGTACATTGGAATGTATTTTTAGTGGAATAATTTTAAGTTTACAATTCAGTTGTCATACGATTTGTTAACATTTGAACACGTTGTGCGTTGCAACTTTTGCAAAGAACATGGTCATCTAATGGATAGCATCCACGTCCCTCTGCTTCTGAAGATAGCAGCAGTTCACAATCCTTAGTAAGACATATTAGGAATCAGCTAAGTGTTTAGAAATTTTTAAAAATATATACCTCACACTTGTAGCATTCGAAATGGAAACTACGATCAAGAGCAACAACTCTCACAGTTTCTTCCTGTCCAGGTTCTGGCATAATTGGTTGTTTACAAACGCAACAGCGAGGAGCAAATTTTCTGCAAAATGCATTTTATAATTTTTTGATAAGCTTTTTACAAAAATATGTGAAAAATTTTATTGATTTTGCAAATTAACGTCGTAACTTTTTTTAACTTAAAAATTGATGTGAACGTAATTCAGAATAATAGAAAATTCCTTAAGTAAATTCGTTTGGATCTGATAGGAAATTAGCGACATAGAACCAAACATTAATTTAAAATATCGTTCAAATATCTAATTTTAAATTACGTTCTTTTAACAGTGCTTAGCTCTATAATTTTAATGCATAAAATAAACTGTTTGTAGACTCTCTATAATATTGACTTACTTGTGAAAATCAGCAATGCAATAATTTTGGTTTGTTGCATCAACAGTAAAAGGTATGCCATCAAGACTATTTCCACATACCACACACGTAAAGCACTGTGGATGATAGGGTTTTCCAGTAGCCCTAAGTATGCGCTCTAATATAGGTTTCATGCACACCGAACACTTCTCTAATGTTTGTAAATAGTCATATTCGCAATATGGTTTTCCTTCCAAAGCATAGAAAGGTTTTCCTTGCAAATTTATTTGACACTGAGAACACGTAAAGCATGATATATGATATATTTGTTTCATCGCAGTGCAGCCTGAATTTTCGCCTACAACACGTTCATTACATTTTACGCAAACACCTGTAAGAAGTAAATTAAGTATAGATAATATATTTGCCTAGACCAATTGACATGGTACACCCCAGTTAATTCAAATGATAAGTAGGCATCATTGAAAAATATTTAAAAAAATAAACATATTTTCAAAATGCAAAAAGCAAGAATCTTTGACTGGCTGTCCAACTATGTAGGTACAATAATTAAGAGAAGAAATAATAACAAATTACCATAACTATCTACATCATTAGATGAGTCCATAGAATGTACTAAAAAGTCTGTTAAAGCTTCTACTTCCGATTCTTTAGGATTATGAAGATCATTGGGTAAAACAGTCGATGGCAAGATTGAATGTTGTGCACTACTGACAGGCAGATTTGAAGACGAGTTGGTATTGCTTCCAGTGGTGCCATCAGTAGACGATGGTGTATTTACATACTGCACGTACATGAGATAGTTTGAGCGTGAGGAAAGTTGGCTAGGAGGACGTGGATTGATCGGTTCGTAAATGGATTCATATGTTGAAGATCCCTGGTAAAAGATCCAATGTACATATAAAAATTTTATGAGAAAAACACAATGAGAAATATATTTTTTAAATCTTTTCAGTGTAAAAATGGATAGGTACAAACCACAGAAGTATATTATGCAAATCGAAAGCACTTAAATAAACTGAACAAACCTGACAAATTTTTAAGACCTACTTAGTGTTTATACATTTTGTCACTTAAGATGAAATCAAAAAAGCCCTAAGTGACGTTGGAAAAATTTAACAGCAGACGCAAAGAACTTTCTAAAATGAATAATAAGCCAAAATTTTTCAACATCTTTTCAGGTTAAGCTTATTTGATAAGAACGTTGTTTTTTAATTGTAGAAGTGTAAAATTTTGCAGGAAAATGTATTTTGATACGGTGCATCATAATCAATCAAAATGTCGATTCTGAATTATTTGTAAGTTAGGGCTTTTTTGATATCATATAACGATATAGTCAGCTTGAAGCACATGTGGCTATGCTAAAAATATAAGTGTAGACCTGAGCATTAATACGTGTGAGACCCCAAATTGGGGTTGCATTTGTTCTTTTAATTCCATTCAAACAACACGCACGTAGTGAAAACAAGAAAGGCATAGTTCATCGGTAGAGGCCAGAAGTGAATTAAACAACAGCGGCATATACTACGAGTATTTTTTGCCTCTGATATATTTTTTACTTCCCTGTTAAGTTAGGGTTTTGGAGTACAACTTGTTTTCATTTTCAGGTCTACTATTATGTATAGTCTTCTGCTTATTGCAAAAGTAGTCTATATTGAGAAAATAGCTTGAAAAAATCGAAATAAAACTTTGCAAATTACCTGCATGCTAGGACTATCACTGTAAGTATTATAATCATTAGCAAAATTAACATTCATATAGGTTTGTTGTGGTCCAGCAGAATCTGCAGTTGATAAAACTTTACTACTTGTAATATTTTCATCAAACTGAGGGTATTGCATGTTGCTGTTTTTGCTAGTGTTATTGGCTATGCGCACATCATGAAACTGTTGCAAGTTTACATTTGTAGGACCCTTCACGAAAACATTTGTTGCACGTCGTAGTTCGCTGTATGAGGAGCTAACAGGGCTAGGAGGCGCTGGGATGTCGTCATCATTTTGATTTTTTAGATAATCAGCTGATTTTGAATTCGCAATACTTAGCGCATCTTGTGATAAAATCGGCAGATCTTTAATTAAAACGGACATTTAGATATTTATTTATTATTTTTTTGGTTCGTGCAGTTTAACTTACTTAAAACTGTATTGTTTTCATAGAGCGCATTCCGAAAACCACCACCTGTGTTGACAAAATCAGTATCACCTCCAACTCCAAAAGGTTCTTGAGCACGCTCCTGTTGCTCATATAATGTGACATTGCTGTAAGCATTTATTAAATCATTCTCTAATGCTGTAGAAACATTTTTATTTGGATGAGAATGAGGTACGTTAGAATAAACGTTTGATAATGTTTTAGGCATTGATATCAGATTAGTATTGCTGCCTGATTTTTTAACATCGTTTAGTAATGATGAAGTAGATAGCTTTGGAATACAAGAAATATTTGCAACAACTGCATTTTGCTGTTGCAACAAACCTTTTTTTTCTAGTTGCATTTTATGATGAGCTAAGGCTTCTAACTGCTGTTCAAGAATTGCGGGGTTATCTAAAGTAACTTTGTTCATTTTAAAAAAAGGATTATGTTGTCCAGCATATGTTGGCTGTTTTCGGTGCAATAAGGGTGGTCGATTGGAGTCCAATTTTTCTCTCTTTTCGTTAAGTGGGACATCAATAAATGCGGGATCGCATGATCTATTGCTCTGTAAGCGTTTAGAATAAAGAGGTTCACATGATTGCCTTATCAGCATACTTTGTGGTACCTAAGGAATGTTGTTAGAAAAAATAGGAAAACCAAAAATATTCAAGGAAACATTTCAGAAAATAAAGTAAAAATTTCAAAATAACAAAACTTCATTAAAAACAATAAAACACTGCTTATGTAGCTGAACACTGCTTTGCAATACACATACTTAAATGTAAAAAAACGTTTTCTGGTAAACTTCCGATACGATATGTACACTTACAGTATACATTTAAATACTTGCTTTTTTAATGTGTACAAAATCAGAGTGCCTTCTTTAGGCACAGCCCTTCTTTAATTTACTGTACAGGTTGTAAACATTTTTTAATTTCTGAATGCCTTTTTCTTTTGCTCATCAGTGTGTAAATGTAATATTTGTATGTGTTTTGAATATAAATTTAAAATTTTGACAATAAAAATTTTTTTAAAAGAGGCTTCTTTGCAGTTTTTGACCCTGTCTAAAGACGGCCCTGTACATAATAATTTGGTATTTCATCGAATTGTGAAATGTGTAGGTTTACCAGTAAACGTGTGAAATGTTTATTAATAAAATATGATCTTAAGACAAGCCTTCCCATTTTTTAATTGTATGTTTCTGATATAAAGTATTTCTCATCTTTCCAATAAAATCGTTTCTTTGTGTTTTTAACATTTTACAAATTATTTCATTAAATATGTTTAGAGCTGTTGCACAGCTAGGTCAAACCTATACTTTAATATGCGATATCTCGGAAAAGAAGATATTTGATTTGTATGGGGATGCTACTGATTTCTAATGCCATAAACACAATAAGCTATAAAATTTACAGTTTGTGTAAATTTAGTTCAAATATCAAACAAAAAATTGTGCTTACGTAAGGACGTTTAAAGATCCATCAGGGAATGGGAAAAAAATTTATCGTATTTTGAACTCACTTATTACGAGAACTGGGTTAAAAATTTTGTTGCTCGCAGATAAAAATTAAATGGGCAATTTTAAGAAGCTCGAAAAAATTCAAAGCATACTATATACTGATAAGTAAACGGACAGAATGAAAGAAAATTTCCAATTGCGACAAATTCTGTACACCATCCCTTCGTTTTTCCCCTCTTGTCAACAAACAAGTAAACTTTTCCTCAAGAGTTTCTGTGTGTAAGCAGTTGCTCGTGGGAGGCAGAATGCCTTATAGTCCGGGAGCAGCTTTGCCTTTTTCAAGGTAATTTCCATCCGCTTAATTTATTTTGCAATTGATAGTTAAAGTAATAATGACAACGGAAATAAGCGTCAGTCGCCAGAATTGTGGTGGGTCTGGTTGTGGTAAAGATCGATTATCGCGTTTAGCAAAAAAGTTCAAGAAGTGCTCCAGATCTTTTCTCTCGAAAGCTTTATTATTGTCTTAAGTTGAATCATATATCAAAATAGGTCAGGTGTTATTTTAGAACTGAATACACTGAATTATAATTATATTTTGCGTATTTTTATCCATTTCTATCCATCGGACTGTTAAATTTTGATTTTTTTCATTTCATCATCTGAAAAATATCTCATATAGCGGTCAATGTTCGCACTTGTGAATACCCCCTTCTAATGCTCACAGACTTGTTAGCTCAAATCTAAAAACGGATTTGATTTTCCTGACCCTATATTACCCAAGATTACATGGTTTCATATAAAAAAGAAGCAGCTTGAATTTTTGTGGCCGAATATGGGTTGAAATGTGAATTAATTTTTGTTTTGTGGAGTTATAAAAAATATTTACAGAAATTTAAAAAGTAAAAGCCACAGCTTAAAATCAAACAATTCAAAAATTGGAAACAGAAAAGAGAATGTGCACTACCACCATTAGTCGTGAATTTTTATATAGTCTCTAAGATACTTAGCACAGTAACATTACTATAATATGATTAGTAATATTACAAATAAAACTATACCTGGCGCGCCTTCTCAATGCTGGTCAATGGAAAAATTGATTAACTTTGACTTATATGTTGTGAAAGTTCGGAAAGTTGTGTTTTTTATTAGACCTACCCCTGTAGAATTTATCTCAATCAATTTTGCAAAACAATATCGACAAAATGGTCGCCTTTCGAACGGTTGAAGTTGAGCCGGATTTAGGGGAGCGAGTTCTGATGACCCACGAGGCTCGATTCAAACCGTGGTAAACAAACAAAATTGTCGTTTTGGGGCACTGATGAAAACTATATAATTAAAGAAACACCATTGCACGATTCATCGATCGGACCATCATTGGGTCACTATCATTCAGAAATGGTTAAACAGTTAATGGCGATCGATTTCGGTGGATGTATACACACTTTGTGTTACCGCAACTTCATAAAAACTGTATGGAAAACGTCTGGTTCTGACCAACTGGCGCTACATCCCGCATTTCGCGCTCAACAATGAACATTTGTGTTGGAAGTTTTCATTGACTTCACTGAGATGGCGCGCCCGTTATATACGGCGGTGTAACATGGCGCCCAAATTCAGGCATATCGCTCAAAATGTGCCAAGGCGCCCAAGGCATTTATTTCATATTATTTGGAAATTATTTCATTGCTTCATCTTGGGTCTAATATCATATTTTTTGGAGATTATTTTATTGGAAGTTCATGATTGGGCGCTACTTCGTGCACATACAGTAATAACTACAAATACAACATGATTATAGTTAGGCGAAATGGCATTGCTTCTTTTGGGCATTGCGACAAATTCAAGGTGGCATAAAACCCAAAAATGTCATAATGCCTTAAACTTGAATCGAAAATGTCACAATACCAAATTAAATCTGCAATGGAAAATTTTTGGGCGTCATGTCTACACCGCCGTTAAGTACAAACAATTAAAGATATAAATATAGGGTATTCCAAGAAGAGGTGTCTTTTTAAAACAATAGAAAAACGCAATATTTTTTGTGAAAAGTGATCTGATGTACAAAAACTGAGTTTGTAATGGAATACAGTATCTGTTAAACAATCGGGATCGTTGAGGCCGGGAGCTTGGTAGGCATTCAAAAATTTCTGAAATAGCCAGAAAATGGAAGATTTTGTTGAAGAAAAAAAAAACAATGAATCCAAAATTTTCCTACACCAATATGTTAGTTTTTACCATTTTATGAATACATTTTTTATTTGCCAACTAGAAAAACAAAAAAGGTCAAGTTTTTACCATGCCAAATTTAAGTTTTTTTTTTTTTTCAAAAAAAAACATGACTTTACCATTTAAGGGAAAAACATTTTTGTTTTGAAATGGCCGGGAATTGTTTGTTTTAAACTTGGCAACCCTGCTGTGAAATTTCCAACTCGGCCCTGCCTTAAAATGACCATTCTCCAAGGTAAAAAGCCTAATGTTGTTAAATTGCATGATCTTGGAGGCCAATTCAAGTATACTAGCTTTCTCATTGTGCGAGTGTTCATCGATCTATATTTAACAATGTCCTAAATTTTTGATAGCTGAATGTTGACAGTTCAAATGGGGCGCGAAATTTAAAATGACACCTCTTGTTACATGATCATACACAAACAATAAAAATTTAAAATAATAATAAAAAATATACTAAACAAGTTCATGAAACATTGCTTGGACCCAAAATATTTTTGTAATAATTATAAATTTAACAGAAGAATATAAATAAATATAACCTCTGGCAGTTTTATAGATTTTAATGGTTTTGGCGGTACAATTGGTCCGACCTTTCTGCTTGGACTTAGACCGCTTGGTGAAAGCGGTTGCACTTTACACTCTCCGTTTCCCGGTAAGTCCTTAGGAATTGTAATATACGGTGCTTCCTGCAAATTATGTGCTAGCGTAACAACCTTACTGCCGCCAGTAGATTCCGACAATGGGTTATCCTCGCTCGTGTAAATCCTTGGAGAAAGCGGACGACTATTGAGCTTTTTAAGTTTTGATAATTGCTCGTTCAAGGCGTCCATAGCCGCGAAGATGAGAAAGCTAAAAATGGGACAACAATTAACTTGCAATTTACTAAGAAAAACTCTGGCTTGCGCATGCATACTGCGTGTATTTTAGATATTGACATTGGCTCCTAGCGAAGCCACCAATTTGAATTATCAGTGTTAGAGTCCTGGTGTGAATCTATCCAGTAGTTACTCATAAACATTGTAAGCTGAAAAATTAGGAAGAGCAATCTTTTTTGCTTTTAATGCCAATAACATGTATGTATGTCAATTATTTAAAAGGTCTTTTTCAATGCTATAACCGTTACTTAAAAACCAAGGTCGAAGAAAACAGATGAGGTTCAGTAAGGCGTACAAGCATTTAACTTGCAACGAGCAGAGGAAAGGCCGATCAAAAATCAATATACAAGACTACAATATAATAACAGAGCGCAGATTCCGTAGCAGAAATTTTATTTGAAATAAATTTAAGAAAAAGATACTGTTTGCTGTTGTGTGTTTTTTAGGGCTACCACCGTGACCAGACTCATAATAACTGGGTTTACGAGCACCACATGCAAACCAGTTCCAGAATGGCGCCTCAGAACCGAACCAAAACCTAAAAAAGCCATTCCTCATAATTGTATTGCAAGCAGTGGAGCCTACTTTGAATGCAACCTTAAAATATTGTCATATCTCATTAAATGTAATTCATGATTCTGAAATATCCCAGACAGAAATATATCACTTTTCTGTGGTTTCCCTAAGCTTATTATATGCATTTTTTTGCTCACAATAAAAAAGTGGGGCTCCAGCCCTAATCGCCTCCAAAAACTATATAGGACAATTTTATAGTGTACATTTTTAATATAAATCGGGGGAAGGTGTTTTTTATTTATATTTCATACATAAAAGTTAGGTGAGTGGGCAGTTTTCGACCGCGGCGCAGACTTTACATCCTATAGTACATCCAACATCAGCTTCGCGAGCCGCAGTAATTTTACATACAATTTAGGGAAGGTGAATGGTCTTTGACCGTAGCTCAGGGCTTAAATGATAAAGAACATCCGACTAGTGCTTTTGTACTAAAATTTCATATGTTCATAAGATTTACCTTGACGATCTTGCCATAAAATTTCTCAAGTTTTTTTAAATGTCTTCCCTATCATGAATTTGCTATTGTTAGGTACCAGAGTGTACTCCGATGGTTAAAAAATTTAAGGAGCCAATTACAGCTGGAGCTCCACTTTAAATTTAATAACTAAAAAGTAAACCTATATATAAAAAATTTGGCAAAATGACACATAATTTTAAAAGTAAAGAATTTGGTTTTCTTGATATGTTAAAACACATTTTTTTGAAAATAAAATGGATTTTAAGAAAGCCGGTCGGAGCTTCCGAAATATATTCATATCATGAAAATCAAGGGTTCAAACAATAGTGTGCCTCATTAAATTATCTTTCATATGACTCCCATATTTTGGATAGCAATCAAGGGGTACCAAACTTATATTAACTTTTATTAATTAAATGTTCTCAACTTTCGTTGGCTATATTCCGAAAACTATGTGGATCGGACAGACTCTGCTTTAAGAACACTTTTACCCCTGAAAAAAATTGGAGCTAGTTACCTGGGCCGTGAATTTACGCCGTTGTTATATGCAGACGCAAACTTCAATATATCTTTGTTACTTACAGTTTGTATGGCTTTTGAATTTATCAAGTAATGGCACTATCCTTATATTGAGAAGTGGAATAAAATGCTGGTGCAAATTGCACCAATGCCTTAACTGTTACGTTGCAGTGGAAATTGTAATGACACATGAAAATTCTGCTAAGAAACAGCGCGAGAAACACTTCACATTATTTGAAGAAAATTAAGTTGTAATCCATAAAATTTTAACGATAGAACACAAAGCAAAAATGTTTGTCCAATCGAATGCACTTTCTGGTAAATATTGTTATGAGATGAAACAACACCCATCAAAAAAAATTTTAAAAAATTGACTTTGTTTAGTCTATGTTGTGAAAAAATTTGCCCAACACACCGCAACCATAAATACTAACCGAACGTTCGGCACCAACAGTGCTGCCAGGTCTCTGGCAAAAACAACAGGGCTCCCCGATAAGAAATTTTTACTTTTCACCAAAATTGACAGATTATAAAATCTTTCCTCAAAAAAGCTTTTCATCATAATAAAATTTTTTTGGCGAATATTAACTTTAGAATAATAAATATTTTTCTCTCAAAATTAACTAATTTGTAATCATTTTCCCCACAAAAAAAAAGTTTTATGATATCGCTCATTCCATATGTAACTTAGCACGTTTTTGATATTTTGCTCTGATATTTTTCTATATTGCTCAAGCATATGGTAAATTGAAAAATTTTATTTTCAAAAAAGTCTCAATTTTGTTTTTCTCGTTATCGAATTTCGTTCCAATTGTTTTTAAAACTTAATGCTTAAAAAATAATTTTTACTACTTTCACACCTAAGAATGATAGAATATCAGATTACGCAATCCGCATCAATGCCATTCGATGATGACTTTTAGAAGAATCATAGCGAGGCATGTTTTAACATTATTATTTTCATTTAGCGCTGCTTTTGAAGAAAATATATACAATAAAATAAAATTAAATTTATAATACAAATGTTCCTAAAAATATACTTATTATTCTCATATAACATCAGTGTCATCTATATTAAAAACTCCTAAAGTTCTAAACACAACTGATGATGCGATAACGAGAAAAAACATAACGAGATGACATGCTTGCTCCTATAGGTTAGAGCAAAATATGCAACACAGTTTTGAGCTTAATGAATATCCGAAGTAAAGCGATTCTTTCGCATTTCTTATTTTCTTGAGATCAATATTTTGCAGTCATTAGTCAACGTTTACACGAGCAAATTCAGTCTGAGAAATTCTAGTCTATTCTCATTTGTGAATTTCTTTTGGGTTTACACACGGAAACTAGAATTTGCTTGTGCAAGAAAATTTCACAGCAATTACTGCGTCAACCCGCCACAACAAACGTAAATTCAAAGCATAATATCAGCTAAAGAATAGAACGAAAGGGATTTCGCGTGTACGACAAATTCTGTACACCACCTTTTCGTTTTTCCCTTCTTGCCTACAGACAGGGAAACTTTCTTTGAAGAGTTTCCTCGTGTAAACGCTATCTTAATAATTGAGAAACGGAAAACGTCATATCCAGTCAGTGTTGCCAAGATATTTCCAATTTCTTAAAATTAGCACATAATACATCTGTGATTTTGCTTATGTGACACTAGCTTATCTGTAATTTTACATATTTGACTTACACTTATCTGTCAGCTGAACATGTTTGTAAAAAATAATTAAATGCACGAGAATACCCAGTAGGCAAGGGCAGGAGCTTGCAGGCCTTCTAGCAGGCCTTCCTTGGTAAGATTAAGCCCTTACCACCTCCTTTCAAACTTACTTTCTTTTTTATATGAAACGTCCCGATATAACAGGCCTTCTTTAGCAGGCCTGTTAGAAATACTCTTCAAGCAGGTCTTCCTACATCGCTTGCGTCAAGAGCCTTTCTAAGAGCGCTTACCCTAGAAGGGGTCACAGAAGTACTTTGAAAAAATTAAATCTTAGTACGTCGTGAGACTCTTAGTTAAATGTTTTTTTTATCTTCTTCAACCTCCCTTGCGTTGATATTTTTAATGTTAATTTTTTGTGACGTTTTCTTAATTTATAATTTAACATTGAATACACAACACTCTACCACTTTAACATAACATGAAACAGAAGACCAACCTAGCAACATGCACACCGTTCCTTACTTCTAACCATGTATCAACTTTTGATGTCGTATAAGTACAATCCAATGACAAAAAAGTAATGTCGAATCGTAAAACATTGCAATACATGAAATAAAAAAATTCATGAAGTCCTTCTTTTTTGCCTTCTATTATGAGGCCTTATAGCACTGCTGCTGTGGGAAGGCCTTATAGCACTGCTGCTATGGGAAGGCCTTATAGCAGTACATAATAGCATTTCATGAGTATACACTTAATGGAGTGTAACTATTCTGCTAATTAAAATTTCACTACTTATAAAATTTACTTATTGTTAATATTGACATATTGTAAATAAAAACAAAAATCATAAAAAAAAAAAAAATTTTTTTGTTAGTCACATGAAAATTTAGTTTTGAGAAGGCCTCTTACAATCGGAGCAGTGCTAGCAGGCCTTCTCCGGGGAAGGCCTTGCTCAATTGCCTGCTGGGTAAATTTTAACCACTACATGAAATCTGTGCTTAAAAATTGTGAAATTTATTCTACAAAGAGCATAGCAAAACTTTATAGTTTGTCATCTATTCCTTTTTGTGAAGCCTTCGGCAATATTCTAATTGGTCTCTATATACTGGACCAATATCTGTAATTGCTCATTGTTGATGTTATTATATCTAATAAAAATTTCAAAAATCTTTTATCAAATAAAATTAGATAAAATTGCTATTATTGCTATTTTCCTCATAAACTTCCTTCCTACTAATGGCTAGAGCGCTTGTCTTGTTAATTGTATAGTCTTGGTGGTTTTTCGTTTTCAAATTTGACTAGTGCCACAAGAGTCACTCAATCGGTAGCACTGCCATCCTGATCAGTTTTAGGTATTGCCGCATATCCAATTTAAGTTATCAATCTTCATATCCTATTCAGGGAAACGACGGGTACCCGTCGCCATAGAATTAATTATATTTTCAGCGGCGGCGGGGGGCGTTCAGTATATCATTTCGAAACAGCTTGTGTCTATATTTTTGTTGACGTTTGAAGTGTCAATGAAAACAAAATCGTCGTCCGACGGAATTGTGTTTATTCAGAGCTGAATTTTCATGAAATTTTTCTGCATATCGTAAACTTACTTGTTAAGCAACAGCAGATAAAAAACAAAAAGAAAAAGATGAATCATTCTAATGTGTATATCATACATATTATTTTATATTGGATGATATTGACATTCAGGCAAAATTGACACCTTATGGTTCAGCTTAGTTATATTTTTATGTTAATTTGAATTTTTATATCTTCAATCATAAAATATTAGATATCAATTTAACATAACAGATGTTATTTGCATGGGTTTGATTTGGAGGAAATGTGAATCTTGTCAAAAACTTAGATTTCAATAGATTGGTCTGAACAAGATAATAATGAAGTTTCTCTTAGAAAATTGCAAAAATTTATTAAATCAAACCTGATCTTTTCCTAATGGAAAACGACAAAAGTGATAGTTGCCCAAAAGTGATGGTTACTCCATTGCTGTCAAAAATAAACAAAACTTAAGCAGACAAAAATTCAAGACGACGCGCGTCTTTAGTTATGAGGAAGAAGTTTAGAAATGTCGTTGCCTTTTCGAAGCTGGTTTTTTAAATGCCTCAATGAAACAAAATATATTTATATTTATTATGATTACTGTTATCTTATTTTTAAGACAATTGATAATCTGTAAGGATTCTGCATCTATAGACTGAATAAATTGAAATTGAAAAAAATCGGCACAGATTACACGCTGTGAAAAAAAAAAACAAACGCGGCGGAAAATCGTTAAAGTAACACAGTTGCTGCAGACGACGAACGAAGGAAAATTATACTGCCATATTGTTTTCACAAACGTTAACAAAAAAATACACAAGCTGATTCGAAATGCAGCATTGATCATCGTCTGCTGACGGTGAAAATAGAATTAAATCAAAATCGACGGGTACCCGTCCGCAGGTTTCCTATCGTGCGCCGCTCCATATCCTACGATCAAGTGTGCTATAATTTATGATAACGAGTAATCGTTGAAGATTTCCCAACCCCGTTCGTATTCTGGTCAACCATTATACCAATTCAATACAGGAATAAGGTTGGCAATCATCTGCCATCAACGTGAAACTTATCCTTGCGTGTTCTGCGAAGAGTTTTTAGTAATTTGCAGTCGCACACTCGTTAATTTATATGCTCAGTGTGTAAATTGCAGCCCTATGCTCCGCAGGTGCTTTTCGAAAAATGCAACGCTGCATGTACTCTGGTTCGTTCACTCGTAACATGTCGGTCGCAGGTCGATACGCGTTGTGGATTTGTAACAAAGTTTGTAGAAATTTTAAAGAAAATTTTTAAATGAGTTACATTTGTGATGTTAATTAAATAATTATGTGTGCTTTTTATTGTTAAGATTTGAACACGTGCAAATATTCCGCTGAAGTGTAAAAACGACGAAATACAAACGTTTTTGTTACAACTGGCGACACATAAAATTTTGCAAATTTTATACGCAGAAATCTTAATTCGACAAGTGAGTTTTTTAATTGGTAGTTGAATTTAATAAATCGATCAAGAAATGTAAACAAAATTAATATGTTTTGAAGCAATGCCGAAAAAATGAAAGCAACTTAAATTCGAAGTTGAAGTCTCCCATCAAACTGACTCACTCCATAAACTTATGTAGTCTGCTGGTCGCAATGAGAAACCGCATAAATCGATCTAATTAAATCAAAATTAATATATCAATATGTGAGGATGCAAATATACGCATATACTATATGTTTTGTTTACACGTATGTTAAAATATAGCTAAATGCATGTTTAAATATGTATACAATGTATAAATACATATATAAATAGATATATAAAAGTGTGCCAAAACAATGTCAATTGAAAATAATAATAATATACCATTGTCATCGACGCAAACTATTAATCAGGTCCAAATCAAACGATTGGCTTTCAATACAACCTATGAAAGCAAACATTTCTCAAAGGAGTTTTTCAATACCAGCAAAATATTCGTAATTTGTAATCTAGAAATCTAAAAACTCAAAAATTGCCGATACTTTGTTTAGCATTTTAAATTCAGAATTTGGCTGTCGCAATTTTGCGGCATCAAAACTAATTTTTTCGCCTTTTCAAATATACGTATTAATATCCAATGATACTTCGTTGCTTGCCCTTTAATTTTATTGAATTTGTAACAGAATTGCACTAAAAAATCGTTCTCTTCACACTCATGTCGTTTGGTTTCTCAAGGTTCAATTGTAATTGACATCTTTAAACTTAACAAATGACATATAAAGAAAATTTAGTCGGTAGTTGCCTAAATAAACTGCTGCCCATGGCTATGATAGTACTATGCACATACATCAACATGAAACTACGATGTTTGAGCAAAAGTTTATAAACCCAAAATCAGTGTTTTGAGGTAAAACTTTTTTAAAATTGGAAAGTCCCCCCAAATCAGCTGTTATATGCAAGCGACAGGTTTACTTACTCTTACCAAGTTTTTTACTTTTATTTCGAGTAGGGTTCGACAAATTTGAGGCCAAAAGTTGAGTGGGACACATGTAGTTTCGGAGATAAAGTTTTGGGTCGGGGAAACGCTGGATCGATTTTCAAAATATAGGTGTCATATGAAAGATGTTAATATTCTATAATATTTTAATATTGCTTTAGTCGTACATTTTTTAATAAAACCTTTATTTTTTCCAAAAGATTTAAAAATCTATAATTTTATTAACATGTTTAATCCCACTGCTACCGGAAAACAAATTAAAGAACTCAAGAAATTTTATTTATGTATTCATATTTTAAGCAGAAGAGTTCGAAACTATTCCCAGGCCGTTAACTGTGCAGTTTGCATTTATCCACTGTGGGCTTATAGATCCGTGTTTATTGTAATGACGGTTGATGAGAGCTTTACTTGTGAAATGCAGCTAATGTGAAAGTGGCGTAAACCTACAGTTGAGAAAAAATCCACACTCTGCAGTTATTTTATTTTGCTACATTTTTCTTCGTCTAGAGGACAAATAAAATCTACTTATAGCTTAAAGTAATTATCTGCCTTATGTTACTATAGGGCTAGAACCCCATTGTGAATTTTTGGCCTTGTAGTCGTCAGTTACTACAAATATTTTACCAATGTCTTGGAAAATGCTTCATACATAAATTTTTTACATTGCGCTCAGGAGGGCTGTAAATTTCTGAGATCATCAGATAGCTTTTATGGTCATCTACTGTTTGCGGCTTGGATTTCTTCTGTACGATGCTGACTTGATTCGAAAATCGTGATTGTATCCTTAATAGCAACAGTAGACATCCCCATGTACAGGACCATCGGGATGCGTAGTATGATAGACATTGTAGTTAAGCATATCGAAATAGGACTTCATTTTCCCTTAAAATGGGTCTCGTATACAAGTAATGTATCAATGCTGTTATTGGCCAGAAATGTTTTCAATTCAAGTATGTGTTGCGAAACTTTGATTTGTTTTGTACCACATTTTTCGAATAAATCCAAACATTTTAAAGCAACTACTTCAAAGTTTCACTTTTACCGTGGGAAAGTGTTTTACCTAAAAACAATTTAAAGCAAAGTGATAGCAATTTAAAGGTTAAGAATCCGATCCCCCACAAACGAATAATTTTACCCAAACAGTGCAAATTTATATCACATTAAAATGGCTATAACTAATAATAATAATAAGCGAGGATATATCAAATGGTGTTGTTTTCGTTTATTTTCAAAATATTAAGTCTGAAAAATACAGACTAACAAATATAGAAATAAGCTAAATAAATTGTGAATCAAAAACATAACCTCAAACGTAGACAAAAAAATTATTTTTAAGTTCTTAACCTCAAATATTTCAAAAAAGTCACGATATAGGCCAATTCTGAGGCCATATTTGGAGTCAGCTCGAAAAATGTCGTGTGAAATTACCACCAGCTGTCCAACAACATGCATGGCCTTTTTATTCACAGACATGGCGGTCTATTCGGTATTTTGTTCCGAAAGTAAAATTATCTATAACGGAAAATGGCGACTAAATAATTCGAAAAACGGTATGCTGTTTCAGGAACTCAATTCCGATAGTGAAATATTGGCAACTCTAATGCTAATATCAAAAGCATTCTTAAAGCGGAATTGTTATTCGACAGTGAGAGTGTTAGTCAAAACGTTTGAATGCATAAAAGATGCGAGTTTAGACAATTAAACTAAATCAATTCAATTGATTTTTTGTCACATTTTAATTTGCAGAGATTCTGCGAGCAGAAATATGCACACCAAGCGGAGACGATTTGATGTTTTAGTTGAATTATTCCTTATAATCCTGCTATCGATTATTTCCTCATTGTCATAATCATTAAATTAAAATGCGACAGAGTCCATGTTCATGATTAATGTTAGTTTTCTCAAATATTTTGTCGGTTTTTAAAATAAAACCTCTCTGGGTTTGCTTTTTTTTTTGAAACTAACGAGTAACAGGCATTTGAAGTTGACACAAATGTTTTTTTTCGAAGTACTGCAGAGTGCCATTACGAAGCCAAAGCTTTTGCGAATAGAAAAGTCTTTCGGAACGAAACACAGTGTAGACCCAATGTCTTATAATATATACACTCCTAAAAAAAACATACCACCAAAAAAAACGTACCACCAAAAAAAAAACGGCAATTTTTATTCTATGTCAGAAACCGATGCGTGTTCCAGTTTACCCTAGGTTGTTCCAAGTAAGTTACTATAGGTGGTTGGCCTTCGGTTGCGACTCAGGACTTACATCCTCGTGTATTTCCAATACCGCTACGTTGTGACCTTCGGCCGCGGTTCACTATGGCATATTCAACACCGGTGTGTTAGCGAAGCCGTGTTTGAACTGAATTATCAAAAAATATTTTCAAGACTTTGTGACAAGACAAATGTCTCACGGGAAGAATCCGTTCATGTGCAAACAAATTCAAGCTGGGGGTCCTACGATTAACACCACATAAAATGCGTAAAGCGTGCTTTTGTTCAACAAGACCCTACTTTATTACCATAGGTACCATCCCAGCAAGAAATACCAAACTGCAGCTTAGATTCAAATAATCCGTTGTAAACCAATTTTAAGATTGGCTTAGACACTATAGACCAAGATTGTAGAGTGGCGTTACAACGGTTTTAAAATATTTTTTAAATAAGTATTGTGGACTTTCCATTTCAGTTGGCTATTTAAAATTAATTCCAAGTATTTAAAATAATCTACACACCCAATTTTGACACAGTCGTGGCTACAATTTTCATTGTACTTGAAAGATATAGAGTCCTTACAATTGTTTGCTAAATGGAATCTTCAACAACTGGTGACTGGTAATATAAAGGCAGTCACCATTTTTTGAAGGATTTTTAAAATTGAAGTTCATGAATTTTATTTAATTTATTATTTCTTTATAGGAGCTTACAAGAGTTATTTTCCCCTCTTTGTTATCTTTCCAGAGACTCGGTGAAGTCTCTTTCTGAGCTGTTTAAGAACACCTAAAAAAACACTTTAAATAGATTCCGTGTCTTGTAGAACTTAATTATATATAATTTTATTTTATTATCAAATTTAATTTTTACTTATGATTTATAAATTTGCAAAGTCAGTCTCGAATCCATATCCCAGCGATTCATAGTTCCACTCGCTACCTGTCATATATTATAGTATCAAAGGCGAATCATATCTTTCTTACATTTGCTTTAGCAAAGCGAACAAACTGGACAATAATGTGCCCTATCTCGTATATATCTAAAAACATGAACCGTCATGTTTTTCAAGTGATTTATATGGCTGCAGTATTAAGACATAAGCGATATGTGGTCTCTTTATCATGATTTTAAAGCTTGTTCTAGCAAGATATTAGAATTATTTTAGCATTACTGTTTTGTAAGCTAATTTTCTGTCTTGATAACTTCCCCTGGGGTGTTACGGTTTTCAGAAATATTTTGTTCATTTGCTAAGCTACTCAAAATTATTCAAAATTTATTTAATTAACAATTAAATATATTTTTATTCAAAATTATATTTTTGCTCGTTTAGTGATTCACTTAGAACTTTTTTGAAATTTTAAATAAAACATTTAAAATAGAAATGGATGTCGAAATCTTAATTATGATCCAAAAGTATTATGTGCGATATTTACATTATAAAGACAGTTTCATTCAGATTTTGGCCATGACTACGCCGGAAGGTCAATATTTGAGAAATATCTCGAATTACGCAAGTTGTCTTGGCTTCCAAGTGTTGAATCGTAGGTGGCTGATCGATGTTGACTTTTGACTTCACATAACCCCAAAGAAAAAATCTATGTGTGATATATGCGGAATTCTTGACGTCATAATTGCAAAAATCATGTACATTTTTAGTTGCAATTTTAGTGACTTTAATAAATATCTACAATTTACAAGCGTTGTTCTGGCGTTAATCTTTCCATAATGAAATGTCACAATACTGAATAAAGATAAGATGAAAACCTCCAAATGAATCACCCACTATAACGCCAAGCTTAAAGTTTGCATCTCGATGGAGAAAGGTTGCAAATTTTTTTGACACTACTACTGAGGTGCTCAAGTAATATAGTCGATGGGACAGCTCGAGGTCGGCCTTGGTTGGCGCCTCCTTCTGAGACTAACTATTTTTTTACACTAACCGGTGGAGAGGGGTCGAAAATAAATTATAAACACCACTTGGAATTCTTTTAGCCGCCTCTTCTGGAACAAATTTCAAGTGAAGTTATTTTTTGAAATTTCACCATCACCAATTGTAAAAGAATATCCATTTTCAGCCGTCCATTGTTTGGTTAATGACAAATTTTTCCAGTTATACCTTACATACATCATTTTTGACTTTTGTCCAAAATTCATTTTGAAAATAGCCCAATTTTAAAGAATATTTTTTAAAATTATTTTTTAATTATAGTTGATTAGAAATATTATATTAAGTGTTGATAATTATTATTTTTCAATAAATAAATTTTACTTTGATTCATAACTATTATGCTAAGAAATTGTGTTTCCATTGACAATAACTATTATGGCAATATTTTGTAAATCACAGTGGTGGAACGCAGCGCAGCACTTGGATTTAACATCTGTATTTTATATGTTATGTTACGATGAACTACCAGACAGCTGCAGTTCAGCGTTGCCAGATGTAAAATAAAGTGAGGATAATTTTTGTAAACTTGTGAAAAATTCAACTATTAACAAATTTTTGTAATCTGGTAACGATATCAGCTGTTCGTTTTGTTTACTATTGAATTGTTGTCAGTGATTCCAAATATGCAAGCTAAAATAACAATAAAAACAGTTCATTTAAAAATAAGAAAAAAAAGATTTTCTCCTAGACGACTGGTTTATTAAACATTCCTTTCCTTTTATTAAACTTTTAATATTTCATTTGTTGCTTCGGCTTGCTATCAACAGCATCAGCAAGCCTAACGGCAGCTCAAGAGCCAGTAATGAAATTTACAGTTCATATAAAAGAAATCAAAATGTCACATTGCGGAGTTTCCACTACGTTATTGCGTTACTCAACGCTTAGCGCAGGGTTGCATTTTATAAATTGCGAATTCCAATAACGCAGTGCGAAGTGGTGTGTAGTGATTTACAAAATGATGCCATTAATTTTCAATGGATTCTTTTTTTACGTTAATTCATAACTAAAAGGCATAAAAAATTGTTTTCCAGAGTCCAATAACTATAAGTTCTATTTTTTCCATCGCTTTGTGAATAAATTTTTTCCAATAATAGGTCACACACGTTTTGTTTCATTATTTTTTCGTTAGTCGTTATTTGAATAACGAATAAAAGTTTATTTAAAGAAAATTTTGAATTTGTAATCCTTTTGAACAGATGTTTAAAGTACTTGTAAGCATAAATCTATGCAGATTGTGTAAAATTAACCTTGACGTACTGCTCCGATCCCGCTCACAAAACGGCAAAAATATCAAAACTTCAATCGAAATATATCATTTATTTTACATGTAGAGCATTTAATATTTGGTCCGGCTATTTATGACATTCTTACGAGTTGTTATTTAAGTCATGTTGATTTTTTGATTAAAATATATGTACTCTGTATCTATGCATACTGTATCTTACTCAATTCTGAAAATAGTTAATTTTTAGTAATTGGTTATTCAATAGTTCATATTTACGTTTCAGAGTAATTTCTTTACGTTAAGTTGCTATTTGATATTGCAGGTGTGAAGTTGAGTTAAACAGTTTTTTTACTTTGAAATAAAGAAACTTTTAGGAAAATAAATTGATATTGAAATTTGCTATTTTATGGATTAGAAATTACAATTGAACATTAGTATTAATTGAACTTAAGGCCTTCGAACAACTTTAGTTTTGCAAAGTACCCGGTTACGACAACATCTCAGCCGAAGTATTTAGTGTAAGTTAATAACGCAACTACTTCTTCCTGGAATCACGATCCTGAATTTATCCTCTTATTAACGAATGTCTTAACATATATGGGAATAACTTTTCTTGAATCTTTTATAACTTCACGGAGCATAGCCAACAAATCTCTTCCAACGTGCAGAAGTGAGCCTGATTCCCTGATTCACTTTTTTTCTGTTCTAATGATCGTTCCCACCGTGCTTTAGGACAACCACGTCCAACCAGTTTATCGAGGAGTTAGTGCGAAGTAATGATCCACTTAGTTTGAACCTGGGCCCAAAGCTGAGCTCTGTGGTGGATTATCGTATCGTGCTGGTCCTTGTTTTTAACAAAAAAACCATAAATTTTCGATGGAGCTCAGATCTCGGCTTTGAGCTAAACACTGCATCCTTTGAAATTGTTGGCTATTAAACAAATTTCGTGGTGTGCTTAGGGTCTCCATCCTGCTGAAAAATGACTTCGTCCTCTGGGTATGCACTTTCGTCCACAAAGTTTGGTTGACTGCAAAATACGAAAATAAATTTCTTCTTTCATAATGCCAATAATTTTCGACCACCGGCGCGACATTCCACCAAGTGAAGCAGCCCCACTCACCAGCATCTTACATCCTCCATGATTCATAGTTTCTTTCACTTAGTGCTTTTGCAATGTTTCTTATGGGCTGTGCCAGTAGCATTGATGATGATATGATTTTGGGTTTTCTCCTTCTTTCGGCAAGCTTTCACGTAGGCAATTTGTTTCTTGCAACAACAGCGCTTCAGAGCTCTTAAGTGTAACCTGTGGTGTTCCGCAAGGATCCGTTTTAGGGCCTCTATTTTTAATGTTATATCTGAATGACTTTATAATTGCTTATTAAATTGTACTCGTATACCTTTCATGTATGCAGATGATATTGAACTTCTTTTTTGTAGTGAGTCACAATTTCTTGATTCGCTTGAAGCTGTTGTTGATTATAATCTAACTAATATATCTTCTTGGATGTCTAATAACGCGTTACATATCACTGTTGCAAAATCGAAAGCAATGAAGTTTAAAATTATGAGGCATTTCTCCACGAACTTTTAATTTTCTTTAAATAATTTGCCTATGAACTTTGTGAGTGAAATTAAATGTTTGGGTGTCATTATTGACGATAACTTGAATTTTGACTCTTATGTTAACAATTTGCTTTTCTACAGTTTATTTGAGTTTGGGGAAATTGTAAAGCCTTTCCGAACCAAGCAAAGGTTAGTACATGCTCTTTTGATGTCTAGAATTACTTACTGCTTAGAAGTAACTACTGGCACTTATTCCTACTGCTTTCGTAGGGTCCAGTTGCTGTTTAATAGACTTATAAGGTTTTTGTTCAACATTTCTCGCAGGTATCATATTTCAAACCATGTTATAAGATTTTTAGATTGCTCATTTTCTGACTTTGTGCATTCTAGACTTCTGATTGCGTTTTATAAAGTTATCAAATATCAGACTCTTACTTACAGATCCTTTAGCTTAAGATATCATGATCTCAATTTGAAAGATCGTTTTCAATCAGAATAGCTAGATTGTGGAATAATTTCCCTAAAAACTTAAGAGATTTCTCTGATACCCATATAAGTTTTGAGAGAAATCTTCTTACTTAGTCATTTTAATAATTGGTTTGCAGCTGGTGATTTTATTTCTCTTTTTTTCCATTCACTGTAGGACTCAAAACCATTGGTTTCTATGAGTGTGTTAGGGCAGGCTGATTTATAAATTTTTTTTTTTATTTTTTGTTCTAAATTTTTTTTTTTATTTTTCATATAAGATTTTTTTTTATTTTTAATTTAAGATTTTTTTTTTATTTTTCATTTAAGATTTTTGATTTCAATTTCAATTTGTTTTTTATTATTTTTTTAGCTTTATATTTAATAATTTTATATTTTAATCTGTTGTTTTAGTTTTAATTTAAATATTGTAATTTATTTGTTTTTTTTTTTTATCACTCGCACTATTACTACCTAACTGTAATTTTGTTGTTAATTGGCCTTACCGGCTGTTGAAATTACTATGAACCACTAATAAAAAACAGTAGGATTCAATGAAAAAGTGGAAAAAAGTAAAGGAGTAAAGTATTGAAACGAAAAAGCAAGCATGAAATAAATTACGCCCAAACTCTAAATAATTTTGAGCTAGCTAATGAACGGACTCGCTATACTTTAAGAAATGGACAAATTTAAATAGTGTAGCATATGTAATTAAATGCAGTGAGCACGCTTTAAAAATGAAATTTAATATCAGACATGTGCTTTTGCTGTTAATAAACTTTAAATGCGCTTTAATAAAATCGACAAATGCTTTTAGCTATAAATGTCAAATAAAAACAGAAAATCTAGTTGCTTTTGATTAGCGTTTCAAAGGATAAGTATTGGCTTTGAAATAAAACTTCAAAAAAAGCCAATCAAATGGCTTGCCAATTACAGCGCACTCTTGTACAGTATTATTGTATGGCTACTTGAGTAAGATGTTAAACGCATTAGATCAAGCATTAGCTTCGAACAAGCAATTTGCTATTTTAGTGTCAACTTAAATGAAACTGAAACTTAACTTTGTATTTGATTAGCTCTCTTATATTCCTTTTGTTCTTTATCAAATATTTTTAATTTTTTTTAATTACATATCTAATTTTTTATTTAAATTATAATTTATAATGTCTAATTCCATTATAAATGCATATAGTTGAGAACAATATATTAGACTGCCCAATAACTTAGAAATATATAATGGCGAGCAGTTAAATCCAGACAAACAAAATAAGGACTGTCCCAGACAAAACTTGCGCTTTGTTTTTTGTTTATAAAAAAATACCCAGTAATTTATTTGGTCATTTTTCGGTTTTTATTAATAATGGCTAGTGTTCATAATATAAATAACTAAAAACTAAGTAACAATTTTTTTTTTTTTTTATAAAAGTTTCTTACTTTTTTCGTAAGGCCCTTCATTAAATTTTGTCCAGTCGTTTCATCGACAGTATGGTACGAGTTTTTCCACTTAAGTCTGAAGTCTTGTGGATTTTTTGCAGTCTTACTACTCATTCGAAAATTTTATTTCATTAGAGCTCAATATCTTTCAGTTGGGCGAAGCTCTGGGCAGTTGGGCGGATTTGCTATTTTTGGTACGAAATTGATCTTTTTACTTGCATATCATTCCATCGTAGCTTTAGAGTAATGAGAAGTTGCTAAATCTGGCCAGAACATCACGGTACCCTCATGTGCACGAATAAATGGTAAAAGACGTTTTTCGAGGTACTCGCCTATATAAACTTTGGAATTGATTGTGCCTTGCGTAACAAAAAATCTGCTTTTGAGACCAAAGGTGCATATGGGCTGCCAAACCGTATATTGCTTCGGAAATTTCGAAATTTTTTTTTCTTTGAATTTACTAGACACATGCCCCTTATTTGGTGATGTATGATATTCGTGACCAGGTAGCTGCTTAAAATCTGCTTTGAAGTAAGTTTTGTCGTTCAGAGCACAGCAATCAAATTTAGTCAGGTACCTTTCATTCAATTTTCGTGCTCGCATCGAAGCCATTAACTGCTTTTCATCAGAACTTGGCTTACTTTTCTCTTATAACTTTTGCACAGTAGATTTTGATGTGCCTGCTCTAGCCGCCATATCTCGCACTGAGGTGTTGGGATTCTGCTTAAAACGGTGCTCAACCTTCGCCGCTACCTTTGGGCTAGAAAATTCTGGTTTTCTGCCTGAACCTTTTTTTCGTGAAACAGGTAGACCCTTATTATAATTAGAAATAACCGTGAAGACAGTTTTTTCTGATGCACCAACTATTTTCGCGATAGCTAAATATCTTAGCTCTGGACTTTGCAGGTATGTGGACAAAATCAGTTTGTGGACTTTTTGTTGCTTGTTAGATATCTTTGTCGTAAAAAGTGCTATCTTCAAGTGTTATACATCATATAAAACGTCACTTTATATAGAACAAATATTGTGTCTTTTTAGACCTATAAGATAACCAGGTAGAGTATAATACAAAATATAAAAAGCGCAAGTTTTTTCTGGGACAGTCCTTAAATATACCCTGAGTATTTTACTACGAAGAACCAGTAATAGTCTTTGAAATTTAACGATTATCTGCAACGCTGAAATAACTGATCTCCTGCTGGGGGTTAGTAATGTAACCAGACTTAATGTAAGAACTCACCTATTATGATGGCGCCATTGAAATAATATTGGGCAATATCCTTTTGATAAAATACATACTTATTTCATAAATAAAAATGCTTTGATTTAAAAAAAATTTTTATGTGCTTTTTGCTTGTATATTTTGAACAGCTTCTTGACAAACTTAGCTTGTACTAAACTGTCTAAAGAATATAACAAAATTGGACAAAATCTTTGTGAATTCGTACGACAGCGACAGCAAGTCGTGCAAGATAATAATCCAGTAGATGGTGGAACCCTCAACGAAAATGGTCAAATTTGGCCCATTGTGCAGTTCGAAAGGTAAGTTAACTTTCTTGTTTTTCTTAATTTCTTTTTGTTTCGTAACTGCAAAAATGCGTTGTTAAGCACTCTTTCTTGCACTCAAATCGGTAGTTTATATTTCAATTATTGAAAAATCAAACCTTATATATTCCTCTGCAGTTGTGTGTAGCTTCTTAAAAAATAGGACAAGTAATTACCTACTGGTGGAAATATTAAAACATACATATACTCGGCCAAGAGAAAAAGTAAACTGCTTTGAAATTGTTAACTTAGATATTTAAAACATTTACATATCTAAAGTTTAAATTTGAATAAACATATATAAATTTTTACCTTTTTTGTTTGATTTTTGCTTCTCATTTTTTCCTCCTTCACAATTTCACTTAAAGCCATATGTGTTTAACAGCTTTATATTGTACTTTAGTTATTCAATGTTAAACTTTCAAATATCTTCAAATGTGGCTATGGTCAGATGTAGTGGGTCAGCCATGGAATAATATGTAACAACAACAGCTGACATAAGGTACCATCTTCTTTAACAATTTAACATCCAGACAACAATTGCATAAACATATTCCTCCTAACACGCTATGCCACGATATAACCATAATCAGCAGCAGCAACACCAGCAACTTCATCTTCAGTATAACAAATCGCAGCAGCAACAAGACCAACTTCAAAATACTGTTAACAGGTGTGCGCAGTTGTTTACACTCTATGATTTGTACTTTGATTAAAATTACAAGTATATCATACTATTTTTTCATGTGCCCTAATTATACTATTAATAACTACCTATACTAAATTATCTTTACTGTCCTAAACACAAATCTGGGAGTCTACTCTGTATTTCGATCCAAAAGACAAATTATTCGAAAACGAAAAATTGCGTCTCAGTAATTCGATAAATGGAATGTTTCGGATTTCAATTTCGAAACTAAAATATTGGCACTATACAACTCTTGTGCTAATATCAAAAGCATTCAAAAAGCAGAAATGTTCTTCGATAGTGGGTTAGTAAAACGTTTGAACGCATGCAAGATGCAAGTTTAGACAAATAAACTAAATCAATTCAATTAGTTTTTTGTTAAATTTTAATTTGCAAGAATTCTGCAAGCAAAAATATGCACACCAAGCAGAGGCAATTTGAGGTGCGCGCATCCAGATTTGACCTAAGGACAAATTTTTTTAGCGTCCCTTACTACTTCATAATAAAGTTGATGTGCTTTGGGCACCATACATTTTCTATTGCGCGGAAAACTTCTGCGCTAATCCAAGGCGGAAATTCTCTCCTATTTAGTGCCAAAAACTAACGACTGACTCTAAGTTTTAGTATGACAGGAACTGCAGTCGACCTCAATGGGATCGGAAGTTCATTGCGTATGGCATTTCATCCATATGTACATCAGCGTGCGTTTTTTTTCAAAATTTTGTTTATGGATTTTATCTTTTTTTTGCCTATATTTTAGCTTGAGAGGTTTAAAAATAATTGTTTCAAAATTTTAGCTTCCTGTCCGATTTCGTTGAAATTTTATGAAAAACGTATAAAAAAAATCTACCCTAGATGCCACGATATCGTTTTAGATATTTTTTTCTTATGGGATAAGCCACTCCCTGTTGTCAAAGCATCATTCGTGTTACTGAAAATGCAGACAAAAACACCCGAAGAGGTTCAATTTCTTTTTTTTCTAAAATTTGGGGTCATTTTGGCCTATATTATAGAACGGTGCAAACAGTTTGTTTCCCATTACAATTACGATTCTATAAAATAGACCTATGGGGCAGCAATTTAAAAAACAAAAACCCCTTCAGGTGTATTTTGTACGCACTTCGAAAAGGATTTTAATGAAATTCAAACCCTAAAAAGTGCTTGGAGTTCACAAACTACGCCCATCTGATCCAAAACTATTAAATTTTACTTAATTTTTCACTAAATATTGCATTATCCCAAAACATGTCTAACTGATTGACGTGATTTTTTGCGAACTTTTTAGATTTTCTTTTGACGAGTCAAAGGTTTTTTACGAGTCACTTTTGCGTTATCCCCAGCCCCTATGAAGCACATTTCGCAGATTTTGGGAATTTACAACTACGATAGGTAAGTAGTTATTTTTGGAGCTGATACATCTCAGTTTTTCTGGATCTTTACGTAGATAGAACGTTTTTAACGTTATTTTAGTGCATTTTTCTACTAACTAAATATACTGCGTTTCTAAACTTTTTTGACTCTAATTTCGTGTGTTCTCCTCAGTCTTCTTTCTATTTTACTCTAACGCTAACTGATGTGGCATTTAACACTTCTTTATTGTTTTAAAGTAAATAATACTTCTACTATTCACTTTATCAATACTTTTATAAAAATAAGTTTAACTGTGAACGCTGTTCTAAATTTGTGAATATGAATAAATAAATGAATAAAATAAAAATTTTATAGTCACTTGAAAAATATTGCATTATTTCAAACAAGGGAAGGCCTCTCCCATTCAAAAAATTTTTTTAAAACTCTGCATTTTGGCATCTTAGATCGATTTTTTGTACGTTTTAGTAAGTCGGTTTTTTTCGTAAAATTTCAACGAAATCGGGCAGAAACTATGTTGGCGCCGTTAACGGGTTTGATCTAGAAAACGCAAAATTGGGAATAATAAGTTTTAAACCTCAAGCTAAAAAAAAAATCCATCTACAAAGTTATTAAAAAACACACCCTAATGTACATACATAAAGACTTCTTCTGAAAGGTGAAAGTTCTCCGCAAAACTTATAATTTTGATAGCTAAAAAAACTAATCTCAAATTTTTTACGTTCTTCCAATATTTTGTCGGTTTTGAAATAAATGCTTTGGCATGATTAGTTTTTTTTACGTTCTTATGAAAACTAACGAGTATTTGAAGTTGACACAACTGTTTCATTTCGAAAGTACTGCAGAGTCTCATTTCACATTCGGATCAAAAAGCGCTTTCGAATAAAAAAGATTTTCGGAACGAAATACAGAGTAGACCCCCTGAGTAGAAATTATTCCCTTAGCAATTCAATTCTTCAAAAATTTAATTTTCAAGGGACTAGAATTCGAAAAGAATTTTTCAATACCATGGCAAAAGTCATGCCATAGCAGAAATCGAAAATTGAAATTAAATAATTTCTATTCTATTGTAAGGAATTGAAATTAGGGATCGACGTTTTAATACCATTACAAAAGGAATATTATTTTTTATCGATTCAATTACGAAATTATGATTCCATTCCGAAGCATTGGACTTGGAATCGAATTTTTTTTCTTTTGTCCATTTTATTACTGAAGCTAAAATTAAAAAAGAATATTAATACCGTCCTAAGGAAATATAATAAGAACTTGACGTTTAAAGTATTTGAAAAAAATAAAATCAAAGAACCATTTTGCTTTAACAAATGTGACGGTTCCAGGCAATCGAAAAGCCCTAGTTTGCACTCCAAAGTGGAGCCAAAATAAGCTCTGGCATCCGTTCCACTTTAAGTGATTTTCAGAGTTATTTCACACCTTGATGCAAACTTTTCTCTTCGGGTGTCTTAAATGTATGTTTAACAATTCCTCATCGATTCGTGCAAACACTTAGTTTTGAAAAATTATCAATTGAAATTGATGTTTCGATTCCTTAAATAATTAATGTCTTATTACAAAATTCCTTGCAATAGAATACATTTTTTCAATCCTATCTTTGATTTCAGTAATGAAATCGAAAAATGAATCATAGCTTCTGCCATGGAATGGCAATTCCAAATTCTGATGCCAGTCAGTGGTAACATCGACAAAGGAATAATACCTTTTGGCATGGAATGGAATCAAAACTTTTCAATACCAAACTCTGATGCCAGTGACAAGATCGGCAAACAAATAGTCATTTCTCTTGCCGTGAAATTGAAAAAATTTGATTCCGATTGGAATTCTTATTCCTTAAGCTCGGTTAGGTTAGAGTGGTAGATTGGAAGCTTCACATAAACATTATGGTCCATAGTGATACAACATCTCTCACGATTTAATCAGTTTGTATTAGTTTTTTTGTTTTATCGTAGAAGTATTCGACTGCCTGGCGAACTCATAAATTCTGTGGAATTTTAGTTTTGCAACGTCGTGCAACGAGTATAGGACAGTATGTCCAAGTGTTCTGAGCCTTGTCTGAGCGAGTGCAGGACAGTCGCAGAGTAAGTGCTCCAGCGTCTCTTCCGCATTTAGTTTCTTGCACTCTATACCATTTTCAAGCAATCTCATTTTACGTGCATAATGACCTACAAGCCAAGCCGGTGTCCAGTTGTTACGCCTGTCAAGAGACGGCAGTTGTGCTTCGATAAAAATAGTAAGAATTCTGTATTGGTCCTAATAACATTGAACCAAAACATTTCTGTTATTAAGCTAGTGTCCAGCTGTACCCATCGTCTGCTAGCTTTTGTTGAGACAAAGATGTCCGTTTTTAAATTAAAGTATTGTATAGGTACTGCGATACTTATAAGCATTGTATCCAGAATCGCTCCTAGTTTCGCCTGCTCGTTCGCAATCCTTGCAATGGAATAAAAACTTTCTATTGCAAATATTGATTCATGTAATAAAATCGGCGAAAGTCGATTCAAAATTTGGAATCAAAAATCAATCATTACTACCCAGCTCTTCCTAAATATATAGCATTTTCAGATTAAATTCAACCCTATTCGAATTAAGCTATTGTTATTCATAAAAACTTTTTTCGAATCAAATTTAACTCTGAAATAAAACTAATTTAAATTTGGAGAAACATTGGCCAAGTATTTAATTAAAATTATTAGTTTAAAGACACCATTTCCTCGCATTGTGGCATTTTTATTAAGCATATTAAGATTAATGACTAAAGTAAAACTTTATTAGATTGAAATAATAATAATGGAGTTTAGCTACTACAGCTATTAGCCTCCTTAGCTATTAAGCTTGAAGCTTTATATCAAGTTAAATGCTTATTAAAAATAATGAAAGTGAACAAATTATGATTTTTATTGTTTTATATGGTTTTTATGGCTTTTTCGCACTTTCGCAACAATAAATATTTATATGTAAAAATTTCCATGGTCCTAAGCATAAATGTTAGATAAAATTTACTCTGCATGCAGTGCGGTTCGGACAACACAAACATAAAAATACAGACCACCATTACAAATTTAGCTATAGTTGGTTTTCAATCTAAGTTTTAGTTGACTTTTTGACAAGCTAATCTTATAAATTTCGCAATTGTAATAAGAGTTGTCATGCGATTAAAAGGAGCTGTAGCCATATACAATTAGTTCTACTGACCGGCTTAAATTGGTAAGAATTACGAGTACTTCTTCGATTAGTGTTAAAATGTTTGTATTTAAGTAGATCTGCTTCAGCAAGAGACCCAGTTACAAGTCAATGCAGATAAATTATGTCCGCAAATTTCTACGGAAGCTCATGGACTGCATATGTAATAACTTCAAATGATCTTCATAACGAGAAAGATTTAAAGAGTGAACCCAAGTTAAGCATTTGAGACCAAAATGAATAAAATTTCATAAATTATTTTACCCACCTCTTAATAAAGTCAAGCAGAGGTGATGATTTATTTCAAATTTTTGCCTAGCTCTTTGACTAAATCGACACGACAAATATTTTTATCTTTAAATCTATAGTTAAACTCTATTTATCAGGATTAATATGTAAGCTTTACATAGAACACCAAATTTCAAAGGATTTCAAGTCAGTCTCAAGTGTAAAAGTATTACCATTACCATGAAATCGGAAACTGGCCGACAAACTTTTTGCCTTTCCAATGTATATTAAATGTGACCAATTTCATACATTTGTTTTTGTTATTATTAGTATTTATTTTTCATAACATCATCCAATAGCTCTAAGCCTTTTGTTTTCAATACAAATTTTTAGTTGTTTGGCATGATTTTTCAACTTAAATATGAAAATACATGTAGGACCATTCACGTCAACCAGATCACCAAACTGCCGTAATGCAGCGTTCAGTAATGTACTAATTATGTTTGCAATTGACAGTTTAAGTACTGCTGATAAACAAAATAAGTGTCATTCGCCAAAATCATGGTGGGCCTGACTGTGAGAGGCCGACAAAAAAATACTTCGCTCAATAACTCGGAAAGTAGAAAAATATAGAATGATACCAATGCTGTAGAGATGAAAACTCATTGATTTCATGCCAAAAATACTCCTGTATGACTTAAATTTAATAAATACTAATAACCATCTTTATTTTCAAAAAAATACGATTTTATTGAATGTTTCCAATGAACATTACTCGTTTAAATCTGAGTCTGTACCTTTCACCCATGGAGCTTACTCTTTAATTTGATTCGAATGCAAATTCGTTGATTTTTGAAAAAAAAGTGCATCACCTTTTTTGAATTGTCAAAAATTGTAAACAAAAAAATATTTGTCAATTGATTCAGTTGCAGGAGCTGGCTGACCTCCTCCTCCAATGGACTGAGTCGGCAGTCCCGCTGCGTTCTGATCGCTTGTCAAACACGTTCACAAGTTGGTGGCGCAAACTCTTGACGCTGGTGTTTTTAATTGAACTTAAGTCAATTGGGTATGGTGTTGTTGTTTGGTGTTCACATTTTTCTGCTAATGATTATTTTAAGCTATTGATTTTATTAACAAATCAAATTAAAAACTTGCATCCTTGCGACAAATTGCTATCCAACAAAAATCCGAAAAGTAAACGAGTTTAACAGTTGCGATAGAATTGCTCAGTTCGGAAACTTTTAATTTTTCGAAGAGGGAAAAAACAAATTCGAAAGTCGTATTGCTGAGTGCAGTTTATTCGAATTCGCGTAATTTGACATTCAAATCAAAGAATAAATGTTTTAATCAAAATTACAGTACTTATTGTCAACTTCAAAGCGGTGAAAAGAGATTGAAATCTTGTCCCGTTGCGATTTTTCGGGCCTAAAATCGATGTGCTCTTATCTACTCTTCAACATGTGTAATATTTTATTTTTCTACTTGTGGCTTACATGCCGAGTTATTGAGCGATATTCTTTTTGTCGGCCTCTCACAATCAGGCCTACTACGTTTCTGGCGACTGACGCTTATTTCGATTATCAGCCGTACTGAAACTATCAATGGCTAAACTAAATAAGCGGGAGGAAATTACCTTAAAAAAAGTAACACAACCGCCCGCACTATAAGTATAAAAATTGTAGACGAACCAGCATATTATTATGTATATGAAATGTTTAGAATAAAGTTCATACATTCTCAGTCATTTTTTTAGTTTCAATTTAATTAAAAAGTGTTTCTTCAAATTTAAATTCATTTTTAATTCAGAAAAAGTTACTTTTAAAATGAAAAATGTAAATTTAATTCGAATAAAGTTTCTGTAGTTTATTTTGAATTGGTAAATTTATCTAATATGAAAAAAGTTTCACTCAATTTGAAAATGGTTTCCTTTAGTTCAAAAATTTTAATAAGACCGATTGTAAATTTATGACGAATAACGCTCGCAGGGCAAATACAGGGGTTCAACCTCCATCTACGCCTCTTTCATAATCTAAAAAAATCATTGTAATCGATACTGAAGTTGCAATATCATAGAAGAAATAATAGGAAAACCTCCTTCCTCCACCGCTAGAATTTTTTTCTGTATCCGCCCATTGAACGTTGCAAAACTGTTCACAACTCTATTTGCTTCATTTACGATACTTCTGTTGCAGAATGTTAGTTTTACACTTCAATGAAATTGCTTCTTTTAAATGGGACTAGTTCATTAAATCAAGTCCGCTGTGCTACCAAACATTTGATAGATGTGTTTAGGATAATTGAAGAGCAATTTTATACAGTCTTGTCTAAAAATTATGCTAAAAATCGCCTTTTTGAAACTCTTCAGTAAACGCTTCCGTTATGTTTTCAGTTCATTAAATGTTTTATTTATTTACTTAATGTATTACACTTTAATTGAATATAATAATTTATTTGGAATTTCGAAGAATTATTTCGAAAATTCTTAGTCAATTCTTAAATTTTTATCAATACTTTTGTAATTACTTTTTTTATCATTTAGGAGTCCCCCAAACAACACAGGCGCCAGTACTAGGCGTATTAGTTGTGAAGGAACATCAATATCTCCTTCAGTCGCACAAACACAATCTCATTATGATTCAACACAATCTACAGCAACGAAAACTAAGGCGGGCTTAATATCACATAATCTTTTACAGCGCGTATTGCAAGAATTTAGCGGTAGCACATTAAGTGATCAAGCAAAAGCTTGCGATAACACCACCAATAAAAAAAGTAGGGAAGTTTCTTACAAAAATAATAATCAAAATAAAAATAACACTGGTAATAGTAGCGGCAGCTCTAGCATACGCTTGAGCGTTGGTGGCAGCGGGTTAGGCAGCATAAATAACGATTCTAAAGCTTGCGGCGACCATGCAAAGGATCATACTTTAAAGAAGTCATGTGCAAAACAGTATCCAAGTATACATAGTAAAGCAAGACAGTTATTAATTTCTGCAAGAAACACCGCTAGCCACCACGACCAGAAGTCTCCATTACAAAATAAGTCAGCTACTCTAGAAGCGATCACTGAGCTCCAAAACGAACCTAAGCAACAGCAAGCATCATCTACAGCATCGTTTCTCAGTAACATTTCTCGTTATTCAATTAAAAAAAACCTAACTCAACGTGCTATTTTTTTTCAACAATTGCACGAAGATACAGTTCAAAATACGACGGGTCGTTACTGCACATCAGATTCTAAAGATAATACAAATGTAGTGGAAAACAGCGCAGAAAAATTGAAAAATAAAGCAGCTAATCAATACAATATGGACGAAAAGAAAAATATAAAAGAAACTCAAGCCAATGCTCGTCGCGTTGGTACAATATCCTTTGAGGACAGCAAAGAGAAATCCATACAAAAGCTGCAAAAATCTTTTTCAGACATAGAAAGCGAAAAGAAACAAAGAGACATGATTGCTACTTCTTTAGGAGGTAGCAGCTTATCGGTAGCTGCAAATACTGAAACGATTTTAGCACCTGCTACATGCACTGCTGTTCAAAAATTTAATCCAAATATGCGATTTATACGTAAAAGTGTTGAACAGTGTCCAAAAAACGTTAATGCAACTTATTTTGAATTTGAAACTGAATTTCCTCGTGACTACGATGACAATATTGAAATGTTATCACGTGAAGCTGAACATTTGGAGGAACAATTTCGGGACACATTTAATACAAACCGAATCGGTTCCAACGCAATACCAATAAACGCGAGCTTGGAAGCTAAAAAATCTCAAGCTGTAATCTCTTCTGCATCAATTGAAAAGGAAAATTTATCCGAAGAGCGCGAGAAAGAAAGTACTGCAGAAGAAGACAAACTAAAAGGTGTTATTACCACAAGTGGTGGAAGGAAAGTTGGTTTTAAAGTGGAAGAAAAAATTGAAGAGCACATTGCGGAAATAAATATTTTACGAAAAGCAACGTTGAAAACTGCTGGAACTGCTTGCAGTATCGATATATCACGTGGCCCTAGTACTGCAAGCGTTTCCCCAAGTATTCCTAAGCCAGAAAATGAACACCATGTTAACAGCACTGAAGCTGTGGGTAATAAAGCAACAGCGGCGGGTTCTTCCACACCTCCAGTTGCCCCTCAATTATCTAATGCAACAGTTTCAACGTTGGGCTCTTCGGTAAAAACACATTCAACAGTAGAAGATGATGATGATCCTATTGCAATGTCTCCATGTGGGCGATTTTTCAAATATGATAAGGAAGTCGGACGTGGATCTTTCAAGACTGTATACCGTGGACTGGACACTGAAACTGGTGTTGCAGTAGCCTGGTGCGAGCTATTGGTAAACTTTGAACAAAGATTTTTATGCATGAAACAAAAACTTCTTGGGTAACCGCTGTTTCAATTAAGACTGAGAAAAGCGCTTATTAATTTTGATAATTATTGTGGCATTAGTGTTTCTCTCTTATGTTATGTCACATTGTTAATGTGGGCTTAGACCATTGCCGTAGGCGCATTTACTCACGACAGTTGTCGTGAAAACTAGTCACAGTATGTTACAGCGACACAATAATTGGCCTAAACTTGAACGTTAACTCATTAGAGCAAACAGGCTCTCTGATGGTCGATCTAAATAAATTTCCACAAATATCTGCCTATATAAGTACTAACATTAGTATCCTTGTTCCAAATTACTGTAAAATAAATAAAATACTTGTGTCAATTCACCGCTCGATTAATTTAATTCCAGCCCAAAATTTAGTGAAATATCACTCGATTCCGTAAAAATTGTTCGCTGTAATATATTTTGACTTCTGTTTTTGCCCTTTTTACTACTCGCTATTAACAGTTACCCAAAATTTATTTTTATCTTGTAAGAAATGCCGTAAATAAATGGTTTCAAAGCTCTTATAATTTGTTATTTAGGATAAACAAGTTAAAAAAAGCGAACGAGCTCGTTTTCGAGAAGAAGTTGACATGCTCAAAAAATTGCAGCATCCAAATATTGTGCGATTTTACACTTACTGGGAGTTCGCAGTTGCCAGGAAAAAAAATATTGTTCTAGTCACTGAATTAATGCTTTCCGGAACACTGAAGTCGTATGTATAACTTAATTTAAGAAAAAAAAAACTACATAAACCTAACTTGTTTTTGTCAATAGATACCTGAAACGTTTTAAAAAGATCAATCCAAAAGTTTTGAAGTCTTGGTGCCGTCAAATTCTAAAGGGCTTACATTTTCTACATACTCGTCCACTACCGATAATTCATCGTGATTTAAAATGTGATAATATTTTTATAACTGGTACAACTGGAAGTGTTAAAATTGGCGATTTGGGTTTGGCAACTCTTAAGAACCGCTCTCATGCCAAGTCTGTGATTGGAACTCCTGAATTTATGGCTCCTGAAATGTATGAGGAGCACTATGATGAATCAGTTGACGTATATGCGTTTGGAATGTGTATGTTAGAAATGGCTGTATCCGAATACCCATATAGTGAATGCAAAGGTCCTGCACAAATATACAAAAAAGTTATATCTGGAATTAAGCCTGCAGCTCTTGCTAAAGTAGAAGATCCAAAAGTGAGAGAAATAATCGAACAATGCATTGAACTGAAAACTGAAGATCGTCCTAGCTGCAAAGAATTGCTTAACTCTGAATTTTTTGGTGAAGATATAGGCATACGTTTGGAGCCAACAACAACTGAAAGTTTCATAAACAATCCAGATCAAACTACAGTTGAGTTTCGCTTAAGATTCCTTGATCCAAAAAAGCGTTCATCTAAGCATAAGGAAAATGAAGCAATACAATTTGAATTTGACATAAAAACTGATGATTGCGAAGCTATTTGTCAAGATATGTATAAGGAGAATATTATAAGTGAAGAAGATTCAATAGCTGTTGTTAAACTTCTTAAAGTTCAGGTAGTGTCTTTGCTCAAAGAGCGAAAGCAGCGACAAACGCAACTTCAGCTGCAGAACGAAAAATCTAGACTTGAAAAATTGGCTCTTCAGAAGCAAAAGGAAATATTTTTACCACCTAATGTTGAAGAAGAAGATGAGGATGAAGAAGTTGAATCTGAGGAGGAGGATGACTTTCGAAATGGAAGTTGGAGAGAAGATAAAACAGCAAATGACGCAGCAGTGACTTCTAATGTTCCTATAAAAAAAAATGATTTAAACGTTTCAAACGCTGAAACACACAAGACTGATACCGTAAATAATTTAGTTGCAAGTGATGCTAAATTAGATAATTCAACAGACGTTGAGACAAAGCAAGTTCAATCTCAGGCTTTTCAAAAACCTGATGATACACAATTACAGCAGCAACAAGCCTATCAGCAACAGTTACAGAATCAATTTTATCAAAAACAGCAAACAGCTCAACTGCTAGCGCAACAATCTGTTGGTCCCCAACAAAATGTTCAATATATATCACAACCACAGCAACTTATTTCCTTCCCGCCAAATTCACAATCGACATCAAGCATTTCGATTCCTACTATAATGCAATCACAGTCAACTAGTCTAAAACCTTGTCCTATCCACTATCCGATTTCACAAACTGTTCAACCACAAATGTTACAACAATCGCCGCCAATACGTGACCATATATCAAATTTAAATACTCAAGTTCAGGCAAATGCACAGTCGCATCAAGGAATTCAACAACAAGTGCAACATTTAGCTCAGCAGCAGCTATTAGTTCAACAGCAAAACCAGATGAGTCAACAGAAAATAACTCATATGCCGCAAACACAACCGACTATGCAACAGCAACTTAATGAGCAACAAATAAAACAACAACATTTAGTGCAGCAACAGGATACACATGTTCCACAGCAGCAATCATCGCAACAACAACTGGCGCAGCAGCAACTATTGGTTCAACAGCAGCAATTAGCGCAGCAGCATCAAATAACGCAGCAACAGCAATTGGTACAGCAGAAACCATTAGCACAACAGCAATTGGTGCAACAACAAAACTCGCAGCCAAATTTAATGCCACAGCAATCATCCCAACAGCAAACTATTCAACAACAACCAATAGGGCAATCACATCAACAAAGTCAATTACAGCTTGCGCAGCAACAACAGCTTCTACAACAGCAGCAGCTTGCACAGCAGGAACTTGCACAGCTACAGCAATTTGTGAAGCAGCAACAACTTGTGCAGCAGCAACATCTTACGCAGCAACAACAGCAGCAACATCTTACGCAGCAACAACAGCTCGCTCATCAGCAACAGCTAGAACAGCAAAAACTGCTTGCACAACAGCAACAGCTTGCTCAACAGCAACAGCTTGCACAACTGCAACAGCTTGCACAAAAACGACAGCAACAGCTTGCTCATCAACAACAACAGCTTGCTCAGAAAGAACAACAGATTGCTCAACAACAACAGCAGCAGCAGCATCCAAAAATTTTACCACAAGCAGTTCTACAGCCGCAGGTTATACCAACACCTCAATCAGTTAATAACCAAACTCCAGTTCAACAGAAATCACCACAGCAGACAGAGCAACAACAAAAAGTAGCACCGAATTCACCGTCCACAGCTCCTCCAAATCTAAGTCCACAGCAAATAGTACCACAAAATTCAAACCAATCTGCACCCACTTCGACTTTGAGCTCAGCAACTAATCTGGCGCCCGCAAATGCTGATCACAATGATAAGAATAAAAATCGTTTACAAAAGCCAAGACGCTCAAATCGCAGTGGAAACGAGCGTATTCCTAAGTTAAGTGTCACTGGAATTGAAAATGGTACTGTTATTGACTGTCATATGGAAAATAAGCCAAAAACTATCACATTCAAATTTGATATATCCGATGTTAATCCCACAGATGTTGCGAATAAACTGGTGCGTTTCCTTTAAAAATTTAAATGAAATTTTTTTAAATTTAAATGAAAAATTTTTAAATTTAACATTACAGCAAGCACAAGACCTATTGTCACAATCTCAACGGTCTTCATTTGTGGAAATGATAAATGACATTATTCGCCAAGTAAAACTCAATCCAAATCAAATTCCAGTGCCATCAACTTTTCAGCGCCACGTAGAAAAGGTATGCTTCATAATAACTCTTAAATTCCATAGATATGTGTCGAACGTTTTCTTTAAACATAATGAAATTTTCTGACTGCAATGGTGGTGTGTGTTTTGTATAGTATACTCGTATTTTATTCAAAGGAAAAAAAGCTATTAAAACCTAAGTGGCATTAAAAGTCATATCACGTACTGCAAAATTACATTTTCATAACCAAATACACTTTGGCTTTGGGTACTATTTATTGCTTGAATCATATAGGATTGCTAGAAAATTTCTCAATTGAAAATTTAGACGCAAATAATTTACATTTGTGTGGTGAACCAAAGAAGTACATATCAAGATCGATATACGTGGCTTGAAATGTATTGGATCCTGTGCCAAAAAATAAAGCCTACCGTTAAACAAATGAGAACCTGGCTTAACATTCTGATGTGGTAAGTTTGCATAGATCTTCGCCGTGCGTTTAACTTTTTGGCACAGAAGCTTTTCGATTTAATATGTTCCATACTCGGAATATCGCACTTCTTCGGTGCAAAAAAAATATCTCAAAAGTATTAAATACACGTCGAACTATTCCTAATTCAAATAAAGGGATCTGTTGACGCGAAAAAGTTTTTGCGATGTTTGCGGAAGTTGCCTGATATCATATCTAGTTTGCAACTATGCATTTATTTTAAAATTAAAACAAAAATGTTTGGTCTATGCTTAATGTTTTTATAATGATAGACAAGAAATCTACTAGCATGTCCTGAGGTTCCGTTTCCAACCATCTCATTCGATTAAAAAAATCTAATCCATTCGTTCGTCTTTTGTATAAAGTGTACATCCAAATATGGTATTTTAATTTTGAAATGTGATTTTTTTATATAATCGAACTCATCTGTCACGAATTAAGTAAATTTGGTTATATTATGTCGGTTTGCGACTTTCTATTTTTGGCGAAAGCATTCCTACAAGCTTAAATATTATAAAAAATGCTCATTGTTATTGGGTGTTCCGGTATAGCTTTCGTTAAAATTAATTAAAAAATAATATTCTATAAATTGTCCAGTTCTCAAATATTTTAAACATTAATTTTACTTAGTATATTCATTATATTTTAAGCTTTCGCTTTTAAACATATTTCATGAATGATTATCAAAATAACTTTTGTAATATTTTCTATTAAAATATTCAACAAATTGCTACAAATAAGGTGCGACATGCGTCCTTAACACGCCAACGCTCTGTGTTCAGAACCCATCAAAGACATAGATCTGTAAGTGATATTAAATGCAATTTGCTTATTTTGTTTTAGTTCCCCTTTGTGTTTACTGTTTCAAATTATATTAATTTCTTAACATAAGGCTGAGTTTGTGTTCGTTTATATTTTTCGCACTTTCAATTATGTACCAGAAACTATAATAATAAAACATAAGTACGAAATAAAGCAGTTATGTGCTTTTGTACAATTTTTAAGATTATCAAAAAAAAAAAACGCTTAATTTTGTCATTTCGCAAGATTTTCAAATTCTTACATTATGCATATATTGATGTTCTTTAATTATTAGTCATGATCAAATAATTTCACAAAAGCAATGGTTTTTAAGTGGTAATGGTGTTTTTTTTATTTCTAAGCACATTCATAGATATTATAATTTGCAAGTTTTTAACATACATAAAAAAAATTTCGGTATCAATTTCACATGGCTGCTCTTATAACTGATGAGATACCAAGTATGGCCTGTTAACTAGAAAAGACTTCCATACCTTTTCGGATTAGTTAGCATAGTAGATAGGATTGCACATTTTTGCACATAGCTTTTTCTAGTCCCAAGAACTATATGTTAAGAGTCGTAGTTTGTATATCTTCTATTCAATGAATAACCTATAAAGTGCAATAAAATGTCGATTTTAATTATATTTCTACATTCAATTTCCACTCAACATAAACATTTTGTTTAATGTTATTATTCACTTATTAGGACTTTCTGCAAAAGTTTTTGCTTATGAAATCTTATACCTAATGGAAATAGTCAAGTAGATTTTGATTCTTAAACGATTTTAAATCAAACTATGAAAAAGTTTTGTTTGAAGCTGGTGCTCAGCAAATCACTTCAATCATTTTATAATTTTCAGCTTGAGGTGAAGAACGCGTGTACTCCTTCAAGTCATCAAGGCTGCTCAGCACCCCAACACAAATGGTTTTGAATTTGTAAGGACTAAAGCCGAAATTAAATTTATAATTGTGACTTAATTCTTTCTGACTAAATTTCTTGTGTCTTTCCCAAAATTGGCCTCCGTGTTTTTTTTTTCATGTCGATACAGTAATTGTGATTAAACTATTCTTATACAATATATTCAGGTATCAACTTGTTTTAAGCAGTTATTTGTTTCAAACAAAAAAATTTCCAAATATAAGTTATTTTTTTGTTATAAAAAAATTACCCAAAGAAAAAATCCTGGTGCATACATGAACACATACAACAAACAAGACGAATATAGTATATGTCATTATTTTTCAACGGAATTTTTCTGCCGCATAAAAACCAACAATACAAATATCGCCATCGGTTGTGAACTAAAAAAACAAAATAAATGCACGAATTATTTATGATTTTTTCATTTAAATTTTTCTGAAGAAAAAAACATACAGTGCATAAACGCGTAATCGGTTTCAAATGTGAAAGTTTGATAAAGTAAAAAGCTACTGCATTAGCTGATTGCCTAGTAGCAATAAAAATTTTATATTGCTATATGTATATGCGGCTTTTAAAAATGGTCAGAAAATCAAATTGTATTTCACCTGATTTCTTAGACCGTTGGGTTTACTCTTCGCAAAATAAGAAAACGATCAAAAAATTGTAAACTTGTTCTTTGTATTTACGTCTTTGCAATTGAATCATTTAATCAACATTCAAAAGATTAGTAGGAACTAAGAAGTAGCAAAAAACTTAACTTAATATATTTATTTTTATGCGATTTGTGTTCCTTACTACTATGCCATTTTTAATAAAAATGTTAATCAAAAATTAAATGGCATTTAATGTACAAAATCTATCAACCATGAGCTGTGATTTGCGCAGTGTTACTGATATTGGCTTTAGAATCATTGAAACTGGGTAAAACGCATTTTCTTTTAATTAGAAAGTTTCTAATAGAAAGTTTTATTCGAATTTTGTTTATTATAAATTAATAGGAAGCGAGGGAGCAAGGATTAAACCCTATTAAGCTTACGTGATTAATACTTTTTATGAAAAATGTTCTCTTCTACTACTTTTGTTCTGACAACTTCTACCCGGTCAACTAGAAGCGGGATGTTAATAAATGAAAAACTTTTTTGTGGCATTTGACCTTAAATAACGGCGAAATTCAATTATGTTTGATTCGATAATATCAATATTAGATACCGGCTACCAGGTAAAACCTGAAAAAAATTTAGCTAAATCTATGACCTTTTCTGTTATGAAAACGGTATAGCGTGATTAATTTATATGCATCCATTTTTGTGAACATTTTTCTTGTAGCTTTCGTTCTGACTAAGTTTGGGTCCGGTTAACTGAAAGACAGACACTTGCTCGAAATTGTTTCTTGTAACTTTTGACGGTGTATATTGGTGAAATCAAATCATATTCAATATTGATCACTATTGATTTTGGCACAGGTTTCGGTAGCACCGGGCTAATGTCATTGAATTATTTAATTTATGAGAAAAACTATGAAAGATATGTCGTATTTGCTTTTATATCAACTTTCTCGATTCACATTTTTTTTTTTCAGAATCAGAAATATTATTGACCTCCGAGTGCTTTTTAACACTTTTATTTCGATAACTTAATAATTCGTTTTACCCACCCCTTTGCAATCGAAAAATTTAATTTACTGAATGAAGTATATATTAAAGTCAAAAAGTTTGATGATACATGCAAGCACTAACGATAAAGCTACTTGCGTTAATAAGTTGGCGTGGAACGTCTCAAACAAGAAAAAACTTTGAAACTAGAAATTCCTGCAACAATTTTTTCAAAATTCGTGTGAAAACATGGTGAAAAGCAAGTGCTATATGGTTTGGACTAGTGAGCCCTCGTATACAAATCAAGAATACGTCAAGCAAATTTTAGTAAACATTTTTCGGGAACATTTCGCAAGCAAGCAATGAACTGAATTTCAGTGGCGTCTTGCAAGAAGGCTCGGCATCTCCAACAAACAAAACTTGAATTCGACCTAATAAGTGGGAGTGGCATCTGTCATGCAATTAATCATTTTGAAACGCTTTGCGCAGAAAAAAATTCAATTAAATGAAAATAAACTTTGCAAGGGAATATATGTAGACATGCAGCTGCTGGACAAAATATGGGCGGGGTTGAGCAAAAAAGTGTGATGGCTCCATGCTTGCAAAACTCTGAAATGCTACTTTACAAAACCATTTAAGGAAAGTAACAAGACTACGGAAAGTTAATGACTCATTCTTGGTCAAAAAGCTTGCGCGGATTCTCCCATGCAAGTTAATATCTCATAAGGCTATACAATATATCTCTAAACTCAATAATCCTGTGCAAAACCAGGACGAGCAACTATCTATGTATGTATTTTTTTTTGACTTAAGGCCAATTAAAACTGAAAAATATGCAGAAAATTTTTTAATATTTGTTTGTGTTGAAATACTATCTTTTAGTTAAATCAATGTAAAAGTACTGATATAAATCAGAATAATTTCATTTTCAGCTTCGAACAAAAAATTTTGCCTAAAATATCCTGAAATTAAGCCTTGTTTTAGTAGTATCGGTACTATATTTTTCTGGTTAGGTTTTGTATGTTTAACTGCTATTCTGTGTGCGATGTGCCTATGCTGACAAGTGGTGCTTGAAAACAAAATGCCATTTTTTCCGACCTAATTTTACTTTTATTAAGCTTTTTAAAAATTATTGGATTAACATTTTATTGTAGAATTAATATTCAAAAATTATGTATTCGTAAAGTGCAATAATTTATTGAATTGTGGTTTTAAGTTGATTTAGTATGTCTTATATTTGTTTTGTTTTGCCTTATGTATATTTTTATTTCATTAAATATGTCGTATGTATTTTTTTCATGGTGCTTTCCGGAATACATCTTAATTTCTATAACTGATGTGTGCGTCATTTTATTATTTGATTGTTTTTCAATAAATATTTTTGTAATGGAGTTATTGTTCTTTACTTATTTCGTTGTGATATACCGTCGAAAATTATAAAATAATATATAAAACCATTATAGCGTGATGAAACTTCGACCGATTTGTTTAAAATGTTTGAGCCGTCAATGCAAAGTACGGAAAATCTCTCATCGAGTTATGGTTCACTAGTATCTACGGCATCTATATCACAAGATATTAGTTCGCTTTTCCAACAGCATCGACAACAAAAACAAGAAATTAGTGCACTTGCTAACCAGCCAGCATCGTCGTCAGCAGTGTCAAAAAATCAACATTTACATCAAACTACCAGTATGAACAATTCACCGCCAACAACTACGTCTTCATCAACAACCACTTCCCAAATTACGTCTGATGCTGGTAATAATAGTAGTGAAAACGTTTTAGAATCAGCATGTGTATCACGGAAAACCAGTACAGCATCTGAATATACATCGCTTTCTTCAGATTATACACCAGACAATACAATTACATCTTTGACATCACCATTAATAATAGAAAATCAGTGTATGCCATTTGAGTCAGATGCAAGCGAAAATAACTTATATCCTGCTGAAACCGTTTCTCCTGCATGTTCAAATGAGCTAACAGCCTTAGGAACTATAACTGTTACAAAAACTGAAAATCAGAATTCAACACAATTAAGCGATACTGCTGAAACACTAAAAGATATTACTCAAGAAACAGATTATGCTGCAAATATCAATGCTACAGAACAACCTAAAGATGATGGTAATGGAATGCAAGTTCAAAATCTGGTGCCACAAATGGGAAGAAAAATATCGCGCTTTCTTGTAAACCCTGTTGTTATATCATCATCGGAAGTTACAGCAGCGACAGTAGCACCGCAACCACAAAAATCTGATAATGAGGAAGCTTTCTTTTACCCTCTACAGCAGCAAGCGATCGATATATGTGATAATTCAATGTCACTAGATGGAGGCTCAGCACTAAACAATATTACAACGACAATGCAACAACAAGCTAATTCAAATCTTCCATCTCTCCCCTATGGCATAGCAGTTGGATATATGCCTTCAGTTCCAGTACTGGTTCCAGTATCAAATACTTTGCAATGCGCGGCAAATAGTAATACACTGGAACAGCTGAAAATTGAATTGGAGAACATAACTCATGCATATGCACTTTCGCTTATGCAAGGTTCCTCTACAGCTAACATCATAGAACAACAAGTATTAGAGCAACCACTTTCGACTGCTATTCAGCAACCTCAACAATATGTACAGCAAGAAGAGGTATTACAGCTTTTTTTTCAGCTCAAAATTGCGATAACTAACAACTCGATGCTTTATTTTAATAAAATCATGTATTCATAATACTTACATATGAATATTTATCTACACACATAGCTCTAAAGAAATAATGTTCATCACCAGTTGAAACTGGTACAGAATATACAAAACTTTATAAACAATTCTTATGTATAAATATAATGTTTGTTTATACATATAAAGCGTGAAATATGTACGAGATAATTCCCAATATTGTTAGATAGAGAAGAATTATTTTTTCATTTCGAACTCGGATGTAAGGGAATTCGTTCAACAGCGTCATTGCAAAGCTTTGTACGTAATTCGCATGGCCAGAAAGTATTTTAGATATAATATTTTTTTTTCTCTAAACAGAGTTATAATTTTATTTATTCTGAATAATTCTGAATTACTATAATTATATGTATCTTCAAGCAGACCAATAAACCGCAGAAGCTTCAAAATACACAGTCAGTTGGAAATAATACACCCACAGGCGTAAGCGGATGTGGTGCATCAAATTCAGCCCGTAGTTCGTCTGTATACAATTCACGCCGCACTTCGCTTGACAACAGCGGATTTGATATGCAACACATTCCGACAAATATAATTGAAGGAGTTGAGTCTACTTACGAAGTTCCTGGCAATAGTAGTATCCAGAGTGGTGGTGGCGCGTCTTCAGGAACTGCAGTTCAGACACCAGTTGACATGAACTCAGAAACCACTAGCACCGTGCAGAAACTTTCGAAACAGAATAGTCTGGATAAAAACATTGGCACTGTTGCAAAAGTTCCCAGTAATGTTCAAGCTCCTTTAGCGACTGGAAGAAGTAGTAGTGCGGCTGATGTAGACTCCCATCGTCATGGAGGCCTAACACAAAGCTCTCTCAAAGATTTGGAAATGAAACTTGCTGCCCTTAGGAATGTAGAAAATTCTGATGAGGTAATAAAGATTGTTTATTTTTTCTTTATAGTTGATTCATGCCGAGTTTTATTTTTAGAGTAAAGTAACAGCGTCACTAAAAACCGATGCTCAACGAAATTCACGAAAAATTTCTCGGTTTAGCGTCAGTAAAGTCACTGAACAGAAAGCACTAGAATCTTCTGCACAGGCAGCTGGAACTTGCAGTCAACAGAAAACGCAACAACAGTTGAAAATTGAGCTGCCGTTAAATGCACAATTGCAGCAACCACCAAAAAGTGGAAATAGCTTAGTTAACACTCCAACTGATACTGTTCCACCTCCTATGAAACAAATGCCAGTTCTAAGCGGACCTTTACAGCCTCTGCAGCCGCAAACTGCAAATAAACTACAACAATCGCATCCATTACCTTTGGCACAACCGCAGCAAAACATGCAACAATCGAATGTTCCCGTTCAACGGCAGCTTCCAGCTTCCCAACCTGCACATATGGTACAAAATACGCAACATCAAGTCATACCGCAGAACCAGGCAGCTCAGCAACAGCAAATTTCGCAATATCAACAAGTTGTACATCAGCAACAGCAAGTTACAGCGCGAAATCAGCAATTTGTGCACCAACAACAACAACAGCAGCAACAACAACAACAGCAACAACAACAACAGCAGCAACAACAACAGCAGCAACAACAGCAGCAACAACAACAACTGCTTCAACAACAACAACAGCTACAACATCAGCAACAACAACAGAAACAGCAACAACCACAACAGATACAACAACAATCACAACAAATACAACAGCAACAACCACAACAGATACAACAACAACCACAACAGACACAACAACCACAACAGATGCAACAACAACAAATACAACAGCAACAACCACAACAGATACAACAACCACAACAGATACAACAACAACTACAACAGCCACAACAGATACAACAACAACCAATACATCAACAACCAATACAACAACAAGCAATACAACAACAACCAATAAAACAACAACCAATAAAACAACAACAACAACCACAACAGATACAACAACAACCACTACAGATACAACAACCACAACAGATACAACAACAACCACAACAGACACAACAGATACAACAACCACAACAGATACAACAACAACTACAACAGCCACAACAGATACAACAACAACAGATGCAACAACAGATACAACAACCACAACAGCAGTTGGTACTACAGCAGAAATCTTTGCAACAAACTCCACAAATTATTCAACAATCACAGCCGTTGCAAAAGCAACCAGCTGCGTTGCAACAAGAACTTTCGCAGCCAACACAGCAGCAAATTATTTTACAACAACAGCAATTACAACAACAAATGCTACAACAGCAGAAACAGCACCACCTTTCAAATGTACAGCTCTCTTCAGCACATCAACAAGTAGTACAAACACAAAAACTTCCAATTCCAGTAATACAGCAACATTCAAAGCAGCAGCAACAGCAAAATGAAGGTTTGTATGAATTTCGTTATTACAGTTTCTTTTACTCTCGAACTTCACTACATGTTTCCTACTGAATCGGCACGTCAGCCCTATTAGTATTCTGTTCATATCAAATATTTACAAAATTTATTTACATGGGTTATTTTCAAGAATGTGTTTAACTACTAGTACTTATTCTTTTTTTATTTTTGGTGTGCAGAACTATGTGCACAACAGCATCAGCAACAAAAACAACAACAAAATCCGGCACAGCAAAATCAAACAGAAACTTCTCACTCTGTGGTTATGCCCGTTCCTGCAGATGAACCAATGTCATTGGCGGCCACGCATCCACATTTATTGCCTACAGTCATACAATCTGTAAGTACCGTATATATGAAGGCTTAAGTAATAATAAATGTATATATTTTTATAATGAATGTCTACTATGAGCTTAAATTTATGTTAAAAATGTTTCGGGCGAAGTTTCGTTGATTTCAATTATTTTATTTTTTTTTTAAACCTAAATATAAATTTAGTTCCACGAAAGCTTTGAAGGTGCTAGAAGGCAAACATACCAAAAAGTTCACAAATTTTTAAATTAAATTTAACTATTATAGTTTCAGAATAAGTATTTTCAAAATAAAACGTTAGAAGTTTATTAATGTTTTGAAACAAACTCCTTGTGAAATTGAGTTAAAAAAATTGAAAACAGCTTGGATGATATTCAAACTTTCTGAAAACACTGTGTGAAAATCTTCTTCAAAATATCGTAATTTAAAGTTTATTACTTATACATATCGTCACCTAACATCCAAAAAGCCGTAATCACACTTTTTAGTTTATACTGGAGAAGTAAGAAACGTTTTATGCTTGAAAAATATATTTTATATATTTCTTATGTAAAATATTGAAAAAAGCCTATGGTTGGTTAGTTATCTAAGGAATTTAAATATTGTGTTGCTTTGTTTTCCTAAGTGTACTACGTCTATTTGCTATATGAAACTCAAAAACTTCTTGTTACAACCTTTTGAATTTCTTTAAAACTTTGTAGGGATAATCAATCAAAAAACTGAGTTTGAATTTCCTGTGTTAACAGCTTTTTGGATGTTAGGTGACGATATGTACATATATTCAGTACGACAGGTTAATTTTCAATTAATGATTTTTCGGATAAAAATTATATCGATATGTACAAACCACGACAAATTGTTATTGAATTTCGAAGTGAGTTCTGTAGCATCATTGCCTATTGAATTAACTTTCGTATGTCATTTATAATTTCCAAATCGATTCAGAGGCTCCTGAGAATGTTCCAGTGCAAATTACTAAGAAACCAGATGCATCCTATCTTACATCTTATGCGATATATTATCTCAGTCAGGGTTGCTTAGGTGAAAATAAATAACTAACGATCTTCCAAAATTTCAAAAAATTTGTTAAAACTCAAAAATGTTTTTTTTTTGGTCAGCAATATTACATAATTTGTGCAATGATGTATGTGCTTTATGTTTAAAAGTAATTTTACCTCCAATTAACGGTCTTTTGCGAAATTTTTCAATTCCTACATTGCCCACGGCTTCGGCATGCAATTAACGGCCTGACCGCGTCAAAGGTAGCAACTTAGCAACCCGTGAGTATTAAAAGCCTTGTCAGAAAAAAATGGTTTAATAAAAATAGAAGAGGAGCTCATAAGTATAATTTATCTGACCTTTCGATTTCTTAAAACCTTTTTTAGACAGCACAACAATTTCGTCATCATCTTGCGGCGAAATTTTTCTTTACCCACCTCTCTTATCCTGAGCTATGCATATTAGATGGCGTTAAATATCACTTTTGTTGGCCACTACATATTATTTAGATTTTTCATCTATCCTCAACTTTAAAATTAGATTTCGCTGATCAGCGAATCACAATAAGTGCATTAATTTTCAGTGCAATTGATAAATAGTAAAAGTGTTATCTTCGGGAAAAATGTTGAAAGCGGTTGAAAAACTCAAAAAAAAAAATGAAAGATGTTGAAAAAATTTGAAATAATTCAAAATAAATAAAGTTGGAAAATTTAATGTTTAAGCATGATGAATAGATTTCTAAGTTGATAATAAATATGGCATACCTATTTCTCTAATTCTACCTTATGTTTGTTTCAATGAAATGTATTCGTTATTGACATACGCATACGAAATTTTAACATCAAGCTTGTATAGTTTGCGATATATGCCGTAATAAGTCTTAAAATTTAGGGCGGTGATACACCCACTGGTACAAATCAGTCCGATTTCGATCCAGAAATAGCTTTCCGTAAACAAACCCCTTACACCAAATTTCAGTATGATTGCTCCCATACTTCGATAGATATGCCACTTAACGTATTTTAATTTTATCGGTGGCTCACTGGTGCTATTTCGGCCGATTTTGGTTCAGATTTACCTTATAGGAAGTAAGCCACGTACATGAAGTATACCAATTGCTGGAATGGTGCAGCTCAATAGCATATACAATATTGTGTTAATATGGGAGGTGCCACGCCCAGTGATGCAATCTCGTCGAAATCTATTTGAATTTAAAGCTTATAGTAACTGACCCCTGTGTAGGGTATAAAAAGATTACAAATAAAGAACCTTCAACTTTCATTCAAGTTTTTGGAAAAAATTAAATTCTATCACTTAAACTCAAAAAAGATAAGCACACTGCTATTTTAATATTTTACAAAAATACGTATGCACACTGTAAAACCCAGAAACCCTAGCAATTAAGTATTGTTCAAATTTTAATCAAAACTTCTGTAAAAAAAATTATGGGACTTCATAAAATTTAGATGAAGGTACTTGATTTTTGTCATTTTCACAGCTGTTAAAAAATATCAATTGTAAATTTGCCATTGAATAATTGTACCATATATTTTGTAGGACATTAAACATAATTTGGATACCTTAGTAACTCATTTATGCAATATTCGCTTGGGAACAAATCAACACCAACGGCTTCTGCTCTTACGTCAAAGACAACTCATTGAAGAAGATGAACTGCGCTTAAAGCATTACGTTGAATATGAAAAATTTCAGAAAACATTACGTTTATGTACGTATTCGACTAACACTACAAGATTAACTTAAATTTATTCTAAACTATTCTTCAGAAGTAATAATATTGATAACTTTTACTTTAAACCACATTCAATAGCTGGTGATATGCAACATCATCAACCCATACTATACATGCAACCGGCGGGACCGAAGCATGGCTTTGTCAGTTTTGCTTCAACGAATTTTGTGCCGCCTTCTTCTTATCCTCAGGTTAGTGGTTCCCAGCAATCAGAATATTCAATTGCAACCGGTTCAGTTAATCAACAGCAACCGGCGGCTTCATATAACCTATTGTTAAATTTTAACCAAACTTTACAACAGCAGTCTCCACAACAAACACTTCTGTCACAACCGCAACTTCCATCACATATGCAGCAGCAACATTCATCACAACAGCAACAACATTTGCCGCAAATGCTACTTCTGCCGGAACCATCACAGCAACAACATCCACTACAACAACAACAACTTACGCTACAGCAGCAACAACTTCCAACACAACAACTTCCACCACAGCCACAACTTCCACCACAACAGCAACTTTCTTCACAACATGCACCGCCACCACAACAACCGCATAATCCACCAACACCAGGACAATTCACAAATTCTAATGCATCTGTAACACAGTTTCCTATATCTGCAGCTGGAACTAATGCTGGTAGGTATTCTAGTATCTAATATAACGGTTTACATTTATTTTACTATATTTATAAGCTGTGGCAACAGGTTCCTCCCACCAACTGCTTCCTCCTAATGTGCCTCTACCAAATACTTCTCTTTTAAATGCTGCGTCAACGATTATACAGCAGCAGATTTTACAACATCATATTCCTCAAATGACAGTACCAACACCACAACAACAACAGCAATCTGACATATCCTTCGCTGTGCCAGACTCTACAGTTACAATAACAACTGCTAAAGAAGGAAATACAGCTGTCCAAAGTGAGTAAATCGTGTATAAACCAATAAAATTATAGAATGTAAATATGAAAATCAATTTGTAAATAATAAGTTAAATTAACATAAATTTTACAAAAGTTTGTAACCAATTTGCTATAAAAAATAAAGCTAAAAATGGATAGGTCATTTCTTTCAATACATTAAAATACAATTAAACCTTAATACTTAATAAGTTTTCTTCTACAAGATTTATAATGAAGAAAGACACAATTTCAAGCAACTTGCGTTTTCGCCACGTTTTAAATTTTTTTATAGATATAACAGATCATGCTTTCTATTTTAAGTTTCTAAATTTTCACAAAATGTGCGTCCGCGACAAGGAAAACTTTTGGAGTTTTCATATAAACCTCCGCAACTGATATTGATAACATGATTTGCTAAAAAACAAATGTACTTACCAAAAATTTGAGACAAATATTAGTTTCCTTAATCAATTGAAAAATGACATTCAATAAGTAAAAAAGCGAACATTGGAAAAATTAGATGCTCAATTTCAAACTAATAGAATATTATTAAAAAAAAATTGTTATAGGGCTTATGCACAGTTGAGTCAACTCGCTTAGAATATAACTGGTTAAAAGCATAGCATCAACATAGTATATATATGTATGTTGTGTGGTTTGACTAAACAGCTCATAGTGAATTTGACAACATTTACTTAAATAGCTTTCTGTGTAGCGCTTTGAAGTTTATGCTTGCTCGGAATGTGCCACTCCCTTTTTTCAAAATTCAACGTTTTGTCTGATGCTAGTTAACCGGTACAATTCTGGTATTTGCTTAAAATTTGGTTGCAGGACCAACATAGCATTTTAAGGTTGCTTCACTTAAAGAAATTCGCTATATTCTTGTCCATAGGTTTTCCACGTCATTCTCATAATTCCAAAGGACATAGTCCCTACTACGTACATGGGTTAGTAAATAAAATTATAGATGGGTGCCGTGACATTGAGGCAATGTCCAAAAAATGTAATAAGTTACTCTATAAGCGTAGCCGGCATTGGATAAAGTATAGGTTTATATGCAGCCGAAGGCCGCCGCGAAGCCCATGTTGGACACATTGGACGATGTAAATCCTGAACCGCGACCAAAGGGCGACAGTTATGTTAACTGTGGCTAGCGAAGCCGACGTTGGACACATTATAGGATGAACTGCAGCCGGTATTGTAAATAGTAAAGGCCGACCTGCGAACAGTGTTGGACATATTGAATAATATGGGAATAACGGCCGCGGACATAATTCCCATTTCGTAAATGGGGGACTATGTCATGGCACCCCTACGTAGTATAAGAAGTTTGCTAAATTTAACTTTTCTACTTAAACTTGTCCGTTTTAATTACCCTAAAAAAAATCTGAGAGCTGATATATGCAATTCCAACTACTTTATTTTTCAACCTTTTTCTGGCTATTTGCAAGGATCGTAATTTTTTCTATCATTTTATTGCACCTGTGGACTCTTGTGATGTTTTAAAGCAACAAATAATCATTCACTTTAATACGAAAATTTTTCTTTTCTTCTGTTGCATAGCTTCCTAGGGCTTAGCGGAAGCCATATGTGACTGAAACTCGCTTAAGAAAAAAGGGCAGCTCGGCTGTTCGTAGAGGTCATCGATCCGTGCGATAAACGGTTGCGCCTCTACTGCGGCTAGGCGGGTAAGTGGAACCGCTGAGACCGTTCGCAAAAAAAATATTTAATGTTTATTCATGATAAAGCTGATTATTAACAATATTTATGAAGCTCCCCATAATTTTCTTCCGACATTGTCAATAATAATGGTGATTGAAATCAATCTGTTGAACATCTCCGCTATTTTTATTTAACTTTTACTTATTTATCCAAAGAATACCGTTTAAGATTTTTTAATGACTTTCGTTGTTTTGTAAACAGTAAATTTTTTTATAATGTATGAAAAACTAAATTAACTTACATTTTCTGCTGAAAACTGCGTAGAAAATTAAGCCGTAAATATTAAAACTGAAGCATTAGCAAAATAAAACTTACTTATATTGCAACACAAATGGTTTACTTTAATGTTTTCGAAATAAAATATTCAAAATTTTTGATACACTAGACAGACCAATAAAAACAACGATTTATTCAAACTTGGCATTTCTTAGAACAGTATAATTATGATTTAATATCTTTTCCTTAAAAATTATTTGTTTACTTATTTTAATTTGAACTAAATTTCTGCAGATGTGTTCAATTTTAACAAACAAGAAAGCTGCCAAATTAGAGTTGTCAGTGGCACAAGCACGACTGGAGTATATATAAACGACGAACTAGCTGCAAGAGCTGCTCAAGAAAACAAAAACTGAAGAAATACAAAGCTTTATACAAAATACCTAAATAACATATGCCAACACTGTAGTTGTAGGCAAAATTCCAAAAAAAAAAGAAAAATTGTGAATAATCTTCAGAAAGCGAATAGAAAATTTTTTAAGAATGAATGACGAAAATGAACCAAATATTAACATATGTATTCTGTGAAGGGTAAGCAGATTTTTTTCGCATTAAGCAAAATCGTTAAAAATTTTATATACCCAAAAATTTAAAAGGAAAATCTCTCAAATAGCGAACTGACTCGAAAAAGCGAAAAAATAACATCGAAGCCCAAATTTACCCAAACGTTCTTTTTATGTGACTTATGGTTATTTTTTTTGCGATTTTTGCCTATTTCTCAATACTTTTAAATTTAAAACAATTTTGTTTCGTATAAGTCTGCACGTACATAGAGACATAGTGTTGTGCAATATAATAGAGTCACTGTCCATAAATGTGAAATGTACATTTCAATTACACATTGCAATATTTTTTGTTTTATGTATATTAACGTCAGTAAGCTGAGTTTACTTTTTTGTACATTAAGAAATTCTTTGTTTGAAGCTTAACTACACGGCTATATATTGCGGTAGCACAAAACTTTGTACAATCTTTGAGAAGTTTTGTCAAAGTAGCTTGTACTTCTTTTACGTATAACAGTTTAATAACAGCTACAGAAAAGTAACTTGTTTTGAGTGAATTTTTGCCTACCCAGGCCAAGCCATTCCTCGTTCACAAAGTAATAAAATCCGAAAGTAATAACTCACTTACACAATACCGAAAAAAAAATTAATGCCTTACGTGCAGAATAAATTAAAGGCAGCTTTTTTCATTTATTGAACCAAGCAACCAGAAATATACATATGATTTAAAAACTCAGTCCTCTTACGTTAAAATCAAGACATGGACATAAGTGTTTGAAAATATTATGGTGAGTCACTTATGCCTGGTTTTCACTATGTCATATTCAATGGCAAATATTGTCAATTTAATGAAAACGGATTGTCATATCTCGTCATTTGCGGTTGTTATCAATTACAACAGTCAATATGGCAGTTACGATACCTGTTTTAGTCATTTAAAAACACATAGTGAAAACCAGGCATTATATTTATTTTCCACGCCTTTGTCCCTAAATTCAAGATGGTGCTATTGAGTTGTATATGTATCTTTCATGAAAATTCTAATAATTTATTTGCGTAAAAAAAGCTTAAAAAAGTGTATGCATTATTAATTTGTTACTTCAAATGTAAGTTAATAATGCATTTTGTCAAATAAGGTAACGGCTATTTAAAATTGATAGCAGTTTACAAAAATAACAACTCTACCGATATGAAGCTTTTCAAATGCACTTTCCGCTAAAATCAATTTTGTTGAAATCAATTAATGATTTCTCAATTTATAGTAGCTTTCGTGAAACATACATATAATCGCAACTTGTGATGGATATTTTGTTTTGGCTACGTTTCGAAAAAAAAAATTGTCTCGTCTAAAAAACTAGTGAAAACGAATTTTTTGTTTGTTTATTTTTGAGTGGTTGATAAGTATTTTTAACTACAAAACCCAAAAATAAAAAAATTAAAAAACAAATTCTTTGCGGCTGAAAAACTAGTGGAAAATTAAAAAAGAAAACAAACAAAATATTATTCGTTTTTTTTTCGTTTTCTTTTCCATAAAAAATGACGATTATAAAAAAAAATATCAGACTATCAGCTAGAATTTTGTTCACGGTTTTTTTTTTAAAGGAAAAAGAAAAAGATTCCCATCGACTGATGTCGACTGACTCTTAAGTTAACGTAGGCAGACTTTTTTCGCGTTGAAGAGCACATTTCCTTGTTTGTTTACTTGAACAGGATATATATATAGTGCCCATCACGCCAAGTTACTTATTTTTATTTAAATTTTCTTATGTTCTTGTATTTGAATCGCTTATTTCCAAAAATACGACCTGAACGTTTAGGGTAGTTATCAGAAAACGCGAAAAACGAACAGCAACAATCGGGTACGTTTTGGAAAGAAGTGTGCTTTTCAAACCAATTTTTGAGTCATTTGTGCTAAAATTTGAACAAAATAACCTGCACTATTGGTTTCATGGGGTGAATTACGTAAAGAAATTGTATTTAACTCGTTGCGAAAATGAACGACTACTTTAAAAATTGCTCCTGAGCCGCCTTTAAGTTGGGTTTAAAAGCACATTTTTTTATTTGAAAAATAAGTTTCAATTCAATTATTCAATGGAAAAGAATTATTTTCACTGTCAGCAAAATTTTGAATCTAGTCTGAGAAGTTAATGGGTAACATTGTTTTGGGTTTTTTTTTTTCAACATAACTTTCTTATATATCGCCACTTGTTACAAATCTCTGCACAAAATTTAATGTATTCTTACAGCCCTTTCATGGTTATCTACTGATTTTTAACTCTGGGACGATATTTTTCAGTTTCATAGTTGGCTACAGTTTACTGTCGCCATAGTAATAAAATCCACACTTTACGCATGGCAAAAATATTGACATTGCTAGTTTTACTTGACCTTTGTGTTGAAATTTGGCAACATTATTTAACATAAATTTTTCCAATTTTCGCTCAAAAAATATGTTCTATGTTCGAAACAAAGGCCTTTTTAGAAACCAAATACGTGCAACAAGCATGCCACCCATTTTAAAATTCTGTATTTTTTTCGAAAATATAAATTTTTTGGTCAAATTGCCTTTTGGACGATATTGAAGTGGCTGTAGACAAATTTTGACCTTACTGGAAACAATTATAAGAGATTTTCGCCAACCATGTAAAGACAAAAAGTATGGAAGACATTGCCGCGGAGATGCTTCGCTAATGTCGCCAACCAGCGAACGCCGAGATAGTAGCCAATCATGAAGGGGATGTTAAAGACAACTTATTAGTTAGATAAATCGAAAGAACTTAAGGCATATAAGCAAGCAAATGTTTATTAAGGTGGAGTAAAGCAAATGTATATATGGGCGGAGGAAAAAAATGTGCAGCTTAAAGTCTCCTTCGCTTCAGTTACAGCGTTCCCAACTAATTGTTTTCTTAAATTTTCGCTTGAAGTGTGCACAAAACTTACGATCGGGAAAAGTGCTATGATACTATTTATTAGTATTTAAGTATTAGTATTTATTCCGCCCTAATGTACATAATAAAGCATTTTGAATGAAATGCGTCTGTTTTGCTAACCGCGCAATTTGTGCGAAACAAAATTGTTTGAAAAAAAATGGGATTCAGCCTTAAACACATGAAATCTTTTATAAGAAAAGTACTATCATGCTGATGTCATTATTAAGTTTTTCCGGAATCAGGTAGTAAATCTTGAGTTTGTATACTTGTTTTTTATTATTTATTTAATATTTTAAAAAAATATTTCTTTGTTAACATTTAGTTGATGTTTTGATTGTTAAACTCTTGATATATTTCAAATATAAATATTAAAAACCATTTCAAATATGCTTATTTAAAATTCTCAATGTTCCTGTAATTCTAATTGTGCCCCTTAATATAACGCTTCATCATGCAATTAAAACCCATAACATGTATATTACTTTTAAGTTGTTTTTTCGTTTTTGTTTATTTTTAAAATTTGTTCAAAATTGAAATTGTTATAACATACTGGCAAATGGAAGCACGTATCTTTTGATAAAATAATATGATTTATATACATATGTTTTTTGACTGAGTGTAGTACAAATGAAATCAATAAAAATGACTACTACATAGAAATGTGCATAGCTGTTTAATCGCTTTTATATCATCAGTGATGCCATGAAAATTATGTTTCGGTTCTAAAGTCGCTGTATGTTGCTAGATGCCGAATTTTCAATAGTCGCTAGTTGGAACCATTTTAAGTTGCACAACTTTAATCATTGAGGTGTTGGAAGATACTGGGTCCCTACCTAGAAGTCGGTTTGAAACAGCGCTTAAAAACGCTACGGTTCTCTATATCCCGGCACATTCAATTGTATGCCAGGGATTTTTCATTTTGGCAAAATGACTGCCAAAGTGATTTAGCTAATAAAACTATGTAGTCTTTAAGCTTTGAGTATGTTCATCATACAGGTAGTCCCCGACTTACGACCGAGATAGGTTCCTAGTCATCGGTCGTAAGTCGAGTTTCATAAAAAATAAACAAAGAAAAATATTACATACATACTGTACTACTAGTTCCAGCCATTTTTGGGATGATATAAAATTATTCACTTAAACAAACGTATTATTTGTACTGAAATAAATCGAATCCTTGTACATACTACTGTTTTTTTTTAAGTTTTTTCTCATATACATATTTTAGGGACTCCCCGAAACTATTTTAAGCATTTTCTATGAAAAAAATTGGTCGTAAGTGCGAATAGTCGTAAGTCGGGGACTACCTGTACTTCCTTTTTATTTTACATTCAAAACTATTTATACTAATTTTATTTACTAATACGAAATTAAAATTTTAGGTGCTCCAATTATTACATTTTATTATATCCCACGTAAAATCCAATGGTCTGAATTCGATTTGCCCAAGAAATTGCCATGTAAGCGAATTCTTGTCCGTCCATGGCTTGCATTTGAAAATGCAGTTTGATTTCTTATCCAACGGGAATTTGAGTAAGCGTTAAGCAAAACGTCACATGCTTGGCTGTCAGTATATCAGCAGTGACTTTGTTTAGTAACCTTGAAATGAAATGTGATAGGGTTTTGTGAATGAAGCTATTTTACTTTATTGTTGCTATAGGTCAGTGTGTGTTGGAAAGAATTGTAGCACATGGTCGAATTTCTGTTTGCTAATTGATTATGATTTAAATTCAGGCGCTGTATGATAATTTGCATTTGATAAATGCACGGGGGTGGAATATGCGATGTGCCGGTTATCGCAAAGGGGCGGAATGTGCAATGTACTAAATCATCACATCATCATAATTTATGATAGATTGGTTTGAAAATCTAGTGAACGCTGGATAACGTGGGTATGCGAATAGACTCAATTTTATTGCGGAATTGTCAATTATCGAAATAAACTCCAGTATTATGCATGGTAAATATACGTTTCCTTGTATTTTTCAATTAATATGTTACGTTATGTAATATGTAAAGTTGCTCATATTGAATTACAAAATAAAGATAAGTTTTGATATTTGCGGTTTAGATCGAAATTAATAAGTATATACATATTATAAAAAATTTATTTAAAATAAAGGAACGTGGTTTTTGAAATTTCTCAAAAGATATACACCCGTCATATACATTCGGCGGGAAAGGATCTCTCGAATGTTTTTTCTCTTCGAACCAAATTGTGCCATAGTAAATAACTGTGGAACGAAAACTTACAGTTCCTTCATGGTTGTGCACTAAATCGCCGTTTTAGTCGTTGTGTAAAAATTGGCCTTATGTTTGACGAAGTATCTCCGCGGTAATGTCCTGCATACTTTTTGACAGCCATTTTTATGTCGCCAAAACAAAAAAGTGCTCATAAATAAAAAAAAAATTACAATTAATAACAAAAAAATATCTCTGAAAATGTTGTTTTGGTACCAAAATCACCACCAAAAGGAGAAAAGTTTAAATTCTGAAAAAAAATTGATGATCTTGCTGCATATTTTGGCTTTCTTAAAGAGTCTTTTATTTCGTTGATAACGTACGTAAATCATCTATGTTGAGAATTGGAAATGAACTTACAAAGTTAAATGGCAAAATTTATATTCATAAATGGTGGGCAGAAATGTCAAATTTCGCCACAAATGCCAAGTAAATCCAAAAATTACATTATTTTTGTAATCCACTAATTGTGTAAACAGAACTGGGACGTGCGAGTCTTTATGTCATGATTTCACAGCTTGTTCTAGCAAGATTTTATGACATCGGATTTCGCTACAAAGTCAAAGTATCTTATTAATTACGATACAAAGCTATTTCAAAAGCAGCACTGTTTTGTAAGCTGGATTTTTGTCTTCATAACTTCCCTTAATGCTACTAGGGTCGCTTATATAAAAATGTTTAAATATTGATGGAAACTTTTTTTTTCTCATAATAAAATTTTCATCCTTTAACTCTTAAGAGTTCAAAGTATTTTTTTAATAAAAAGAAATCGGTTACTTTAAAAATCTTACAGCTAAATTAAAAAATAACGCTTATATTCTCTTTCCTCTTTAAATTAGTTGGTACAAAGTTGGGGAAAAAATTGTCGAGAAACGCCATTTTCCCTCAAAAATTTTTCTCGATAAAATCTTCTACGATTTATTAGCCACATAGTGTTTGAGATATTTTGTTTCAAAGCTATTTTTAAGTCAAATTTAAATGTTTTATGATTCGACATTACATTTTTGTCATTGCATTGTACTTATACGACATCAAAAGTAGATAAATGGTTAGACGTAAAGAACGGTGTACATACTGCTAGGCTTGTCTTCGGTTTCATGTTATGTTAGAGTGCTGTGTATTCAATGTAAAATTATAAATTAAAAAAACGTCACAAAAAATGAGCATTAAAAATATCAACGCTAGGGAGGTGACGCAGATAAAACAAAAAACATTTAACTAAGAGTCCCACGACGTATTAAGATTTCATTTTTTCAAAGTACTTCTGTGACTCCTACGGTAAGCGGTCTTTGAAGGGCTCTTGACGCAAACGATGTAGTTAGACCTGCTTGAAGAGTATTTCTATCAGGCCTGTTTTATCGGGACGTTTCATATAAAAAAGAAAAGGAGCTGACAAGGCCTTAATCTTACCAATGAAGGCCTGCTAGCTCCTGCCCTTGCCTACTGGGTAAGTATACAAATTTTAGTTGTTAATGTAGGCATGTGCTCTTATAGAACACCTTACTGTGTACATTTTTTTTTAAATAACTGAAAATAATGTCACAAATTTAAAAGAATTTAAGCGTAATTAAAATAATAAGCGTTACCCAGACGTTGACGTTGCAGAAAGTCAATTGTGCTTGTAAGCCGGCGATGTCTGTGTTGCTAAAGGGTAGTCTTATTTGTTGACACGGGTAATATCGTAAAATTCGTTATATCTAAGTTATTGAACGTGAAGGTAAGTATAATTGAAGAAACTTGGCTCTCAGAATGCTATTATAAGGTTTTGGAATGTTATATTTACTCGCGAAAAAGTTGTTCCAGTTCTACAGTTATTGTTGATTTAGACAGCGTTCGTTATTTTGAAGTGAACATTTTTAGCGTTCGTAATTTAGAGACGTTATTGGAAAAATTCCACTTTGAAAATTCTTCGTTAAAATGGAAATCGGTTATATCGTTATTTTGGACGCACAACACACATTGAGCTGTATATAAGTGCATAGATTATGTGTAAGATATGTATTCCAACCTTAGGAACTAAAAGAAGTCATGAAAAGATCTGCTGCTCACATTGAAACCCATTGACACTCTAAAACGAACAGATGATGTTCGTGCTTGTTCTGAATCTTAAACTAGTTTTAATTTATAGGTTGCAGTGGATAACCTCGATTTCACCATACACATACAACTGTTAAATACACACTTGTAATCGATAACACCGATTTCTCAATTATACATTAAATAAAATTACGCTATAGGAGGGTGAGTATAAACCATGCGAAGGCCAATTTATCTTTTTTAATCAACACTAGCACACCCTTGAGCGCAGATTTGGAACGAAAATTGAGTGGATATCAAAAGTCATAATTCAGAATTGTTTTAAAATCATGTTTTGACACAGCTCTCCTCAAAATTTTGCTCTGGCAAAATAATAAACCTTTTCCCAGGTCGTACAAGATATATAGGTTCAATATAGTTTTCTTTATTTACTCCTGTTTCCAACAGTTTAAAATAAAAAAAAGTATTTATACGAGTATATGCGATTATAGTTACTACAAAGTATAATTTTAGAATCCAGTTAAAATCCCTTGCTAAGAAAATATTAATGATATAGTTGTATTTCATAATCTTCAAAGATTTATAAATTTTATTCATTTCATACATACATATTTTAACAAAAATATCAAATCATAAAAAACTTGATTTCCAACGGTATATATAAAGAATGTAAGTGGACAAAACTAAGGAAACTAACGTATTAGTTAACATTGCTGTGGAATAAAACGTCGTATTTTTAAAACGTCTTTAAAATGGTGTAAAACAGAGAATGAAAAAAAATTATTGTATGGTTCGATTTCGTTCTGTTCTATGGGCGTTTACTTTCCCTTCTGCATTCCATTTTTCACTCATTGATTGAAACACCAGCACAAACCATAGCAGGCAACAATACAGAGCACAACAGACTGGTAACGTTCTGCCCTACCTACAAAAAACTTTATTCGCTTTGTTGTGGTTTTGACTCGCGATTGCTAGTGATCGTTTTTTGTCATTTGATTCGTATGAATTTTGTATTTTCAAACGAAAGATAGCTCGAAAAATAGTTTTGGACATCACTAAGAGAGGCTCGGAATCCTCAAAGAAGCGTTTTTAATCTGAAATTGGGTCCCTGTATATGGTACCTTTTATTGACACATTTTCGGACATTAGAAGAACCATTTTGACCCGAAAATTGGTTCTCGGACCATGGTGCACTCATACGAATCTAATGACAAAAACGATCACTACATTCGGTACGTGTTCAAATAGCAATCGCAAGTCAAAACAACAACAAAGCGAATAAAGCTTTTGTACGTATAGTAAAACGTTACCATTTTGTTTCTCTCTTTTATTTCTGCTTGCTATAGTATGGGTTGGTGTTTGAATCAAAGAGCAAAATAAAGAATGTGAGAAGTAAAGTTTGCGTTGTACGATTTGAACGTTACGATATAGTGTGGTTTTTTTTTTCATTCCCTGGTGTAAAATATATGGACCAAGAGCTCGCTGTAGAAAAGTCGAGTGTATAAGATTACAGAATAAGATATATGGGAAACTAATCAACCAGAGTTGACTTGTTAAAGCCTGTCCCGATGTCCGAAAATGACCGCATGAATTTCGCCCAATATTGTTTTTTTAATTAAAACTATAATACTACAGCTCGAAATGTATGCCAAATGATAGAACTCGAAGAGGCCTAAATATTCTATACCGGTTATCACCGGTTTTTTTGGTAATTTTTTATTAACATATATTAATGCTTGAAATGTATGCCAAATAACAGAGCTCGAAGAGCCTTAAAAGAATATAAAGAGATCATGTCTTAAACATGGGTTGTCACCCGCTTCTAGGGTCAATTTTTCTTCGATGAGTGGCAACCCATGTTTGGAATAAAATTCGACAAGGCAACCCTATAAATTCTACTAAGGCTCTTCGAGCTATATCATTTGAGAAACATTTCAAGCTGTTAGATTCCTTAATGAGAATTAACCCCAAAAACCGGTAGAAATCCATGTTTGGGGCAGGATACAACAATGTATCGCTTTGTTTTATCTTTAATCCTCTTAGAGTTATTTCATTTGGCATACATTTTGAGCTGTAATTTTATAGTTCCAACTAAAATAACTAAATTGTCTCAAATTCGGACATCTTCGGCCATTAGGAAAGGCTTTGGCAAAGCAACCCTGATTCGTGAATTTCACCAAAATGCATTACAATCGGTTCCTTATATCTTATCCTGTTATCTTATAAACTCGACTTTTCTACAGCGGGCTCTCCGCCTATTAGTTTATTTTCTATGATAAGCATTCGCTTTTTACAATGGAGGAAGATTTTTATTTTATTGAACTAAATACAGCAGAAAAATCCTAAATTTTTATCTTCAAAAAACGAAGTACTATAATTTTTTTATTTTCTTATATTTAAGCAATTAGTTTAATTAACAATATCATAACACAAAAGGTTTGACCAAACCTAAGTAAGCAATTAATTTTTTCAAGTTGGTTTGAACGCTACCAACTTTTCCACTTCATGTGCAGAACTATATTTATTCTTACTGCTAATACCAAAATACCTTATTTAAGGCTTTCGCAACGGTAAGCTTATTTTCAGTTACATTTGAGTTATTGGTTTTTTGGCCTGTGTATGAAATTCGTTACATAAGGGAAGTATTTTTTTCGAATTTTATTAGCACAATAGTATCCTTAGTTTTGAACGCCACTGTATGTGCGATATAAAAAAATATGTGTCAACATTTGAAAATAAATAAAACAAATTATGTACATAGTAGTTTGACCGTGTACTACAATCGTAAACTATGTCATTGACTGCTGTTTTGATCTCGTAACAAAAACGGAAGATGTAACTCAAAACGAAGTTTTAACAAAGTCGATATTCATTTTAAACGTTATTTAATAGCAAAGTTATCGTTGGAGTTATAATGAAAATTCCTTAGTACATAAAAATAAAGTATAAAGATAATAATACTTAACCCATAGCAAGCGATCTTAAAATTTTACATTGTATTCATTATTTACTCATTAAAACTATATTTTATTGAATAATCCGAAAGTGCTGCCTTTATGTTTCTTTTGTTAAGTATTTTAATCGCCACTTAAAGGTGGCATAATGGTGACTCCCGTTACAGTTGCGCACCGCGGGCGTTTGTTTGGTACAGGAAACGTCGAAATACTATTTTTGTCCTGATTTCTTTTAAGGCCTGTCGCATTTGCACCAATTGTGCTACTGTATTTGGATCCAACTGGTTCTAAAAAAGAAGATAGAACCATTTCAAGACCTTTTATGAAGTTGAAACTGAACATGTACATACTACGATTCTAACTAAACTTGCAAATTAATTGTGCGCTGACCGAACCGTTTGTAAACGTAAAAATTAATTTTGGATTTGATATTTTTCTATTATAACCAATCAAAAAATTATTTCAAGCAATATCGTTATATTTTTTGTTTTTCTCAGAGAGCATTTCTTCAAGTCTAATTGATGCCTTATGCGAGGCAGCCGATTTTCTACGCGCTATGAAATTGAGTGGTGTTTATGCACATTATCAAACCGATACGAAAAATTTGGTACTGATCTGAAATCGCCCACATGTCAGCATGATTCGTGTATTCAAAGTGCTTTGAACTGTTGTTCATGCATGTGTTCTGAATCATGGTGTTCTCAGGCGACGCGGCCAAAACTCGCATTAACGTAGGGTTGATGCGGAATAACGTGAGCAAGTTTTAAACAAATCGGTTACATAGGACCACCCTACAAATAATTTTTTTTTAAAATGACTGCGAGGTTTCATAATTTTCGTTAGACCTTCAATTTATATGTCGTTTGGCCTTGTTGCAAATTTCGAAATGCCGTCCATTGCGTTAAAGGCCACAAAAATTTTTTTAAAATACTGAGAAAAAAAAAAATTACAAAATATTTTTTATGAATGATTTGAACAAGGAATTACAAGCAAAACAAGATTCCCAGTATTGAAGAGAATAGTCGTATTCTAATTTTGCGAACAGCTGAGTTCTTTCTAGCAGCATTTGAGAAAACACGTATTCATTGCTAATAGGCAACCAGCACATTCAATACCATGATTATTTATTTCGACTTCTTTCAAACTATAAAACTTGCAACCATTCGCGAATTATTTGCATTGCTGTTGTATTTTTTCGGCAGAAAATTTCAGTTGAAAAAAATTATATTCATGTTTGATGGTATGTGATTCTTCACATTATGCTAATTCGGTACAGCCACACATCTTTTTTTTTGGATTTTACTATAAAGAGAGTATGAACTTAATATTAAGAAATTTTCTTTTTTTAGTTCATATCTTAATAAATTAAATAAGAATAGTTCAATCAATAGGACTGAGTGGATATTAAACAAAACATGGAAATCACATTTATTTTGTGAGACATATTTTATAGTGGCTAGCGCCTCAACATGAGTTTATTCTATTATAATTATACTACTGACCACTTGTTCGGCTAAACTCCGTTTAAAAATCTGATCCAGCTATAAGCTCTGTAAAGGCCTTTGAGCGCTACTATATGTTTTATTTTATCGAAAAATTGATATAATACGCTTTTATAGCATTGTAGACCCTAACAGTAGAGTTTGCTTTAGTTTTCGGTGCATAAATCAAAACCGCGCAACTTCAAGCCGGCTCTGCAAGTTTGAGCAAAATTGTCTTTAAGGTTAGTATCTGCATCTCCTTGCATTGTGCGATATCTGTACTTCAATAGCGCACAAGTTTAGCACAGAAATAACAGTTTAATCAAAATACTTAGAAATCGAGCTGATCGAGTATGATATTTTGGTTTGGTTAGAACTAACAAAGCTGAATTTTGAACAATGAAAATATCAGCATCGCTTGCGCATTACAAAAGCATTCTGAAGAAAAAAACCAACAACGTAAAAAAAGGCGGATCGTTTGTAAATTTGTTATTTTGGAAGAAGTTCAAATAAATAATCATGCTATTGGTATTTCCGGATGCCTAGAAGTAAAAATAATTTTTTCAAATACCGCTTTAAAGAAAAGTCAGAAAATAAAATCGTATTTACCCTGATTTATTACACCATTCGGTTTACTCTTTGCAAAAGCAGTAAACGAGCCAATACGTACGAAAACGGAAATCTCGTTCTTTATATATAATTCCTTGGTAATGATAGGTACTTAAATTTTTTTTAACGGAATTAACTACTCGCTATTTTCAACAAAACTAGCTAAGTTTATTTTATGAATCTTCAGATATAAAGACTCTATAAATATTTCAATGAAAATAAAACCAACCTTGTAGCCACCTCACTTGTGTGGCTGGACCATATCCTTTTTCATTACGTGCAGCAATACGGAATATTATTGCTGGTTTATTCGAACAATCCACATGAGCATTCGCTAACGAAGCAGTAGCAACCGTACATTGATTAAGCGCACCAACATAAACACGTACAAATGCTAACTGCGGCGATGGAATTTTATCTTTAGATGTTGGCTTTACTGCCAAATAAACGGAGTATTCAATGATGTCTCCTGTGTTTTGGGATGGTGGTGGTTCCCACGTTAAATGGGCTCCATCAGGAGACTTTGATATTTTTATAGCAGAAGGAGCGCCAGGAAACCCAGGCAGACATGTTTTAAAACTAGATATCTAGAGACAAAAATAATATAATATGGGTATGAAAGCAAGTTAAAAAATAATAACATACTTCACCCCATTCACCACGTCCACAAGAGTTTACAGCAGCTAAACGAAAACGGTATGCTGTTCCAGGCTCCAGATTAATTCGCGGATATTGTGTCAGATCAGGTAAGTTTTCTGAATCATAACCCTCAAACATAGCATCATTGCAGTATGAATTATCTATGTAACTTGTAACGGTGTGCGAAAGAAGTTCTTTAAAAATTCCTACTGTATGCCACTTGTTATTACCGTTAATGTTTTGAATCACCTGATTATTTTTTGACCCCTAAAAAATGTTAACATGTTTAGCAAGCTAATTTTATTCTTTATTAGAAACCGTGTAATTTACCATATTTTCCACATTAAGGGCAATTTTGTGTTGTTGAGGTGATTGTGCTGGTATACCAGTTGCAATAGATGAATATTTTACTTTTTTAACCTCATGGCTACCTTGAATATTCTGTATTTCGGTAGCACGCAATAATGGTATTACATATTGTGTAGATGATTCAGAAACTTGCCGAGATTTTGGTTTTCCTGAATGTTGAGGTTGATGCTTAGAATCATTTAAAGCACTTTCGCCGAGCGCAATATTGTTTACTGAAGACGACGAAGTGTTTGTGGGATTATTTGAAACATATATTGGATTTGTAATAGTTTGCTGTGCTACTAAGTTTGGTTTTGTTTCATGCTGTTGCTGAACTTGCAACTGCTTTGAAATGATTTCCGACTGCAGATGTGCCGGCGATTTAACAGCATTAAAAGTTTGATATGAAGATGAGGCTTGTAGAATAGCAGCTGATGCTAGAGCGTCCAAATGCCCTCCTAATATTTGAATGTTATAAAAAAGTTATAATTTACTTCAAAATATAGTGCAAATACCATTTTGATGCTGTTGTAATATTTCAGCAGAGCCAGTGTCTAAGGCAGTAGATGTATTATCATTTAATATTTTAACGTTACAATTGACTAATTCAATTGATGTTTTTGAAGGTTGTGCTTTTTGGCTAAAAACATAACAATGAAATTAAAAATGATGATAAAAATATTTTTACTAAGTACGTGTTAGTCCTATTTGTAAATGATGATGTAGCAGTGTCAACAATACTAGGTGAAACATCGCCTGACTTAATTGCTGTTAGTATAATTGCAGCCTCCGCGTCCGATGTTGCATCCGTAACTATTTGATTAGGCGTACTACTGCTGACGTCTGCAGTGTGAGGCTAAAATTATAATATTTTTAATAAGAAAAATTTATGATGCAAAATAGTTGCCGATTTAGTCGAAATTCAGACTAAAAATATTTCGGAAGAGGATGTGGAACCTCTCATAAAAGCGAAAATTATTATATACAGGGTGTTTTTTTTAGAGGTTTGTTTTTCGAATAGAGATAAAACTGGCATTTTATGGTCAAATCTGGCAACTCTAATGTCATTTATGTTCAGTTTGGTTTGCCATTTCATCATGAATAGGTTGACAAAAGAACAACGCTTGCAAATCGTACAAATTTATTTCGAAAATAATGGTTCAGTTCGCGAAGTTTACCGCAAGCTCCGTCCATTTTATGGTCGACATAATCGTCCATCAGAGCAATTAATTCGGTTAACCATGGATCGTTTTCGCACTACGTTTACTCTATGTGATAATACGCATCCGCAGAGACGTCGAACAGTGCGCATCGAAGAAACAATTGCCGCTGTAGAGCAAAATGTTGAAGAGGACCCGAATGAATCGATTCGCCACCGTGCACAGCAAATGGAGCTTTTGTCCATCAACTTTATGGAAGATTTTGCGCAAAGATCTTGGCTTGCGACCTTACAAGATCCAGCTTGTGCAAGAATTAAAGCCGCGAGACCATGCAATGCGTCGTGATTTTGGTGTATGGGCCGAAAATGAGATTGATCTCGATGCTGATTTTCATCGCAAAATTTTGTTCAGTGATGAGGCTCATTTTTGGTTGAATGGCTACGTCATTTGGAGTGAAGAGAATCCACATGAGACCCTTGAGACGCCATTACATCCACAAAAACTGACTGTTTGGTGTGCTCTATGGGCTGGTGGAGTCATTGGGCCATACTTCTTCCGAAATAATGCTGGAGAGTCAGTTACCGTTAATGGAGACCGGTATAGAGCCATGATAACCGACTATTTTGTTCCCGAATTGGATGGCATGAATGTGGATGAGTTGTGGTTCCAACAAGACGGCGCTACATGCCACACAGCGCACGTCACAATCGATTTATTGAAGGAAACATTCGATGAGCGCATAATTTCGCGGAATGGACATGTCAATTGGCCACCAAGATCGTGTGATTTGACACCATTGGAGTATTTTCTTTGGGGATATGTGAAGTCGCTCGTCTACGCCAACAAACCAGAAACGTTAGGGGACTTGAAAGCCAACATTCGTGGCGTTATTGCCGACATACGGCCCCATATGCTCGAAAAAGTGGTTCAAAATTGGACCTGTAGAATTGGCTTTATTCGAGCCAGCCGCGGCGGCCACATGCCCGAAATCATATTTATACATTAATGGCATAAAATTATCCTTCCAATAAAGCCAAATTGATGGACATTAAAACGATTTTCTTGTGTTTTATTTCAATTCGAAGCTCTATACCTCTAAAAAAAACACCCTTTATAATGCAACCACATTTCACGTCAGGAAAGTTGGCCAGCTCTCTTTGAAAGACTAAAATTAGTAAAGTTCTGCTAGGTTGTGCCAGACAAAAAGCTATTAAACTAAATTTTGGCGTAATTCAAGAAAACTGTAAGGTTCACGGTTTTTCGCCAAAAATATGACCCAAGCGCTCGTCATTCGTTTAATTCCTTGTTTCTAAGGTTCGCACAGCAAGAAAAGAATTCTACGCTTTCAAAATTGATGGTATCGTTCTTAAATATCTAATTCTATGCATACTTTCGCTCAACCGAGTTGAATAGTTTCGATATGTTTATGGATTTTAAAATAGATTCAAAATCTTTTGATGCTTGTTCAATTAATGCAGTGTAAGCTATTCTGCGCTCGCGGGCAACTGCTGCAGAACTTCAGCGGAGGTTGCGTGTATGCAATATTCCACGAGATTTCATGCAAGCAACAACACGTCGCTCGGCTGTTCGTTTTTCGTATGTACATGGTAAAAATAAATTGAAGAAAATGTTTAAATTAGATTGGCACATTGTTGGCCATGCGATCACAGGATAGCTACAATGAAGAAGTACAATATTCTGAGGCTTTTTATTTATGTCATTGAGAGTTTGGCAAAATTTGGTAACTTTTCAGTATCTGAAACTCAAATATACTTTTCCAATGGTTTTGCCGCACTGAATTCCACTTTTTCAGAGAAAAAGAGAGACATCGATATAATTCAAAGAGTATTTAAAAAAAAAGTACTCTTTTGAATCCAATTCATGGTTTCATAAATAAAGATTACGTTCCGATGTAATATACCCTCAAATACCTTGAAAAACCGTGATATTCGCACTATAAGGTTAGAATATCTCGAATACCGAATCCACCAGAAAAATTCTGACCTCGGATTTGAATTCAGAGGGTCGAAAACTTTCAGAAGAAAAGGCTTGGGTATCAGATACTGAGGTTGGTCGAACAGTGTCATCTAAGGGAAATACGGAATCAATTAATGATTGATTATAAGCGTAAGTTTTCTGAGGTTAAAATATTCTATGAACATAGCGAGGTCCAATGCACTGATATTGCAAGGGCGGATTCGGATTCCAAAGCAAAATTTAAGGCTTCTTCGTAGCTCTACCATTAGGCACGCAATTTCGTGTAGTATGTTTTGTAAGGATTTAAGTATATCAGTTTTTGAATGCTTTGATTTAAATGCGAAGGAGTTTATTGACATTTTTGATGATATTGCACTTTCGCCCCATTGAATGATACGTCGCACTGAAATATTGGGTTCTTTAATTTTTAACAAGACTAAGCAAAGGATTTTAAACAGCAAATCGTGGAAGAAGTCTGCAAAGATTACTTGTGTTGCGTTTAAAAGTCCAAGTTTTTTTTAGAAAAGAACACTACAGAAGGGGCAAAGGAATTAGTACAGATTATGAAAGATCCGGACTTTCAACTTGATTTATCCTTCCTGTGCGACATAACGCAATACATTTACCAGTTAAATCTTACTTACAGGGAAGAAACAAAAATATTGCTCAATTAGTTTGCTCAGTCACAGAGTCTAAAGAGAAATTGGAAAAAGCTTCAATCACAATTCAAAGAACAAATTCAAAATATTTCCCAACCGAATGTAACAACTTCTATACATAAATTATGTTCAATGCTTGGAGGTACGTATGCATGGGAAAGCACCTTCTCTCAAATGAATCTTGTTAAGAGCAAAATCCTAAAAAATTAGTAAAAGGCCACCTTGAAGATTTGTGTCGATTAAAATGTTCAACGAAGAAATTAATATTGATGAAATGATAACGACAAATTTGCGAACAGAATATAATAATTTATTCTTCGTCCAAATTCGAGCGGTTTGTTTGGCTACTCTGCTGAGTTCCTGCATGAGAAAATGCGCAGCACACAAAATCCTGTTCGATTTTTGCTGCAGTCACCCGCCTAAAATTTAACTTATATTTCTTCATATTAGTAACATTTAATTATATAAAATATAATGTTACGCATTCAAAGCATTTTGTTCTTTCCTAATTTCTCCTGGTGTAGCTCATGCACACATTGATAGCATGCATAGTGTTGGTAAAATGCATTTGGGTAAGTTTGGCTTACACTGATCTATGTATAGGGTCGAGGAAGTATCTGCCGACGAAAGCAGAGAAACGTCGCTGCGCGAAGAGCACTCGCAGAGGTATTGGATGACAGTTTCTTCATTACCTGGATCTCAGCCCAGCTTCTGCAAAGGTCGGCGATCTTGGTATTTGCGGAGTGTTTCCAATTAAATAGTGTCCAGTTATTACGCCAGCCAAGATTCTCAGATGATTTCTGTCTAGTGGAATCGAAAGTTACGTCATTTGGCATCCTAAGATAGCCAAATTGATTCACATCGACAATTGAGATCATCTTAAATTAGCCTCGCGGAGACACTGCAAATATATGTTAATTTAAAATGAGTTAATTTGCCGTTTTATGAACAGATCGACAGTTTCAATGCCAGTTTGTCAGTACTACCGTTACCAGCAAATTTAATCTGACGTGAGACACAAAACAGAATGACGTTACAGCGATTGGTTAAATCGCGAAGATCAGTTTTACATTTCAAAATTAGTTAAGTTTTAAAAAAATTTGAGTTTATAGCTTTGATTGCTGTTTGGCTATGGATATAAATCACTATTTATTTATTAAGTAAATGGCAAGTTTTCTTAGACCTCAACTTAAAAAAACAACAAAAATCAGGATTTGCTAAGCCGCAACGTTTCGAAGTGATCTGAGTCAATCCCGTTTTTTATTTTTTACCCATCTGTACGTTTTTACAGGTTTCATCTCATCCAGGCTGAAACTTAATTCCTTTTTAATTTCAAATATGGCTGAGCTTACTTTCCTGTCATGGTTTAATACATATTGTATGAAAAGTCTTGAAACACTGAGGGAAAGTAGGCAGGTTTTGACAATAAGACTACAGGTTTTTACAAAAGTATAAACTTAAAATTCTAATGTGAGAGCTATGTTGACAAGTTCAATTTGGTTGCTGTTGTTGATCCCACAGGTATTTAATTTTTAGCGAGGTCAATTATAAGATCCAACTTCCTCTCACGACAGTAATCAAAGGTCTTTTACTTAAATTGATACTCAAATATCTTACCATTTCAAAATCTAATGCAGCTGCACTTTTCGTCGATGTTGTAGTAGTTAGTGTATTTTGACTGCTTGATACAATACAGTTATTACTTTCATTGAAGGCGGAACAATCAGCGGTTGTGCTGCTAATGTTAGTATCATCTGCATTTAAATAAAGTTGAGAGTTCTTTGTGCTAGCGTTAAAGTAAGGAACAGAAGATGATGCTTCATTTGGTACTTTCAAAATTTGCTTTTCCGAAGTTTTATCTATATCTGCAATGGATTCTTGTAAAATAACTTTATCAGAAAATGTTGGTGTTTCATCTGTAGGCGAAGCGTTTATTGCAACGGTTCTTTGAACGGACTGCGTACAATTTGTACTCGAACTTTGGTCAATATCTTCATCATCGACCGTATCATTATGTTTTAACACATCAATTGCACCATCCAACTGCTCTATGATATCATCCATTGGATCATTTTCAAGATATCCAGATTCAGTTAATGCAGCAATAGTTAAAGCTGCATCAGTTACATCAGAGTCTCCACTTGAAGATACAGCGATATGTTGTTGATGTTGAACAGCAGGTTTAGTTGCAATGGTAATTGCTTTTTGCATTGTTGTTGCTGTGGTAGTTCCAGACGCATTGAATATATTAACAAAACCTTTTTTGTTTGATGTAGCTGAGCTTGCTGGCAACATAACAATTTTACCTGTATTACTTGCATTACCAGTCGTAACGATTGTCTGTTGCTGTGGCGTATGACCACCTACACCAGTATTTGCAGTCGAAGACACTATAGTCACGGTTTTCGGAACACCACTTACATTAGCATTTGAGGACATTTGTACAGTAACGGCTTTACCACCTAATGTTATAGTTTTCTGCTGTGCAAATTGTTGGATATTTGAAGATTTTTGCTGCTGATTTTGCTGTTGCTGCTGAATTTGAGCAGCATTATGAGGGAGAGATAATGTTATTGGCCTTACTGTACCACTAGTAACACCCCGTATCATTTTGGTACCAGCTTGTATCGAAACAGCAGTACGTGTCATACCAACCGCTGTCGTAGCGGGAGACGCTGTTGTTGCAGTTGAACCTACAATTGACACAATATTACCTCCACCTGCTGTGGACATAATGCCAGAGGCTGGTATTGTACGAATCCCAGCACCTGTTGTTACTATAATTATTTGCTGATTGGTCAACTGCTGACCTTGTTTATTTGTAATTACAAAAGCAGGTTTTCCACCAACATTAGTAGCCATTTTACCAACCTGTACGAAATTAGAATTTTTCATAATAAGCTTACCACCGCTAACGGCATGCGGAGATACAAGCTTAACTAGATTTCCGGATACCAGCGACTTTTGCGCTCCACTAGTTGTGGCTACAAATTGCTGTGATTGTTGACCTACAGTACCACTCATTTGAGATGTTGTTACCATTTGCGTATTTGTTTGCAGTGTACTACCGGCTGCGAGTTGACTGCTTGATTGTCCTCCAGTTTTAGCCAAATTTATATTTACTTTTGGCAATGTTTGAACAGCAACACCTCCTGAACTTGTTTTCACCAGTTGGAATTGACATTGTCCCAATGTCAGCGGCTTCTGAATAAAATATTGTTTTCCACCAATTGTAGTTGCAGTTGTAATTGAGTTGCCACCAGTTGTACCAGCACTAGAGTGCTGCAATTGACCAATTGTCGTACCAGCTGTGCCTGGTTGTGCAGTTTTAATTATAGCTGTTGTGGTTGAAGCTCCTTGTGTAGTGGCCAGCCGAACAGTTTGTCCACCAGGATTAGATAAAAGTCGTACGGCTTGTGTTGGTGCATTACCCGAAGCCGTAACAACACGGAGTCCACCACTGTTTGCGGTAGAAGATGCCAATTGTGTGAAAGATACGGTGGACGCGCTATTGACTGTGGTTGTCATTGCAGCACTGCGAGCAACAGATGTGGTCCGGAATTTAACTGCCGAGAGGTTGTTACTATTGTTGCCGATATTGGTTTGTAAAATCGTTTGATGCTGTGAAACTGAGCTTATGGACGGCGATGATGCGACGGCTATTTGTTGATGTAGTGTCGAAGGTGCAGACGCAATCAATATACGTGGCGATAATGTGTCACTTGTTGATGTTAATATTTTCGTATTAAGTTGCTGTTGTGGTGCCTGTGTTATGTATGTTGAGCCTGAAGATACGCCGGCATTGTTTTGCAACAACTTCGGCTGTGATGGTGTATTAGGAGTAATTGGAGTGCTGATAGGCGTCTGAATTTTTTGATATTTCACAGGCGTTACTGTTGCAATAGATTGTAAACTGCTTGCAGATCCTGTTAAACCATTTGTTGTTAAAGATTGTGGCGGAGCAGCGTTAGTCAAAGCGACAGTCGGTGATGCATTTGGAGGAGTAACTACCTTAGCTGCTACCAAAGGTGGTTCAATCTTTTGAGTCTGCAACTCATAAGCTGTTGCGAAAGTTGTCGCTGTCCAACAAAGTTCCAAAGCATGAGTTGAAGCTCTCACAAGCGCCACCTTAACAGCATACAGTGGTTTTGTGACTTCTAAATACCAGAGATCTTTGCAGCAAACCTTAAGCAAGAAAACATTTACTCAGTTAGTTTTTTGATCAGTTATAAAATAGCATGTAAGTTATTTAAAATTAACAGAAATAAGCTGAAGCTCACCCTGACCTGGTTGTTCCACGCTTTACGATACCCATCTCTGCCTGACCATACATAAAGACGACTTTGTATACCAACGGCACAATGACCAGCGCGGGCTCTTGGAACATTTTCTTCAATTGTATCAAGCGTGACATCTTCCCACATCATCGTATCTGAAATTAAAAACATAAAAACACATACATACATGACATGCTCAAGTAAAAGTGAGTTACTGTAATATTGAGCAAGTGCTTATTTTTATCACATTTTCTTTAAGGTCGTTTTAGCAAAGGAAATCAATTATTCCGTCAATTGTCATTACTTGACAATGTATTACTGAAAGTTATATTTATTTTTTATTTGATTTGAGACAGTGGAAAAATGAGTTTTGAGGCACGTTTAAGAAAATCTTTTACTTCAAAAACCGATGGGAAAATGTCGAAAATAGATTTTTTTTAAGCTCACCACTAAGGCTCAACACTTTTTTTTTGGTAAAATTTGCTCAGCACCTAAGCTGACACCTAAAACGTCCACGCGGAGAGACCGCTGTAGAAGTCGAGTGTATAAGATTTCATAAAAAGATTTTATAAAATTTCAAAACATTAAAAATATATTGCCAAAATCAGACCACAAGCCAAGTTAATAAGGCCTAAGTATTAAATCAAATTTAACTTTTTGAACTCGAATATGGATTGAAACAAATTTCTTCCTAAAGATTGGTTCAAAATCTGTGGATCCCCGTTTCAAATCAAACAAAATTTGACCAACATTTTAAAAGTAATCGCCAATTTAATGAATAATTGATATCATACTCCAAATCGTAGCAAATAATATTATTCAAATTGATTTAAATTTTATGTTTATTACAAAAACGGTTAACGGTTTCAATAAGTTGTTTTCTATTCACTTCTCGTTCTTATCTATTCATATGTACATAGTTGCGCAAAACAATAACAACAAGTCACTGCGCTGCTACAAAATAGTGTCACTTTTAATAATGGCGGCACAAAAATATTAACAGAATTAACTAAAATATTCATAAATAAATATTCATTTATCATATATAGTAAAATTATTTTCAAATTTGTCTGTGTGCAAAACAAAACCAATAAAATTAAATTCGTGATAACCGCTCCATATCTGCGCGGCATTGACTACCAATTAAGTTTTAGGGCTTCATACAATAAAGTATTATTGGAAAACAATTGACGAGAGACAATACTCTTCATACCCCCCAAGAAGATTTTTGACGGCATTCAAGATCGGTGATTGTGCCGGCCAATCAAGGACTTTAATCCCATTCTCTCCAATATAATTTTAGCGCATAATTCGGGTCCACTGGAATGACATATTCCACTCCACATGTGGAAACATCGGTTTGTAAAATATCTTTGTTTAAATCGATACATAATTTTATCGATTTGATGAAATGGTCAACTACATTATAAGAAAAACAGTTCCAGATTATGTGCTCAAAATTCATTTTGCAGTTAAGGGTTTCAAGTCGTGTACATGGGCGGAGCCGCACGGTACCCATCCCATCTGAGTTACTCAAGTTGAACTTTGATTTATCGTTCGGTAAAATGGTTTTCCAAGGCAAAAATGTTTGAATTATAACACTCACCTATTTTGTTAATGTTTATCTGTGAGGAACGGTTTAGAAAAGTCGAGTGTATAAGATTTCAGGATAAGAGATACGGGAATGATAGTAATACATTTTGGTGAAATTAACGAACAAGGGTTGCCTTGCCAAAGACTGTCCCGATGCCCAAGTACTCTACAGCGGGATCTTGGACTAGTTTCTTCCCAAGCTTGTTATGGCTCAAGTGCGAACAGTACTGTGATGGACATCTAAATTCAGAGTACAAAAAACCACGTGGGATGTGACAAATGGATTTCGTACCACATATTTTTCTGTCAACACGAGGTGATACATTCCGTGACTGCCCTTCCTCCTGAATGTGCCGCTGTTGGGTCTTTTGTGCTATTATGCCATTTTATTAATTTACAAATTATTTATCAGCATTCACCACGGGATATTATTAACTGAACAGTGAATGTCACAGCAAGTGCAAAAACTTAAGTTAAATTGTTAATTCTTTGTTTGCGTTTTTGGTACATTCTTTGTTTTACAAACACACAAATTGAATATAGTCAAGTTAATTTCAAATTGCTTAATATAATTTCAAATTTCTTAACAAAAACAAAACCAAATTTGAACATTATCTTACTTTTATATGATGCATGAATATATGCTTCTAAATTTTTTGTCTGCCCTCAATATTAAAATATATACACGATTTTGAAGCAGCGCAGTAATTTTGTTGTTATCTTGTGCCACACTGTATATATTCTCTTATTGTGCTTAAGCTTTTTTATTCCACCTCTCCACGATTTTTTTATTCAAATCACTTCAGTTCTGAGCGTTTCCTATCAGGTTTTCGAAGATAGGGAGATTTCCCAATGCTCCCTCTCACTTCCTAACATTTTCTTAAGGGATAATAAATATAGTGTGCAAATTTATATCACCTAACATACAATTCAGCTTTATTTTTTACCTAGATCCAAAACAGCCAAGGTGTTAGTACATTTCCATTCGCGTTCAGTTGTAGCTTTTGTATCATTGACTACAAGTGGAACCCAACCACCAAAAACGTACATTTTGTTACATATCATTGTAGAACTATGCAATGAGCGTGGCAATGGCGCCCGTCCACGGGTACGAGGCTTAGTCCAAGTCATCGAATCTATTAATTGAATTCATATAAAAAAAGTTTTACATACAGGATTTATTATATACCAATATCTAGAAGCCATAGATCTCCTAACCGACAACCACTCATACCACCGTATATTAACAAATTCAATTTGCCACTATTTCTGCAGGCAAAAGAAACACCAGTATGCGATTCCCTTGGTGGTGGACTCTCACCATAAGTTTTTGGTATTATCCATTTTGCATTGAGATTAAAAGCTCCACGGGTTTCCAAAATGTACAGATCATTAAGATATCTACAAAAAAAGAAAAGAGGTATGTAAGAAAATAAACTCAAGAAGCACAGCAGTGACTTACTTTAATACAAAGTATAGAGCTACACATTTAATCTGTATATATTTAATTTATATACTTACTTCGGTATATTATTTTTTGGGTCATCCGATTCATTTGCAAGGCCACCAAATAAAAATATTCTATCTCCAACCATTGTAAAGCTATGACCAAGGCGAGGGCAAGGCGGTGGACCAGTGTCAGGTAATTCTGGTTGCATTTTACGCCACTCCCATTTAGTAGCTTGAAGCTCATAAAGCTCATTGGAATATTTACCATACTCAATCATACCACCAAAAATAAACATTCTGGTACCCTCCACAACAAAACCATAAGCTGCACAACCTGGTGGCACTTCGCCTTTCATAGCTGGTACAAACCATTGATTTGTCACTAATTAAGAAATAATAAGTTTAGGAACATATTTTGGAATGGTATAAAATAAAATTACCAGTGTTATATACATGCAACTCATCAACAATGCCTTCGTTGCCACCGCCAAAAACTACCATAAATTCTTTAATGCTAATAGCACGATGACCATGACGTGGACGAGGTTGTGGTCCAGATGGGTTCAACACTCGTTTCCAACGAAAACGTGTGGCTGATGTATTATTAAGATCACCAATTAATTCACCGGATGCACCACCATCTATTCCACTGCCACAGCTTCCGTCATCAGGAAAGTCTTCATTTTCCATATTTAAAATGCCACTACCAGCAACATTAGCAGTGGTACCATTATTGCGAGCACCAACTGAAACGAGTTGTTGCGGTTGCTGCTCAATACTTCCAGTCCTTGCAGTGGCACTACCACCTCCGGTGATGTTACCAAAATCCGTCGTTGTTTCCATCATTTTCCGGCGATTCTTTTAAAATTCGAGTGCTGTTGCTTTGTAGTTTAAATTCGAATTCAAACTCTTATTGCAGTAAGCTTTTTATTGCAATTCATTAATCATTTACATCACATCAGATGTATATTTATAAGCATATAACCTAGAATTGGCAAAAAAAAATATATAGATAAATAAAGGGTGTTTTTTTTAGAGGTTTGTTTTTCGAATAGAGATAAAACTGGCATTTTATGGTCAAATCTGGCAGCTCTAATGTCATTTATGTTCAGTTTGGTTTGCCATTTCATCATGAACAGGTTGACAAAAGAACAACGCTTGCAAATCGTGCAAATTTATTTCGAAAATGATGGTTCAGTTTAGCTCCGTCCATTTTATGGTCGACATAATCGTCCATCAGAGCAATTAATTCGGTTAACCGTGGATCGTTTTCGCACTACGTTTACTCTATGTGATAATACGCATCCGCAGAGACGTCGAACAGTGCGCACCGAAGAAACAATTGCCGCTGTAGAGCAAAATGTTGAAGAGGACCCGAATGAATCGATTCGCCACCGTGCACAGCAATTGGAGCTTTGTCCATCAACTTTATGGAAGATTTTGCGCAAAGATCTTGGCTTGCGACCTTACAAGATCCAGCTTGTGCAAGAATTAAAGCCGCGAGACCATGCAATGCGTCGTGATTTTGGTGTATGGGCCGAAAATGAGATTGATCTCGATGCTGATTTTCATCGCAAAATTTTGTTCAGTGATGAGGCTCATTTTTGGTTGAATGGCTACGTCAACAAGCAAAATTGCCGTATTTGGAGTGAAGAGAATCCACATGAGACCCTTGAGACGCCATTACATCCACAAAAACTGACTGTTTGGTGTGCTCTATGGGCTGGTGGAGTCATTGGGCCATACTTCTTCCGAAATAATGCTGGAGAGTCAGTTACCGTTAATGGAGACCGGTATAGAGCCATGATAACCGACTATTTTGTTCCCGAATTGGATGGCATGAATGTGGATGAGTTGTGGTTCCAACAAGACGGCGCTACATGCCACACAGTGCACGTCACAATCGATTTATTGAAGGAAACATTCGATGAGCGCATAATTTCGCGGAATGGACCTGTCAATTGGCCACCAAGATCGTGTGATTTGACACCATTGGATTATTTTCTTTGGGGATATGTGAAGTCGCTCGTCTACGCCAACAAACCAGAAACGTTAGGGGACTTGGAAGCCAACATTCGTGGCGTTATTGCCGACATACGGCCCCATATGCTCGAAAAAGTGGTTCAAAATTGGACCTGTAGAATTGGCTTTATTCGAGCCAGCCGCGGCGGCCACATGCCCGAAATCATATTTAAACATTAATGGCATAAAATTATCCTTCCAATAAAGCCAAATTGATGGACATTAAAACGATTTTCTTGTGTTTTATTTCAATTCGAAGCTCTATACCTCTAAAAAAAAACACCCTTTATATACATAAAATTTATTGTAACAATGTATGAAGAATGAAATTGAAATAGACTTTAAACAGAATGCGCAAACTCGCTTTTTTCTAATGTCAGTTTTAATCACCAAATGTTGTCTTACCGACTTTTGTAACATTTACTTCTATTACTTTCTCAAAGTAGCATTTAAGGTTTTGGCTTGTGTGCTTGGAATTACGATTTAAGCTTTTGTTTGTTTTGAGTCATGCCTAGTATTTCTATGAAATTTGGATGCATTGCCTATATGTACTTTTTAAGTATTTGCTTGTATGAGAAGTGCTATTTGCACTTTTTTGTGTCTGTTGGTAGGCAGACCCGTCCTCAGGATTTGTGTAAAATTTGGTTGCATTGTCTTAAATATCCCGACTCAGCATAGCGCCTTAAAGTTTTTGAACAGTCTGTGAGCCAAATCGGCTCAAGTTTTGAAAATTTCTATCCCATATAGTTCAAATTCAACAGAAACATTTATAATTTAGAGTCAAGATGCATCTAAAATTCACTTTATGCGAATTTAGTTAATTGAAAAAAAGATTTTCAAATAAAGTTCATTACGTTGTTATTAATCTGGAGAAAAGGCGCACAAATATATATTTTTTTATATAATACATTAATATGTAAACTTAGTGCCATATATGTACACTGAAAAGGTATAGAAAGTAGAAAGTTCCAATCTCCATACATAGACACTGAAGAGCATTTTATGTGTAAGTCATTTTTTAAAGGTAAAATCACAACTTCTTCGCCGAATTGCCAGTCAAGAAAAAATATTTGTTTATGCGGCCAACCAGTACTGTCGATGATACGATTAACTAAATGTTTGATTGATTTGTTTTGGTCTGATGTCAAGTAAAATACGGTAGGCGCCATTGTAGGTCCATTTTCAATCTCAAGAATCTTGTGTAAATTTGTTAACTGTGCACAAAACTTCAAGTAATCGTGATTTCTGCAGACAGACTTCACTTAATCAACTCAGGCCATAATGCTGATCAAGAATATATATACCTTTGTACAGTTGTCATGCTCCCTTCTATGCGTTACAAACGGAATGGACAAGTGAATATCCCCTGAGTGAAGGAACAAAATGATGTTGGCAATAAAAAAAAAGGGATTCGGCAGAAACTTAGTTTTTTGTTGTAGATAAAACTTTTCATGTGAATATACATGTAGAAAAGTTCACCGAACTGCCTAATTTCGTGTTACAAGATTTAAACAATTCTAACAAAGCGGTTTAGGTATCAGTGTCTTTTATGAATTTATTTAACAAGGAAAACTTATGCAATCAGAAAATTAGTACCTGTCCAAATTTGCAGGTCTATTAGATAAGTTTAGTTAAATCGAGTCAAAGCTTTCATTGTTTGAACTTGTAGTCCAACTTTATTTACAAACTATTTATTTACGCTAAAATGGGTAGCGACAAAAATAACATCAAGGTGTTAGGCAATGGGTTCAGTTCATCACATCCATGTAGCTTCTCTTCGGCTCAGAATAGTATACATTCAACAGGCCCGGGTACGACTCAAAAATTTGTCCTACATAAACTCAAGGTTACTTACCTTTGAGAAAACTTCATCGACGATATTAAAAGGCTGTGACACTAACCCAGGAGCTAAATTGAATCAAAATGGTGTAACATTAAGTCTTCATTTATAACAGCGACGGAGACCATACCCCACGGAGCAGAAATGGCTGTGCCTACAAAAATGACTGCTATCTCCCCATGTTGACAGCTTTAACCTGACCATGCAAAAATTACGAAAAGCAAAACCAAAGGCATAGTAACCCACGAAGCTCAGAAATTTTATAGAGTATCCTAACAAACAAATTTATTTAGCAATAAATTAAACTATTTGAGATTTAATTTTTGTTTACAATGCTATTTTATGTAAGTTACAAATGAGTTTAATTTTTAGTACGCAAAGGAGTTTCTTCTACTTTCAATTTACAATAATAACACTTATATTAATGTGTAAATACTACTGTGTCCAAAAAATAAGGTGACATTGTATTTATTTTGAAAATTCTTTTTTTATTCTTCCAAATCAATTTCATCCCCTTCAAAGTAATCCCCGCCCGATGCAATGCACTTATGCCAACGGATTTTCCAATCTTCGAAACATTGAATGTAGTCACTTTCCGGGATGGCCTTCAGTTCCATCTTCGCTGCGGCTTGAATCTCCTCTATCGTATCAAAACGGTGTCCCCGGAGCGGTCTTTTGAGCCTGCTGAACAGCCAGAAGTCGCACGGCGCCAGATCAGGTGAATACGGTGGTTGCGGAACGATATCACGAATTACGTGTGCAGTATGGGATGGTGCATTATCGTGGTGGTCTTTCCACAACTCCGGCCTTTTTAGACGGAAAATTTTGGAAAATCCGTTGGCATAAGTGCATTGCATCGGGCGGGGATTACTTTGAAGGGGATAAAATTGATTTGGAAGAATAAATGAAGAATTTTCAAAATAAATACAATGTCGCCTTATTTTTTGGACACAGTAGTACATATGTTAGTTTTTAAAAATTTTCAGAATAGAAAAAGGACAGACTAATTTCAATATATTTTCCGCCAATTTGACTATTCTTCCAGTTATAAATTTATAAAAAATTTCGAAGCATGCAAAGAAATGCGATATAAGAGTGCAGAATTTGAATTTTGGCAGCTACAATACTTTAATATCTGTTAATAATGCAATTAGTATATATGGAGCATTACAGGAAAGAGCAATGCGTTCTCATCGCTAAAACTCACTCTAAATTTCGTAAGACTTTAGAGCAGGGGTTCCAGCAGAGCTGTGGCATTTGTCTGACATTTTGTTCCAGATTTTATTTAACAATAAAATAAAAATTAGTTTACTTTTCCATCTGTATAATCTGTAGATTATATATATATATATAAATAGGGGTTAATGATAGATTATTTAATAAGCGACAATTATAAGTGAATAATTGCTGCTTGATTTAAAATTCGAATAAAAATATTTTGCAAACACCTTTGGAAATCTAATGATGTATTTCAGAGCTTATAAAGCCTTTATGAAATTTTGCGTAAGGTTTTCTCTCTTCCTCACACCATCAAATGTAGTATTTATAAAGAAACTCATCTAAGAGATTAAATTCTCAATATTGCCAGTAAATTTTATGTTATTTTTTACTCAATCCTAAGACTTTATCTGCTTTCATATCGAATTCCCCGCCATAAATTTGAAAACTATGAATTTTTTATGAAGGGACACACCAGTTTAATTTTATGAATCGTCTAATATTTTCCAAAGTTATGTCGGGAATTTGATTTGAAAGCAGATAGAATAGCACAATAAAAAAATCAAAATAAGGAGATATTTTGAAAAACATAACTACTCATAGTTTTTGAGATTTCTTAAAAAATGTTCAGTTATCTCAATGACCAATATGTCTATTGTCGATTAAAGCATCATATAAAATAAAGTACATAAAATTGACCAAATGACTTTTCGGTAGGGATTGATATGAAACAATTTGAATCCAAATAAACATTGTTTTAAAGGAAAGGCCAGAAGTTATTTGTACATTATTTGAAAAAAAAAATGATTTTTTTTAATCGGTCAAAGTTTTGAGAAACAGTATGATAGTTGATATTGACTTATTAAATTATTTTCATGGATATGCATGTATAAGACATTACTGCAGCGGTTCCCAAGTTATGTATATTGATTGTGGTAAAAGCTATATCCGCAATATCCGATAGCGATTTCGCCGAAACCAGATTCCACTGACAGTTTTCATTACATATTTTTCTCAGAATTCATACAAAAAAAATGTGAGCTCATGTAAACTTAAGCTTTGTTTATTATGTTTGCAAACTCTAAATATTACACTCCACTACTTTGAAAGTAAATAAGATATTAATACATACGTGCTGCTATTTTTTAAAAATAATTGGAATAGAGATGGGCAAGACGAAGCTATATATTTTCCACCAATTTGACTATTCCACTAAATTACTGAAATACATAAGCTAAAAACTTGAAAACTTCGAATTTCTTTGTATTTTAAACTGAATGTCATTTGATTGAAGTTTGCACAAATATAATCCGCGGCTGTTAGGATGCGTGGATAGTTTTTAATACTGCTTAGTTATTAACACAAATGTAAACACACGCATAAAGGAAAAAATCGGAAGAATTTTAGTACGAGCGCAAATCCTTACGCAGTCACAATAAATATACCGGAATGGAAAATCGGCAGAATGAACGACCCCATCCGCAATCTAAGCACACGACGCAAACTTTGTTTAATTATTGTACATCTGTTCTTCCTTTTATTATTAATGTAATAATATATCACAGTCGAATACATTTTCATGATAAAAACATTGACACAATTTATCTTCTTCTCTGATTTTCTGTTGAAACTACAAAAATAAAACTGGTAGCAAGAATAACAAATACACACACATTCCTATTCCAACGAACAAGCGAACGAACGAAAAAAAGAAACAATATGGCAGCAACTAGTATAGCCAAACGTGTAAGCTCCAAGATGGCCGCGCACGAAATAGCGAGTAGATGCACTAGCGTAGTATTCAAGAAGAAGAAAAGTAAGAAATTTGCATACTTCAGCCCTGTAAATTAAGCTATTCACACACCGAATTAAAGCGCCGGTGTATACCTTCGGTTTTTTGTTGTGTGGACGCGAGATACGTCGTAGTACTACTCTACTTCGATGTAGTACGCCGATGCACAAGTTCGCTGTCGTGTAAATGGGGATTTGTGCGTCGGCGCTCAAGTTTCAAAAATGGTTAAGTTAGTATATGAATAAATCAAATGTTTAAAAAAATTTAGCTTAAATGCATTTTAACATACATTTAAAAATATATCAGAAAAATAAGAGAACACATCTATCAATACTAAGTTTTCTTCTTAAGTATAGACTACGTCGTAACAAGCTATTTCTGTTTATTTGTTTGGACATTTTTTCAGCGCCGGCGTATGTGCGTGTAAATGCCTGAATAACAGCGAACTTGTGAATCGGTGTTACAAGTCGACGCTGCGTGTAAGTAACATAAATAAGTAGAATTTATATTTTTTCCATAGTGTATCAACATTATACAATATGTACTGTTTTTCATTTTTCTTACCACAATAATTTCATACATAATTTTTTAAGGAATTATATTTATTTTAGCAATGCAAATATCCCGCATCGTTCCAATCGAGGTTCAATTATAGTAATTATATATTTAAATGGGGCCCATTAGTTAAAATGTTAGGGCACGTAGGCGACTAAAAAGTTGTTCGACCTATTAACGTTCAAATTAAGCTATTCAAAGGTTTTATGGGCGTTCTGCGAAGAGTTCAGTGGGTTTTATGTTAGGGCTACACCAGCGTTTATTCAACGCACGATTCAGCATTCAATAAAGTGGTTTACAAATGGCCACACGATTAACGCACGTTTTTACAATGCACGTTGATTTTATTAACGCCTAAATTATGCTAAAACGCGCGTTGAAAAATCTCGAGTGTGATCTAGTCGCACAACTAGTGAGTTCCATTGATGAACGATCCTTAGATAAAGTTAACACACAGAAACTCTTGACGAAAAATTATCTTGTTGGTAGGCTTGTACAGAATTTGTCATACTCGGACCTTTTCATTCTTTCTATTCGTTAGCTGATATTATGCTTTGCAGTAATTGTTTTGATATTTTCAAGTAAAGAGAAATTCTAGTTTCGCAAAACAAGTTCACAAAAGGGAATAGACAAGAGTTTTTTCATAGAATTTTCTTGTATAAACGTTGACTAAATCAATTAAACTCGGTTCACACGAGCGCTTTTCCAACGCGTGTTTCAGCATAGGAATGAGCCACACCATTAATGCGCGTTGGAACGCATATTGGTTTTTTTAACAATTGAGTTAAGACAAAACCCGATTGTGAAAAACGATTGTGTGAACTTAGTCTTAACCTACCCTCAAAACTGAACGAAAAACCAGTGAGATGCTAATGGATTTCAGAAGAGACTTTCTAGTTGCATGTTGAACTTACATTAATTTAAGAAACAATGTACCCACAGCTGCATACCGTGGGAGAAAGTGCTGACAAATGAAGAGTGTGCATCTCTGAATAGTCAAATTGAAATTTTGTTTACATTGTGTGAGATTTTTTAACTTCAGGCTTCATTGCAAATATTTTTAAGTACACAATACACAAATATTTGATTCTGTAAAGAAAGTGTGATCAGTTTCGCTATTTGATGAACTAAATGGCAATTAAGGAAAATCTACGAAACATTGAAGCCATAACCAAAATAGACATGACGTCCGATAGCAACTTAACGAACGTTTCCATTCCTTACGTCTGCTTTGACATTTAACCCAAAACATTTCACTAACATACGTTAGCCAACGAATCAAAGCAGCTGTTATGACGAATAGTGACGGTTTCAAGTGCGGTTCTTACGGTTCGTTCACTTTCGATCAGTTAAGAACGTTCATTTTGGTTATTAACATTGGTTACCATATATGTACTCGAATTTACTCCTCACGTCTCGTCACGTTTATTTTGGTTTAGGCTTGAGTTTTAATATACGATTTTTATGAATGCGCACAGTTGTATAAGCCGACTTCAGTCAATACATGCATAGTATAGTTAGCCTGGTAACTATAAGGACTGAAGAGCTGAGCGATATTCACGCTAGTTAATAATTACCCGATTTTAATTTTAACGAAATTGTAAAATTAGCCGGACTTAACAGTTGTGCTAAGTTGTTTTAATTCGAAAATAATCTACCTTGTATTTCTTATTTTTGATTTTTATTACACCGGAGCCAAGATACAAATTTCTCAATAGTTTAATGATAACTATCATCATAATATTCCTATACACACACAAAACTTATGTTTTCGTTGTTTAAGAACTCCATAATTTCACAAAAAATTCTTGAGTTAATAGTTGCTTTCTAATAAATAGGGGAAATTAACAAAAATTTTGAAGTAAAGGTATATCAAATGAAAGGATATGAATTACAGAGAACAATTTTAAAATGCTTTAGGTACACCTTAATCAGATGGATGTTAGAAACACTTAGATGGCTTAATATTACAGAAAGACTAAAGCTCAAAAAACTATTAACGGTTTTCAAGATAAGACACAAGACAGCACCAAGTTATCTCAAAAATTCCCTCAGAAGAGTCGAAGAGGCCTAGCCATATAGCTTTCGAATTGCGAGTGATTTTAGAATCGAATACCAGAGATCAACAGCAGCCCAGAGGACCCTTTTCCAGAAAGGTTTTCGATTATTTAACAGTCTTTCAAATGATATAAAAAATGAATCGAATTTCAGAATTTTGAAAAGAAAATATTTAGAATTCAACAAAGCAAAAAGAAATCAATGAATCTTCTTAATAATAAACTGCAATATTAAGCTGTATTTAAGAAACGAAAAATAGTCATATTTTGAAGTTATACGTATAAAAATGTTATTCAAAGTATTTAAAATGCTAAAAAATTTCCTCAAAAATAAATGTATCAATAAACCTTTTGGTTAATAAGAATTTTTTTCGAGAAACTAAGCCTTTAGATTTGGGAAATCAAAAAACCTCGAACCTTATTGTGCTGGGTGATATTAATTTGAATATCTACAATGAATCAAGTGTTGTAAATAAGTATTTATTCAATCTATTGTCCAACGGACTTGAATCTTGCATTAATCAACCAACTAGAAATACAGACTCTTCCTCTTGCAGGGCAACCATAAGTAGTGTCGTCTGTGACGTACAAGTCGCATACCACTGTTTAACATGTCTGTTTCGAAAATTTTATAAATTCTGATAAAGAAAAAGCTGAATCTTATAACAATGATTTCATGAAAACTGATTTTACTTTGTTGAATGGCAGATTAAGCTTTAAGTTCTGGAACAAGGTTTATGACGAACCATTCATCAAAAGCCTTTGATCTATTCATGGAAATTCCAGAGCAACATTCTAATTTTTCTGCTAACACTAGTAATACAAAAAGTTCAAATGTCATAAGAATAAAACTTTGGATGACTTATGAACTCGTAATAAAAATTAATTACAAAACTGAATTCCACAATTCCAATTTCTATTTTACCGTCATTTTCGAAAGTGTATAAGAAATTTATGAAAACTCGAATTAATATTTTTTTGTAAACCAGTATGGTTTACGATCAAGTACATCAATTGAAGATGCTCTTCTACATTTTTGCAGTAATGTATACAGTTCTCTTAACAGCAAGAAGCAAACTCTGCTGCACTTTTTATAGATAATGTCGACCATAGTATTCTTTTGATTAAAATTTATAAATATGTCCACATTAGAGGATCTGTTCATAAATGGTTTTGCTCCTATTTGCAAAACAGGATGCAACGAGTGAAAATCATTAATAACTTCAGCTTTTCCGTCAAAGTTGATACAGGTATACCGCAAGGTTGGCATTCACTCGAGTGACTCCATACATGATATATCAGCTAACATAAATCATGACCTAAGTCTCTTGAGATTATAATACATAAGCTGCCCTAGTAGCAAAAAAGGTTTTCTATCTTCTTTTACATGCATTTTAAAGACTAGTAGAAAGACAAAATCCCATATTTATAAGTTCTTTATAGGGGCTTATGAGAGCCATTCACATATAAATGAAGTATAGACATTTCATTATTTAATGTAGCGCAATAATCTAACTCTACTAAAATGCTAGAATTCCACACAAACACAAAAAAGTCTTGAACCTAGCACTAGACAAAAAGTGGGCACATACACAAGAAAAGCTTAGGCCTAGCACAAAAAAAATAAATGGGATGGATTTCGAAAAAGAGGGTTAGCACCTTTCATACAAGCAAGAAAAAATTTCAAAAATTATACTTAAATAATTACCCAATAGTCAAGGGCAGGAGCTAGCAGTGCTTCTAGCAGGCCTTCCTTGGTAAGTATAAGGCCTTGTCACCTCCTTTCAAACGATGTTAGTTGTTTACCATTTATCTACTTTTGATGTCTGAATACAGATGACAAAAAAGTAATGTCGAACCTTAAGACATTGCAATATATGAAAAAAAAAAAAATACATAAAAAGCCTTAAAGTAAATGGAGTCCTTCTTCTTTGACTTCCAAGGTATAACAGAAAATAGTCCGTCTTCATTGCCCTCTAATATCAGACCTGATAGCACGTCTGCTATGGGAAGGCATAACAGCATGTCTGCTGTGGGAAGCATTCCATGAGCATACACTCAATGGAGTGTAACTGTAACACTACTTATAAAATTTACTTATTGTTAATATTGTAAATTTAAAAAAAAAAAAAAAAATGAGTACACATAATTTTATTTGCATGAAAATTTAGTTTTGAGAAGGCCTCTTACAATCGCAGCAGTCCTAGCACGCCTTCTCCGGGTCAGGCCTTGTTCAAGTGCCAGCTGGGTATTTAAGGTAATGAAATTAAATTCACACTAATAAAAGATAAGATTCGACCTGGCACCAGAAAAAATGGGGAGAATTTCGAAAATGCTCTCATTTCTCATACAAGCAAAACATTTGTGCAACTTAATTTTGCACAGATAATAGGAATTGTTGGAACAAATTCTACAAAAACTTGGATGCATTTTGTCATGATGGCGCAGCACTCAATATGAGCAAAAACTTCAAAAAAGATAAATTGACATAATTTAATGTAAACAAATTTCACACAAACATGAAGACTGGTTTGAACGAGCAAAACAGTGGGTAAATTTTGACAACCTGTGCAAGATCTTAGCTTAAGATATCATATTATTCCAGTAAATATTGCCAAAATACATAAGGGAACGCATGGTCACACCAAAACATACATTTTCAATAGAATTTGTAGACTAACGCACACTTTTGCAGTTAATGTGTTGCATGGTATTTAATATTTGATGAACATGCTAGAGTTTTATGTTTCTACTCAAAAAAGCGGAATAGAGTTTCTGAAGAAATTAATAAAAGTGGTATCAGAAATGATTTCCCCAAATAAAGGTGTCCAATGAAAGATAATTTAGCAACTTTTAGTACATAAAGTTTGAACTCCATGCCATAACTTTCAAGATACGACGATATTTCTAAATTTTGACAATTTTTTTCACAGGAAACTGGTATTTTGCAAATAGAAACATGTTGAGAAAGCTAAATTTATATCCTTTAAATTGATATATCTTTTGTCTCAGAAATTTATTTTCTTAGCTTTTATTTTCTATACCCAAAAGAAAAATTAAATCAATAGTTCCAATTTTAAAATTGAAGCGGTTTCGAGCAATTTTAATACTTTTATGAACCATATCACCACGGACAAAGCTGTGCATGACGACAGATTCCAAATCTTTGTGAAAATTACTTGAGTAAGTTTATTTATTTTTCGAAGAAAAAGAGCATATTTCATTTATTTTTCAAAAATTTTCTTAGAAATTTAGAAATCATCATACATGTCTTGAAAGCAAATATCACATTTTTTGGAAAACGATGTAAGAGTTCTGATTTATAAAAAATACAGTTATTTTTACGACTTCTAATTTTGAAATCTCCGAAACTAAATGCGTCAACTTTTGATTCCACCTTTGTTTTCTGTATATCATATAAAGTTAAATAAATTATGCTTTTCTTGAATAGCTCATAAGAATATAGGTTAATGGAAAATGTTTGCTGAAAAGAAATGGTCAAAACTTAAAAAATTGGTAATATGTCAATATCCAATAATCCAATTTGTAAGTTTTATCTAAAAAAAATCTCTACATTCTGCTTAAATCGGTGCAGGGGTTTCTAGATTGAAGCAATTTTTTAAAGAGTTATATCCACGAAACCCAAATGCAAAATTTCACAAAATATGTTGATTGTCTCATTAACGAATACATAAAATTGTTAAGTACTACGGCATACTAAAATTTAATCATAATCGCATTAGGAGCCGCAATTGTAAACTATTTTATTTGTGGTCCCCATGGATCAACTGCACTACCTGAGGGTTAAATACAAGCAATTATATTTTGTACTAAAAACGATGCAAACATATACTTGATGTAACTACAAATTTCTAACTACATGATTTTTACTATGATTCCATTCAGAGTAATGATAAGCTCCCGTAGAGTAATAAAATTTATACAAAAAAAAACTATACATAGTACTTACCACATGCGACCGTTTAACACTGGGCTGTCATACATATAGAGTTAAATGTTTAAATCAGCAGCAACTATATTGCATTCAACGAAACCATAAAGTTCTGTAATTGATAAATATAATCACTAGACTTCATAAGTTTTAAAATATTTTTAGCATTTAATGCTACACTATTTTTGCACTAAAAAGAAACTGGCACACAACAGAATACACAAGCTATATAACGAGTTGTATACACTAAAAGTAACGAGTGGTCAATATCGACAATGGCGTCGCCCTTTGTGGAAGACTACTGAGAACACCAGGACTACCATGTTAAACGTTTGTGAAAAAGTAATATAACGAAAATACGCTTTCGTGCGTTTATCACAACATCCATGCAAACAGATATAATTTTGCGTTATGCAACTAAAATATAAATGTTGTAAGTAAACAACGTAAAAAGTACTTAGGACCATACGTATGTCTAATATTTAAAGTCTGTACCAGCGAGCTTAATTGAGTGGCACATTGCATGTGAATCTGAATTGCAGTCACTAATAGTGACTGCGTAGACGGTATGCTGTTCATGAATGCGAGCGTCAAAGTCGCTCAGGTGTCATGAATGTGAATGTGCGTGAAGCTCGCAGTCGCATGTGTTTAGCATTCATAAAGGAGTGAATGGCTCAAGCCCTTGTGTTGAACTATAGTAGAAAAAAAACGTTTTTTTCTCCATTCGATGGAGAAAGATCGAAAAAAATTTTGGATATCATATAGGATGGCTTTGGACCATGGAAAAGTCCGTTTCTGACCCATTTCGGGAAATTTTTTTGTTCCAATTGACTTCTAGCATATATGGCGTAATGTTAATATTGTGATGATAATTTTTAATATTTGACCACTTATTGCAGCACTTCGCGGAACTTGTTGCCGTAAGGATATTTTCCTTGTTCTTTTGAGTATCCCGAAGATAGACACCCCATAAGTAACTAGTCAACGAGGTAGTTCACCCCGAGTCACTTTGGATCACTTGAAGTCACCGAGGTGAGTGAAAATCGCAATTTTGGGGCTTGCGCGCGACTTATGTATAATTGCGCTGCAACACAAAAAAATATCGCACTTAATTTTTGCGGTGCGTACGCTTTAATTTATTTCATTGAATAAAATTTTGTCATTTTATTAATTTAGGAATACAACACATAAAATTTTTGCAACTGTTGGAATATTTCATTGGTTTGCAACTGCAGCTACGAGTCTTCTTAAGTTTATGTGAGTACAACATAGCCAGCAAAAGGTCTATTCGGAAATTCTTAAGCATATGGCAGACTTTTTGGTGAAATTTTACAGTTGATTAAGGTTCGGTTCACACGAGCGTATTTTCAACGCGCGTTAACTAACGCTAGTTGAAAAAACATACCAGTGACAATATCATTTGTGGCTCATTGCATATAGCCCTGTGTTATGCTGAAACGCGCGTTAACTATGCCAAAGTAGACATGACGAGACGTAACGACTAAATACGAGAACATGGAAACCAATGTTCATAGCCAAAATTAACGTACTTAACAGATCGAAAGTGAACGAAAGATTTTGATGAGACATGATGTTGCGTAAGAACCGAACTTGAAAGCATTACACTCGTCAGAACAGCTGCTTCCATTCGTTGGCTCGCGTAACATCTTGGGTTAAGTGTCAAAACATACGTAACGAGTGCAAAAGTTCGTTTAGTTGATATCGTCTCGGCACATCCATTTTGGTTATAGCGTTGAACAGAATTGGGGGATGGTCGAGAAATCGGCAACGATTACTCGCTGTCAAAAATAAAATTGTCGAAAAATCTTTGGATAAACACAATTGCGGCGGACGACACACGACGGAAAACTCAGCTGCCATTTTGTTTTCACAAACGTAAACAAAAAAATTGGCAGAAGTTGATTTGAAATTCAACTCTGAATCGTCTACCGACGGTGAAAATAAAATTAAATCTGTACCGACAGGTATCCGTCGGCAGGTTTCCAGCCTTACGTCGCAATTATGTTCCATTTAATTTCATCAAATGTGTTATAATTTTTTCCCAATTCTGCTCAAAGCATAAGGCTTGAGACGGAATAGCAGCTCGTTTCACAAAATTTTCTGTGAGCGATGAATCTGTGTGAGTCTGCTGGAAGCTTCAACAGATTCATGAATGGCAAAAATTATGAGTTCTCTGGTCTGTACATACATATCGGAGGTCTGCGTGAGTGCACTGCCTCTGCCAATCGATCAGTGTACTTGCTGTCGTCTTTTTTCAAGCCGAATAAAACATTTACAACACCGAACACGAGAAAAAGCAATGTAATCGAATAGTGTTCAGAATATTTTTGAATATTAATTGAATATTATTTTATCGAATTCTACAGTCTTAGCCAAGAGTTCTGACTATAATTACAATTAACCGTGATAGTAAACTAATAGAAATCACAAAAAACACGTGAGGTGTTTTTTTTTTAAAATTCGGACCCCCTCCCTGCCCTCGGTGAGATTTTATGAGACCTGGCGCAACTCGCCTACCCACCCCCTCCTTGCCGTGAAATTTACCTTATAATTTTTAAATAATTAAATTTATTTTATGTGTTAACACTGATGTGTTCTATGTACTACACTTTTTTAGTGCTTCCTAAGTTTTCACTCACTCCTCTACTGTGATGTTTTATTTAGAAAGTGTATTCAAAGTGTATTTAAAGTGTATTCATGTTTATATTCGCTGGACAGATAGATCGAGGCAGCTGAACATAAACACTCCGCGAAAGTAGTATACGTTTTGACGGAAAAAATAAACTTTTCACGGATATAACGTAATTGTCCAGATTAGAGACCATATTGAGTCTTGCTTTCTCTGAACCGTTTCATTCCGTAGCTTTTCAGTTTCTTTATTTATATGATCATTTAGGGCGTTCTTATGAGGAAACCTCAGCTTTGCCTCTTTCTACGTTTGTTTCACCTTGTCGGGATGACGCTTCACATACGCATTGTAAAAGTTTTGATACAAATACATATTAACCATAATAAAACTGGCTTCTGCGTTGTAGATATCACTACTGACACGCAGGCATATTATATATCATATATTTTCTATGACCGGGATTCCCCGATTTGAATCAAGCGCCGTATAAGTGTCAAATATCATTCAGGAAGTTTCCTTGCGCGTTCAGTCAGTCGTGATATCTGCAACGCATAAGCCGATGTTATTGTGTTCAACACGAATTGCCGGCATGCCGAACATACCGAATTGAAGTGTTTAACATAGTGTCAGTATGCAATTGGTCTCAGAAATGGTAGATTTGTGAGGCAACCCTGAACTGATTTACTGCAAAAAAAAGATGAGACCTGCTAGCTCTGGGATTTTCACTTTTACATGCTAATGTTAGGTTTATGAAATGCTTACTGGCACATTTCGTACAGATTAGGCTCGTAAAATTGGCAAATTAGTGGTGAAAATAGGCAGAAAGTTCGTGAAAAACGATTACTGATTCAAGGCAGATTTATATCTCAAACAGGCCTACTAATTGATATATCAAAGCATAGCTATGGAAATACCAATGATGGTAATACAGCAAGGTGCTTTTTCAAAGAAGCGGAAATTGCAGCTGAAATAACTGCAATAAATTTGAAACTAATTGTTCGTTTTCGTACCTTTCTCCAATGCTTACACTCTGGCCTTCCAATTAATGTGGATGCTTCCCAAAATTAATCGTATTAGTATTGACGAAAATTACATTGTTTCCGGTTTATAAAAATTTAATTTTCTTTTATCGCCTTTGTATGAGTTGTGCGGATTTTTCGAAAACTAGAATGAAAAATGGTAAAAGTGGAAAATTTGCATACTTTGACAGGAAAAAAAAAAGCATATACCTCCGGACTTCGGAAATTTTCTTATATATAATGTGAGAAAGGTGAGCTAAAATCGAAAGTTTCAAATGCTTTTTTCATAACTTTTTTTTGTGATTATTTTTTTTTTACAGCAACATATGAAAGAAAAATTATTTTAGTTTCTTCACTTTTTGCAACGCTTAACAATAATTTTATCAATTGTGAAATCTCACAGTGTGAAGAAAGTTGCTTGAATTCGGAAAGAAGTTCCCTTAAGTAGAGGGAAACAGGTAAGGGCAATGTTATCTCTTTTTATCCTACTTGGGGTAAATAATATCCAATTACATGTAAACTATAAAAGATATTGCAAAATTTTTGAAATTAGCTTTACCAAATTTATGGAAATTCATACCTACCGTGGGAAAAACTCTCAGCCACATTCCACCTGTGTATGGAAGTTAGAGGTGCCCGTTGACCGTTTTTTTTCATATTCACAAATTTTTCTGAAATTTCAAGACTCTAGCGCTATTACTAGTGTTAATGACCACCGTTTTTTATTTTTCTCTAATCTTGAAAACTATAAAAGATATCTCAAAATTTGTAAGTTAATGCAAATTTGAGAAAAACGTCTCAACCACATCTCATTTTTGTATACATATGAGCTAGGCCTGTCCATGAATAGATTTTTTTCATATTCAGAAATATTTGTTTTTTTCATCTTAAAAACAAATGTACCAAATTTCTAGAGACTAGCGCAATTATTACCATATATGACGACCGTTGCATACAAACACATCCACTGTGCGACGTTAGAGTTTTTACAGATTGATTATTTATTTCGAAAACTTTCACACTTTGAACATACTATATACAGCGTAGAGAAGTATACTATCAATTATCTGGTGCAATAATAAAAGCGTTCGATAGCTCAGCAAGTTTTCAAAGTCCAAGCCATATATTCTGGGAAATATGGTTCTTTCTTCTCAATCCAAGCACATGCGTTCAATTTGGTTTTAATTATGCCATCACGATTAGCCGAATGGCACTGTTGGGATGAGATATGTTAGCAAGCAGCAAACGTAAATGAAGAGGTGTTAAGTACTGGGTCGTCCATATGACACAAAGCATGCCGTAGAACATCCAGACAGTGTTACTTATATGGATATTACAAGTCAGCGTTCTATTGAAGGTTAACCCCAAGATTTTCGCAGAGTCAACGTATTCGATATGGGCACCATTTAATGCAAGTTGCTAGGCAGAGAGCTCCAAATACTGATGGCGTTAATAAAAAATATGCGGTATGAATTCAAATAATTAAATCTAGGTATAATTAGAGAATTAGTCCTTTGCGACTGGCGAAATTGCAATTTGTCAAACGAATAAGATGGCGTTTTAGAGTGTACCCTGTGCGCTTCGCTTTACCTTAAATTGAAAATTTCGTCCTAATTCTAATGCGATCTTTGTGAAAATGCTTTACTCAAAGTTTTTTGTATGAGGGTCGCCCTAAACAAAAGTTTAGCCTAAGCAATGCCTTTTAATGTAAAAGCTACGTAGTGTAAATTCGTTGTGAATCGATTAAGTGGTTTTTGTGAAAATGCTATTTTAAAAATATTTTTGTATGAAGGCCACCCTAAACATAAACTTAGCCTAAGCAATGCCATTTAATATAAAAGCTACGTGGTGTAGAGTTGGTGTGAATCGATAAACCGATCTCCGTGAAAATGATATTTTAAAAATATTTTTGTATGTGTGCCACTCTAAATATGTGTACTAAATAAAAGTTTAAGCTATACCTTCGAATATAAAAGACACATGGTGTGAATTCCATGTGAAGCGATGAGGTGGTTTTTGTGAAAATTTAATTTAAAAAATATTTTTTGTATGAGGGCCATTATAAATAAAAGTTTTGCCTTAGCTATGCCCTTTAATATAAAAGCTAAGTGGTGTGAATTCAGTGTGAATAGATGAAAATGATATTTCTAAAATATTTTTGTATGAGGGCCACCCTAAATATGCACCCTACATAAAAGTTTTATAGCCCCCCCCCCCCCCTGACCGTTACTAACATACTGTAAAAATTTCATCAAAATCGGCACTATAATTTTGGCGTCCATAAGAAACAGACAGATAGACAGACAGTCTGTGGAGAAATAAGCAGATTCTAAAACTTAGATAGGTAACTATATCACACGCAAGTATCCGTTCATTAAAATTAGATACGTGATCATATCTTCGTAGTCCATACACAAATCGAGTGGCATGATTAAATGCAATTTGAATTTTGGATTTAGAACAAGAAATAGGGACTATTTACTGTAAAACAAGTTTACGTTTAGTCTCAATAGGCGTAAAATCAGCTGATAGCTAAGCTGCGCAAAATGCAATATATTTTTTTAACTACACTGTTAATATAAACAACGCACGTCAATGTAGAGTTTATGTGAAAACCAAGGTTGAGTGCATTTCCAATCAAATTAAGATTCTTCTCTTCTAAGCATAGTTTAGGTATATCATCTAAATAAATTTTATCCTTCGAGATAGGTAGTACACAAGACTTAGTAGCATTGAGTTTAAGACAATTTAACATAGCCCATTCACTAATCCAATATCAGTCCTTGGGCCGAGGGTACAACACCCAAGATAACTTTGAATTGAGAAGAATTGTTGCCCACCTTTACCCTTTGAAGTCTGTTCGAAAGATAGCCCTTCACAAGAAGTACAGCACTGTCACAGAAACCAATGAAATATTTAAATTTCTGCCAGAGTAAAAAATGGTTGACATTGTCAAATGCTTTAGAAAAGTCAAGCATACATAAAAGCGTTAAAGATCCTTCATCATAAAAATACCTAATATCTTCAAGTATTTTTACAGTGGCTGTGGAGCAGCTGTGCCCAGCTCTAAGCGCAGATTGAAATGAAGATAGAAGTTTTTTTTTTCATTTGAAAAATTGTATTATCTGCTTAGTTATGAGAGCCTCATGCTTTCAGGTTCCTCCATAAGACTTTGCAAGGAAGAGATGGGCTAAGGTTTTTGTTTACTTTTAACAGCTGTTTTCCCGCTTTTTCTATTACTTTTTATTTAACATATTTTGACTTTTTCAATACATTTCGACTTTATCAACCGTATTCGAACTTCACAATTTTCAGCGACTTTTCAACCTTTTTTGATTTTTTTCAATATTTTTCGACTTTTTTCAGCAATGTTAAAATCTTAAAAATATTTTGTGTTTATCAGTTTTATTCAATATACATATTTTTCGAACTTAACAACATGCTTTGACTTTTTCAACATTTTTCAACCTCATTCATTTCAATCAACACTTATCGACCTTTATAAATTCTTACACTTTTTCAACATTTATTGACACATTTCTCAACACATTCAACATTTTTCGAATTTAACAAAGTTTTTCGTTTATTTCAACTTTTTCAACCTTTCCACATTTTTCAACCGTTTTATCATGTCTCGAACTTCTTTTCTTAATCAATATTTTTCAAAATTATTGCGCTATTTTTATTTTTATCGTCTTATATAGCAACATTTGCCGATTTTTTCAACTTTTTCCGTTAAATATTGCATTGAATGACATTTTTTCGAAATTTTCAAAATATCTCGAACTTTATGTCCCTCATGCACTTTTTCAATATTTTTCAAAATATTTCGATATTTTTATTTTTATCGAATTATTTAGCTATGAACTATATTTGCCGATTTTTTTAACTTTTTCTGTTGAACAACTTTGTGGCATTATTCGAACTTTTCAACATTTTTCGAACTTTTCAACATCTTTCGACTTTTACATAACTTTTAGACTTAATCAATATTTTTCGTGTATTTTTAATATTTACCACTTCTTTTACAATATTCGATTTTATAACAATAATAGCTGACCCGGCAAACGTTGTTCTGCCCTCCCTGTTCATGTCACTATCTTCAGCTCCATATCTGTCTCCATCTCTATCCCTATCGCTATTCCTATCCCTATCCCTAGCCCTAGTTCATCCTTATCCCTATCCCTATCCCTATCCCTATCCCTAGCCCTCGCCCTAGTTCATCCCTATCCCTATTTTTTTTGTAATTTTCGGACCACCCTTAAGGGGATGAAAAATAGATGTTGTCCGATTCTCAACCCTAGCCGATACGCACGCTAAGATTCACAAAAATCGTTTGAGCTGTTTCGGAGTAGTTCAATTTCGCACTCCGTGACACGAGAATTTTATATATTAGATTTTCCAAGAAGCTAAAAAAATCGCTCAAACTTTGTCCATCAACTTTATGGAAGATTTTGCGCAAAGATCTTGGCTTGCGACCTTACAAGATCCAGCTTGTGCAAGAATTAAAGCCGCGAGACCATGCTATGCGTCGTGATTTTGGTGTATGGGCCGAAAATGAGATTGATCTCGATGCTGATTTTCATCGCAAAATTTTGTTCAGTGATGAGGCTCATTTTTGGTTGAATGGCTACGTCATTTGGAGTGAAGAGAATCCACATGAGACCCTTGAGACGCCATTACATCCACAAAAACTGACTGTTTGGTGTGCTCTATGGGCTGGTGGAGTCATTGGGCCATACTTCTTCCGAAATAATGCTGGAGAGTCAGTTACCGTTAATGGAGACCGGTATAGAGCCATGATAATCGACTATTTTGTTCCCGAATTGGATGGCATGAATGTGGATGAGTTGTGGTTCCAACAAGACGGCGCTACATGCCACACAGCGCACGTCACAATCGATTTATTGAAGGAAACATTCGATGAGCGCATAATTTCGCGGAATGGACCTGTCAATTGGCCACCAAGATCGTGTGATTTGACACCATTGGATTATTTTCTTTGGGGATATGTGAAGTCGCTCGTCTACGCCAACAAACCAGAAACGTTAGGGGACTTGGAAGCCAGCATTCGTGGCGTTATTGCCGACATACGGCCCCATATGCTCGAAAAAGTGGTTCAAAATTGGACCTGTAGAATTGGCTTTATTCGAGCCAGCCGCGGCGGCCACATGCCCGAAATCATATTTAAACATTAATGGCATAAAATTATCCTTCCAATAAAGCCAAATTGATGGACATTAAAACGATTTTCTTGTGTTTTATTTCAATTCGAAGCTCTATACCTCTAAAAAAAACACCCTTTATTAGATGTTGACATTTTCATAATTCCTCAACCTGTTCAATATTATTTGAACTTTTTAAACATTTTTCGTGCTGTTTGAATATATGCGACATTTTTAACTTCTATCGAACATTTGTTTATTGTTCGTTTTTCCTAACTTTTTTTTATTTTCACATTTTTCGACGCTTTTAACATATTATGACCTTTTAAATATATGATAACATGACATTTTTCGACCTGCTCATAATTTTTTGACTGCATCAAAACTTTTCTATTTTCACATTTTTCATTTCTTGTAGCAAACTCTTTATTAATTGGCCAATAAAGTCGAGAGCTTTTTTTCGACTTTTGCAACATTATCAGGCGTCGTCATTGACATTTTCGTGCTGTAGACACTGCCTAATACTTTTATGTAGTATCACAACGAAAGTTATTATTTAATGTATCCAAAACAAATTCAGCGCACTAAAGCCCAATTTCAACTTAGCTCATACGGCAGCTGCCACGCCTACCTCTACGTATTAATGCATTTTATTTCCAACAGTCACCATCATTTGCTGAACGTAGAAATGGCAGCTTTTCAACACGTTCATTTGATTTGTTCACCATAGCTGCTACACTGTTGGGCCGGTGGGCTGATCTATGTGTGCAATGGAAATGATAATAATGGTGAACTTAACGGCATATAGCTTTACCTCGCGCAGCCACTTGGTTAATTTCGTATGTGTGCGCGCACGTGTAGTTGTTTTTTGCTGGCGCTTTAGCGGCTTTTTTTTTTATTTTGCTATTGTGTGCTAATTTTCAACGTTTCTTTCGTAGTCGTCGTCGGTAACGCCAGTTAAGTTGTTGCCGGTTGCGTACCAAAACCATTTACTCCGCTGCGAAGGAAAGAAACCGCTGCCGGAGCTGGTACCAACTTTTACTCTTGTTAGCGACAAAGCAGAGTTGTGTGCAGTTTAGAACGTTGATTAACTGACAGCAGTTGCCAGTTTATACGTTTGTCGGTCAGATGATCGTGTGTAATTTGTTATCGTCATTGTGTTTGTATTTGACTGTTAAACAATGTGAGACTGTGTTAAAAAAACAACGGAAAATATTTCAACACAGGTGATCGTTGGTAAATAAAAAAAAAATGCCGCATACTACAATTTGAATCATTAATTAAAAATTATAAAAATAATTCAATCACAAAACAAATATTCAAAGTCACCACGATCTTACTGAGATTTTGTGTATGGTGTAGAAATAAAAAACAAAAATCAGTACCTTAAGTAAAGAAATGTGTATTAATTAAAAAAACAAAACTTGTTCTTTGTGCTTTAAAGTTCGTTTTGACTTAAATTTAATGTAATTCGTAGAAAACGCCAAAAACCAATTTACAGAAACTTCAATCGATATGGCAGAGTCTGGTATTGATTTGGGTTTTGATTTTGACATCGATTGTAATTATTTGGATGACAGCTATTTGTTTTTGCCAACGGTCAAAGTAGCGGGACTCAATGCGGAGGATGTAGAGTTCTATGAACTAAAGTCCAGCGCACGATCACTACGCTCGGATGACATGTAAGTATTCTGACACAAGAAAGTATGTATTACTGGTGTTAGGTCCAAACTTGAGAGAATATTCGACACTGCATTCAGGACGGTAGTAATAGTCCGGGGAGGGGGGGGGGGAAGCGTAGCAATTATATTTTTATCCTGTTTGATTCCTGGTTTAAATTATTGCTTTCGGTTAGTTAAATGATCAGCTGCCTGGGGCTGCTTGTGAGTGGTTTCGCTCATTAACTTGGAAAGTAAGCCACAAATTGAAAAATATATTAAGACCAATGTTGTAGATGAGGCAAAAATACATCCACTTCGTGCACGAAAAATCTCCGCGTGACAAGGTTGTATCCACATTTAATAGTTTAAAGATTGGACCCACATTTAATTGTTTGATGTGAGTCCAATCTTGTCATACGGAGATTTTCGTGCACGAAATCGATGTGTTTTCGCCTCCTCTATAAAATTGGACTCGATATATTTCTCTACTTGTGCCTTGGTTTTCGAGTTAAAGAGGGACATTTCTTTTGTCGGCCTCTCACGATCAGGTCCACCACGATTCTGGCAACGCACGCTTCTTTTGAATATTAGCCATAGTTAAACTAACAATTATGCAAAAAAATCAAGCAGGATGAAATGATCATGAAAATTGCAACGCTACCTCACGGACTATGATCGTGGCAATCTTATATTCTCTCCCATTTTTTTTTGTATCAAGCATAAATCTTTCTAACACAACAACAAGCACACTGGTCAAATTTTCAAAGATTTTGGCGCCATTTTCAATTTTTTTCTTCGCTAGACAAAAATTTGAAAATTGGCGCTGAAAAGCTCTGGAAAATTTTAAGTATATATGTATATATCTTGTATGAAAATCAAGTTTTTTGGATGCTTTGAGTTTCTTCGTACGTTGGTGTTGCGAAAAAAATTGTCCTATCTGCGATTATCTAAAATTCTTTGACATGTTGTCAAGTCCCAGAAAAACCTTAACGACACCAGTGAGGTACCATTTGCTTAGTATTTTTAAAGGCCAGGAAATATCGCTGTAACATTTAAGAAAAATCCAATTTCTTTCTTAATAATAGCTCGTTCACATAGGAAACGTTAAAGCGCCAAGTTTAATAATATGCCCATATAAATTTCTTTACGGCACCCTAAATTCTTAGGTTTGGGGTTTTGGATAAGCTCTCATGGTTGCTTCAAACTTTTTTGACAAATTATACTTACCGTAAGAATGTTTAATACTTGCCAATATGTTCTTCCCCTAATTATTGTTAAGTTAAGCTGTCAATACATAAAATATCAATTAACTAGGGTAATTATTAACTTTATTGACCTCACTGACGATTTTCGTAAAATCATAGTATGTAAGGGCAGCTCAGAATGTATATCTTCCAAAATATCCAACACCGGTTTCGCTAGGCACAGTAATTCCATATAAAAGTTGGGGTACGTGGGCGGCTCAGAATGTGCATCCTCCAATATTTCCAACACTGGCTTCGCTTGGCGCAGTAATCCCTGCGCGACGCAGGATTTACATTACAAGTTATTATATTAAATAGTTTTCTACTACTTTTCATGGTCACAAAAAAGTGAGCAGCTACGAATTCATTTAATATCAATTGTACTTTACAATCCTTTTTTCATCACGAAAAAGTAAACAGTAACACAATTAACTTTTGCCAACGCAAAAAAGTAGTCACACCGCAAAAAGTAAGCAACTGCAAAGTCATTGTACACTCTGATACATTTCATTACACACTGATAATTTTTATTATCGCATCAAAGTAAACAACTTTACAAGCCTAAGCAGCACAACATGATAATCCTTGTTTTCACTGTATAAGCAATGGCCAGGAAAGGTATCAACATTGCTACCATGACGTAAGCAAGAGTCATGTTGGAAAACAGAACTAGTAAAGGTGTTATCTTCGGCCAGGCCAAAACTCACATACCCTACACTGCATTGAAAGTACTTTTTAAATAAATGTTAAAAAAATGTTGAAGAGGTTGAATAAGTCGAAAATAATGTAAAAAGGTTCAAAAATGTTGAAAAGTGTTGGAAAAAACTGAAAATGTCAAAAGAGTATGGGAAATGTTGAACAAAATAGAATAGAAATGAAAAACACGAAATATGTCACGTCCACTTCTCCAATTCCGCCCACTTTTGTTTCAATAAATGACATTCGTTATTGACATGCACAAACCAAATTTTAGCACAATAGCTTGTATAGTTTTCGATATGTGCAGTAATTATTCTTAAAATTTAGGGCGGTGACACACCCAGTGGTACAATCTAGTCAGATTTTGGTCCACAAATAGCCTTCCAAAAACAAACCTCTTACACAAAATTTCAGTATGATTGCTCATTTATTTCGATAGTTATGCCACTTAAGGTATTTTATTTGTATGGGAGGTGCCACGCCCACCGTTGCTATTTCGCCAGCTTTTGATTCATATGTACCTAATACTCAGTAAAGCCCTTACATCAAATTTCAGATCAATTGTACCAATAGTTCACTTAAAATAGCACTTACAACTTTATGCTAATAAGGGAGGCGACACGCCCACTCATGCAATCTTGTCAAGATTCATTGAATTTAAAAGCGTATAGTAGCCGGCACCTCTACACAAAATTTTATGAAGATTACTCACAAAGCACGCTATCTATAGTATTAAACGTATTTTGCTTATATGGGAGGTGCCACACCCACCGGCACCATTGTACCAAAATTTTGCAAGAAGAAACCTTTTAGCGAGTATATCTGCCATATTAAATTTCATAGCGATTGCTTTGTTAGTTCTCTTTTTATAACGTTTATAAATATTGCAGGCTGTGCCACACCCATCATCGAAATTTTCCAGTATATTGACGAAACTGGTATTGATGACTACTTTCAGTGGTATCATCCCTAAAATTTTAATGAAAATCGTATGTGCCAATTTGGAGTTATACGAAATCCAAATTTTCAATTGCTAAAAAGTGCCACGCCCACTTTTACAATTTCGCCCACTTTATGCGTAATTCAAGATTTATAAGATCTGTACTCGTGTACCAAATTTCATCACAATATCTTGCACGGTTTACGAGCTATGCCGTTATAAAAGATAAAATTAAGGGCTGTGCCACGCCCCTTTAAGAGTCTTTTCAAACTTCAAACCTAGCCTAATCTTAATTTCGTTCTCATCTTCACCAAATTACTAAGTTTCATCAAAATCGCAGCAACTTTTTTCAAAATGGACTTGGGTATATTTACATAGAGTATGGGCGGAAGGCGTGGCCGTAAACCGATTTCGCCAATTTTTATATGCTAGCAGCTTGCAAGAAGGTTTGACCTGTGTGCCAAATTTCATTAAGTTAGCTTGCTAAGTTTTCTCGTAAACCTGATTTCAACAGAAAGACAGACAGACAGACAGACGGACAGACAGACAGACAAACGGACACAGCTATATCGACTCAGGTGGTGACGCTGATCAAGAATATATATACTTTTCCATACCTGCCACGCCCCCTTCTATGCGTTACAAACGGAATGACAAAGTGAATATACCCTCTGTGTAGGGTATAAAAATCAAATCGTCATATGTGGCGAGGAGTTTGGTTATTGATGATCCACTAGAAAAATTAATTAAACTTGAGCCTAACGCGATGAACAATGCGGATGGTTTGTCTGTTATCATTCCGGGAGGAAGTTGCATCATGCAATGCGCTCGCTTGACTATTTGGGAATGCTGTGTCAAGGTAGCACTCTCTGATAACCCATTTAAAACGGGTCTTGTGCACTTGACTTAAAAAAAATATCTGAATATCCTCCGAAGCCAAATTGTCATAAAATATGCTTAGAACCCATAGGTTCAATCAGTTTTAACACGAGTTACCAAAGGCCATGTGGGTTTGTTCCGCCTATTTGGAACTCTGGCACGAAAAAGATTTTCTGAATGCATTAGATGATTTGTAACTTCATGCCTTATTTAGTGGTCTAAGGTTCAGAAGATTCTATTATATAAAGGCTCACCAAAGTAAGCGCGGCAAAATATTACTGAAGCAATTCGCACTTGTCCTAGCCCTTGATTTCTTGCTTTGGATGCCTCGGATTCAAATCGTTATTTAAAAAATCAACAGCAATTCCCTCAAGACTACAAAGCCGGAAGGCATGCGAGTCATTTTAGTACTCGTGCCTTCAAGATAAAATCAAGGAAGGCTAATTGCTGCTTAATGTTTTGACAAGGTCTGTGCATAGAAGTATTTAGGATAAGTAGTTTTTCTGGACAAGCTTACGAAGGAAGATTCTTGCACATCACCTATAACTCCAGAAAAATTTTGTGTACTTAAGTAGCCGTCGATCACCAACAATTTTCAATAACTGCGTGAAAATTTGTTTATCTCTTACTGGGATAATTATCCAGAGCTAAATAGAACAAAAGTCTCGTTAATCCTGTAAAAAAAATGAAATAAAAGGATAAATGAAATAGTGTCAATGGACATTTGCAATGAATACAGCGAAGTCAAAGTTATCCGCTAATTTAATAAGAACATATTACCAAGAATGTTCTGCTCCGCGTCCAGGTTTTACAAAGGAAATAGGATTGGTAAGAGCTCCTAGTATAACAAGAGATTGCACAGACTGATGTTACCAATCTCTTTTGAGCACTGCCCAGCTTCAAACGTTAGAAAAGCGCTATACAACCAAAATTACGGCGTTGTTCGAGTGACTTAAAAGACGAAGAAAAAGTTTGATCGCATTTTGTTGAATTCGGTCAGATAGCTCCAAGGTTCAAGTTTTTGCAATGCCAGCCCAAATATTGGAATTGTATTCCATTTTGGGATCAAATCAGATTGAAACGGTAAGCTCAGAAATTCAAGAGCTGGTGATTTCGCAATATCAACTATCGAACAGACAGTATTGCCCTTAACTAAAGGGTGGTTTTTTTAGAGGTATAGAGCTTCGAATTGAAATAAAACACAAGAAAATCGTTTTAATGTCCATCAATTTGGCTTTATTGGAAGGATAATTTTATGCCATTAATGTTTAAATATGATTTCGGGCATGTGGCCGCCGCGGCTGGCTCGAATAAAGCCAATTCTACAGGTCCAATTTTGAACCACTTTTTCGAGCATATGGGGCCGTATGTCGGCAATAACGCCACGAATGTTGGCTTCCAAGTCCCCTAACGTTTCTGGTTTGTTGACGTAGACGAGCGACTTCAGATATCCCCAAAGAAAATAATCCAATGGTGTCAAATCACACGATCTTGGTGGCCAATTGACAGGTCCATTCCGCGAAATTATGCGCTCATCGAATGTTTCCTTCAATAAACCGATTGTGACGTGCGCTGTGTGGCATGTAGCGCCGTCTTGTTGGAACCACAACTCATCCACATTCATGCCATCCAATTCGGGAACAAAATAGTCGGTTATCATGGCTCTATACCGGTCTCCATTAACGGTAACTGACTCTACAGCATTATTTCGGAAGAAGTATGGCCCAATGACTCCACCAGCCCATAGAGCACACCAAACAGTCAGTTTTTGTGGATGTAATGGCGTCTCAAGGGTCTCATGTGGATTCTCTTCACTCCAAATGCGGCAATTTTGCTTGTTGACGTAGCCATTCAACCAAAAATGAGCCTCATCACTGAACAAAATTTTGCGATGAAAATCAGCATCGAGATCAATCTCATTTTCGGCCCATACACCAAAATCACGACGCATTGCATGGTCTCGCGGCTTTAATTCTTGCACAAGCTGGATCTTGTAAGGTCGCAAGCCAAGATCTTTGCGCAAAATCTTCCATAAAGTTGATGGACAAAGCTCCAATTGCTGTGCACGGTGGCGAATCGATTCATTCGGGTCCTCTTCAACATTTTGCTCTACAGCGGCAATTGTTTCTTCGGTGCGCACTGTTCGACGTCTCTGCGGATGCGTATTATCACATAGAGTAAACGTAGTGCGAAAACGATCCATGGTTAACCGAATTAATTGCTCTGATGGACGATTATGTCGACCATAAAATGGACGGAGCTTGCGGTAAACTTCGCGAACTGAACCATTATTTTCGAAATAAATTTGCACGATTTGCAAGCGTTGTTCTTTTGTCAACCTGTTCATGATGAAATGGCAAACCAAACTGAACATAAATGACATTAGAGTTGCCAGATTTGACCATAAAATGCCAGTTTTTTTTCTATTCGAAAAACAAACCTCTAAAAAAAACACCCTTTAGCATTAAAAACAACTCTATTTCCTAAGAGTTTTATTCATAATACGTCTCTAATTTTAGAATTCTAAGAGACCAGTACGCTATGTGAATACGCGGCTAAGGCAGACATATCATCAAAAAAAAAATGTCGTTTCAACAATGTAATTAAATAATTAATTTATGTACACAGTGCGCCAATTTTCCACCTAGACTTTCCTCAAAAAACTCAAACAATTGAAAAATTTTCAAAACGCTTTGCTATTCGAAGTACACCCCTTCCGCATCTACACACTTTTGAAGCGACTTTAACGTAAATCGAAATAAAGTTTATTGAATGCACATGACATGAACTTAAATGGATCAGAAAGCTTCAGGATATGCAATACTCAGTGAGGTCACTTCACCAAATCTTGGGGGGGGGGGGGGGGGGAGGCGAGAATTATAATTGCACCACTATTAGATGGGTTTATTGAATTAATGTATTGAAAAATAACTAGTATCAGATCGTTGGGGGGGGGCAATGCCCGCCCCAATTATACTGAATTGACGCCACTGGCCTTTATGATAGCTGGTGCCGAAGCTCGTCTGTTCAATGCATTCCAGATGCGGTTTCCGTCGATGCTATCAAAAGCGTTACTGTAGGCGATGAAGATGTTATATAATGAAGCATGCCACTAATTTATTTGCTCCACGATAGTGCAAAGGATATTTATTCAATGAAAACACGATCTGTTCGAGTAAAATCCTGCCTGATTTACGTGACGATTGGATCAACCGTATAATGTTGCCACATCGCGATATCTTCCCTTCTTGTGCGAATTGCACTTAAGTCTCTATGAGCCAGGCTTTGAATATTCGTTATTCTTCTCTAATTTAAGGTAGGTGAGCTCCGCGGAAGGTTTCAAAATTTCGTTCACTATACAATCTGCTGCCGCTGCCTTATTAGTTTTGAGAGATTTTGTGGTCTTTGTTATCTCCTTTAATGCAGTCGGACCCAAAGCCAGTCGCTACAATCTCTCGCATGGAGAGGCAAATGGCGTGAATATTAACGGCTGGAGGTAGGTTGATGGTCTTCCCAACAAGATAGCTGGTCATCTATAATAGTTAATATATTCCTATTTTTGCTTTCGATTGGTTAATTTTGTTATCTGTCACCTTGCGTGTTATTTCATAAGCCATGAGAAGATCTCTTATTTCGGTGATTTGTTGAGCTTTGGTTGCGAGGTTGCTAAAGATTTGTCGTTTGTACTTTTTGCCGTAGACTTTTACTTCTTTACTAAGGGCGTTAAATAAAATGTGTGGTCTCTTTTTGCGCTTTTGACTTGATGTGTTGCCATTTAGATTCAATTGGACTCTGAAATTAAGCGTCGCTGGGTCTTCTTACATCGTTGATGAAGCTTTTCCGGAGACGTGATCCTTTAGATCATATTGTGTGAGCTTTAAAGTTATTGCTTGGGTCTCCTGTATATATATCATCTTGAGTCCAAGAGAAGCCACAAGGAGGTGGTGATCGGAGCCGATGTTAGTGCTCCTCCTGGCTCTTACATCAAAAATGTATTTCCAAGGTGTTTTTATGCAACAATAGCACATTTGTTTTCTGTTCGGTCAGCAGGTCAAACCAATGTATTTTTATATGCTACTCGTACACTCAAGGTGCACTAACTTTGTCATTCCGTTTGTTACGCATAGAAGAGGCGCGTCTGTTAAAATACATATATTCTTGACCAGCGTCACCAGCTGAGTTGATTTCGACATGTCTGTCAGTCTATGGAAGTCATAATTTGAAAACCATGAAAGCTTAGTGAATGAAATTCGCTATACAGTCTACAACAAAGTCCGTTGTGCACGCTGCAGTTGAACTCACCGGTAAGACCTAACCACTTGGAGAGCTATTTAACAACAATGCCTTAGAATCCATAATAGCTGAGCAAAAAAACTTTGGCGCTATTTCATGCTTTAGTGCCATAGCTGCAGAAATAAAGCTCGCAATCTTTTGCTACCAGAAGAACTTTTATAAACGTTAATGAAATCTGGAATACAAACATTATTTTTATTGATAGTACAAGGGCGGATCAATAATTCCGTGACTTCCCTCGTAGTTACATAAAATGCAACACCGGTCCCGTCAAGTATCATCCATTAGTAGACTATTGTCAAATTTTGAGACGCTATCGTCATCAACATGACGTTTAACAGGTTTTCAAAGCATGCAACCTCGTGAATTTTTCTAAAAGTGGAAAAAAGTGAATTTCTAGTACCCATAAAACATTTTCTTTAGCGCAAAAAAACCGTCACTCAAACCAAGTCAAAGCTTGATAAGTACTATGGAAACTCTGCACCATCAACTTCAATAGTAAAAAAGTAATTTACTGAGTTTCGCTGTGGTCGCACAACCACTCTTGACGCTGAACGTTCTGATCGGCCAATTGAGGTCAATACACCTGAAAATATCGAAAAAATTCAAGATATGGTGTTGGTCGATCGGAGAGTGAAAGCGCGAGATACCAAAGGCATAGGCACAGTGGTTTCGATTCTAAATAGTCAGTTGGGTTTTAGAAGCTATCCCCACGATGGATGCCGCGTTTGCTCACAATTGACCATAAACGCAAACGTGAGACGTCTGTAGTCTTAGTGACAAAATTCAATGAATTAGGACACAAATTGGTGCTCCATTCGCCATATACATACACCAAATTTAGCCCCCAGTGTCTATTGATTGAACTCCAACGATGAAATTATTGCTAAAAAAAAACCCTATTTTGAGGATCTGCAATGATTCTGTTTTTTGGAAGGAATAAAAAAATCAAAGAAACGTTGTACTAAAAAAGACCTGAGTTGAAAAATAAATTTTTTTTTGCTAAAAAAACAGAATTTCGCACATTTTTATTTAGTAAAATTCTATGTGAAGAAGTCTTGGTTTTGCTAGGCATGGACAGTGAAAACCTATACATTCATTGCTGTCTCTATATCCCTGTTATTCACTCTGCACAGACTACAGTTATTAATCCAGTGACGATTCCGCTTCTGTTGGTGCTCAGTGTTTCGATCTTTTCAGGGATATTTCTGGCACGAATGATTTTACCTGTCTGTTGCTTTGGATTTCTCTCCAGAATAGTGTGGCTGCTCTCTTTCCAGCGAGTCTTTATGATTATGCTTATAAAGGGTGTTCTTTTTAGAGGTATAGAGCTTCGAATTGAAATAAAACACAAGAAAATCGTTTTAATGTCCATGAATTTGGCTTCATTGGAAGGATAATTTTATGCCATTAATGTTTAAATATAATTTCGGGCATGTGGCCACCGCGGCTGGCTCGAATAAAGCCAATTCTACAGGTCCAATTTTGAACCACTTTTTCGAGCATATGGGGCCGTATGTCGGCAATAACGCCACGAATGTTGGCTTCCAAGTCCCCTAACGTTTCTGGTTTGTTGGCGTCAATGGTGTCAAATCACACGATCTTGGTGGCCAATTGACAGGTCCATTCCGCGAAATTATGCGCTCATCGAATGTTTCCTTCAATAAATCGATTGTGACGTGCGCTGTGTGGCATGTAGCGCCGTCTTGTTGGAACCACAACTCATCCACATTCATGCCATCCAATTCGGGAACAAAATAGTCGGTTATCATGTCTCTATACCGGTCTCCATTAACGGTAACTGACTCTCCAGCATTATTTCGGAAGAAGTATGGCCCAATGACTCCACCAGCCCATAGAGCACACCAAACAGTCAGTTTTTGTGGATGTAATGGCGTCTCAAGGTTCTCATGTGGATTCTCTTCACTCCAAATGCGGCAATTTTGCTTCTTGACGTAGCCATTCAACCAAAAATGAGCCTCATCACTGAACAAAATTTTGCGATGAAAATCAGCATCGAGATCAATCTCATTTTCGGCCCATACACCAAAATCACGACGCATAGCATGGTCTCGCGGCTTTAATTCTTGCACAAGCTGAATCTTGTAAGGTCGCAAGCCAAGATCTTTGCGCAAAATCTTCCATAAAGTTGATGGACAAAGCTCCAATTGCTGTGCACGGTGGCGAATCGATTCATTCGGGTCCTCTTCAACATTTTGCTCTACAGCGGCAATTGTTTCTTCGGTGCGCACTGTTCGACGTCTCTGCGGATGCGTATTATCACATAGAGTAAACGTAGTGCGAAAACGATCCATGGTTAACCGAATTAATTGCTCTGATGGACGATTATGTCGACCATAAAATGGACGGAGCTTGCGGTAAACTTCGCGAACTGAACCATTATTTTCGAAATAAATTTGCACGATTTGCAAACGTTGTTCTTTTGTCAACCTATTCATGATGAAATGGCAAACCAAACTGAACATAAATGACATTAGAATTGCCAGATTTGACCATAAAATGCCAGTTTTATCTCTATTTAAAAAACAAATCTTTAAAAAAAACACCCTGTATATACTAAGGGGAACCACGCAAAAGTGCTGTGGCCTTGGCCATTTCGAGATGATATCTACGCTGTTTTTCGTAGCAAGTCTTTACTTACACTCCCATACTAATTTTGTGGTACAGCTGAGTGCAAGGATAGTGGATTTGCTAACAGAGATCATGTAGTTGCTCCTGTTATCACAAATAATGTCTATATGCTCTCTGATGCAAAGTTCAATCGCACACATTTTGGCCTGGAAAAAAGAGTTACCATGGCCAGTGAACCTTTCCAAGCCTATACCCAGAAACGCATGCGCTTTGAGTTATTTCTTGCAAACTTTGGACGAGTCTGTACAATTTTACCCTTGCGAGAATGAAACTGTCTAGAAGACAATGATCTGAGCAGGTGACTACTAAGTTTCTCTCACTTATTACACTCAAAGAAAAATTTTGTGAAATAAATTAGTAGTTCGATATTATTTTAAGTCATTGTGTTTTATAACGCCCTGTAGTTTTTATCATAATGCAATTACTCTCTTAATCTCTATGTTTTCTCTCAAAAAAATAAATTGAAAGCGATTTTGTTCTTTGAACTTCATAGCCAGATACAAACGGTAGAAATGAGAGAAAATATGCAACAAGAGCAACTAAGAATTCAAGCATAAGCATAAGCATAATTAATGAAAAATCAAACGACAACTTTTATGAGAGGTTTTGCAAAATTTAATTCTAGAATAAAGGATATTTAACTTTAGAAAATAAAAAATTGCGTATGCCATAACTTGCTCTACCACAAATTTGTTGTTTTAAGAAAGAAATTATTAAAATTGGTTTAGTATATTTTGCGCCAAAGCGTTATAAAACATTTACATGCAAGCAAGGATATTTAACTTTAAGAAATAAAAAAATTAAGTATGCAATAACCTTCTTTAGCACAAATATGTGGTTTTAAAACAGAAATTATTAAAATTGGTTTAGTATATTTTGCGCCAAAGCGTTATAAAAAAATTTACATGCAAGCAAGGATATTTAACTTTAAGAAATAAAAAATTTAAGTATGCAGTATCCTTCTCTAGCACAAATATGTGGTTTTAAAACAGAAATTATTAAAATTTGCTTAGTATATTTTGAGCCAAAGCGTTACAAAACATTTCCATGCAAGTAATTTCATATAAATACTATAGATGATCACATTGAATGAAGTGACACCACATCGTCTTAGGAAGAATTTTTATATGCATGCTTGTATGTATATAATTATGGCGAGAGTGAAAAAATGTATATATATTTCGGTTGCTAGAACAATAGCCTGGGGCGGGTTCAAATCGTGGAATAGATACTTCTTTTTAATTTAATATAACTTTCAAGTTTTATTTCTGACTCGACTGAGATTTGAACCTGCTGCGTTTCTAGAATAGTTTGAATGTTAACCTGTTCCTTAGCTAGCTCGGCTACAGCATATTAATGTTTTATTAGACAAAATTGAAAAGTTAAAATGAAGTTAGGGAATTGATGAAAGCAAAAATAATGATGGGGTGGCTATGAAATTAATAGTACAATACCATAAATAGATCACACGAGTTTATCCGTTTAACATTTTAGTAGATATCGTATGGACTCATCAGCAGTACAACTCCTATAAATTTTGCATGAAGACAAATGTCTCAATGGGATTTTAGTATTATTTTTCTTAAACTATGAAAGCAATAGTACCATTATTGCTCGTTTTTAGTATAGTTTTCCCTGAGTGTAGCTAAGTGAATCATCATTTGTTTTAATCAAGTCGCGAAAATATCTTAGCTCAGACTGCCAGAGTTAATATTAATCGTAGTATAAATACTAAATGTTAATACCAGTTGCATATTGTCCTTAGCTATAATTTAGCACCTAATTGTTTGTAATTGTAATCTTAACGTATGCAAGTACAAGGCTAATCAGAAATCGGCATAAAGCATATGTAGTCATTTATTTGACTGGAAATATCAATAAAAGTATAAGAAAAAAAAAGCAACAATATATAAATAAAAAAAAAGAAAAAAATTTTATGAAAGAACAAACCAAGACCAGATAAGATACGTTAACTTTAACTTAAATCCCGACGCTAAACAAATCACATTTGGTCAGAAAACAAATGAAGTATGGAAAACACACATTCATTGAAACGATCGTTAATTAATAAACTACTAGCGTCAAGAGCTTTTCAACAACAATTAAAATCTAAGTTTTTTGTACCCTACATTGGGTATATGTGGTATACTTTGAAAAACATCAGAGCTGCAACTTGAATTTTAAATGGAATCTCAATACATTTTTCTTTACTGAAATTTTTATTTCTGTTGAAAGTTTTGCAAAAGCTCAGAAAAAATAGCGGGGGTATCCCACTTTTATATTGACAGTTATTTTTTGTGAAGATTTCGTATAAGAAATATTAACCTAAAAATGTGAAACAATGAATTTTCACATGTACTCAAAATATCATTTACCTTATAAAGGGTATTCCAATAAGAGTGCACTTTTTTATATAGAAAAATAGAAACATTTATTTTTTGAGCGAGTTGTGATATTTTTAATGCATTGTAAAGTTCCGATTAAGTATGAAATAAAATATCCGGCAAATCAGCACCGCGGCTCTGATGTTAGACCATTGCTCGTTTCCTGAAATTATCGATGATAATGTGGCTGTATCGCACCCATGAAGTATTGGATCCTGGCTTTGAGTTCAGCAATTGTTGCTGACTTATTCACATACAGTGGCGTCACTTCACCAAATCTTCAGGGGGGGGGGGGGAACGGAGGCGAGAGTTATAATTTCACCACTATTAGATGGGTTTGTTGAATTAATGTATTGAATAATAACTAGTATCAGATCCTTGGGGGGCGGGGGGGTGGCTAATGCCCTTCCCAGCCCTACTGAATTGACGCCACTGTTCACATAAGTCCGAGTTTTCACAAAACCCCAAAGAAAGAAAACGCATGGCGCTAAATCGCATGATCTTGTTGGCGAGTTGACATCAGAATTTCGTTAGATGATTTGGTCTGGAAATCATTGTTGCAATGAATTGATTGTTTCATGCGTCCCTGAAACGTCCTAAACTCAGAACTCTGTTCTCATGTTCCTTTAACGAATATCATTCACAGTCACTGCAATTCTGGACTCATTTTAAAAAAAAAAATTAGGTCATAATCACGCCGCCCGACCAAAATTCGCACCAGAGAGTTGCTCGTTGTGCATGCATTTGTTGCTCATGGATCGCGTGAGTATTTTCTGATCCCCAAATTTGACATTTTTTTGTATTTAAGATCAGATGGAAATAAGCTTCATCGGTGAAGATGATTTTTTTTTTCGAAAAATCAGCATTCATTACTCACTTTAGTATTTTTCACGTTGTGCTTTTGTGTAGCGCTCCAGTTTTAATAATCGTACCAATCATAGTTTACAGCTCGTATCATATTTCAGTTTTGTCACTTGCACAAAAACAAAATTTCTTATACGATTTTGCTAAAACTCAGTGAATATTAAGATATGACAAATTTTTTTATTAGATTTTGTATAAAAATGTAATGATTTATTTTGAAGCATAGCAGCCACTTAGCGTCAAATAATTGGGTCAATATACATACAAATTATATCGGTATTTTCTCTTAGCCCATTAAGGTCCAATGGGTAAAAAAATACCAATGAAAATAGTTTTACTTAAAAAGTTGACAAAAAATGATATCGTGAAACTTTTGACATGGTTGGTTAGCTAAGAGATATAGCTACCTTGCGGCATTTCTCCCACATTATACGTCTTCGCTAGTCCATGTGTCCATCACCTTAATCGACAGTTGTTGCCACAGCATAAATTCTCATGATTTAAATACAAAAAAAAAAAAAATTAAATCACGTAAAAAAAATACCCAATAAATATCTTAGTAGTCTACAGAGATATAAGTCTGAAAATTTTTTTGTCATAATTTTGGATCAATCACTGGTTGTATATGAAATTTCATTAAAATGGTACTGGCTAAACTAGTACCGGACCTTAATGTGTAAAGCTGAGCTCATTATTTATTTCATTTCATTTCCATTTTTTCTTTGCAATAAAAGAACTATAAGCTTTAAAAAACTATATAAACTTACATAATCGTAGCCATATTCGCATCAGGTTCTTTTGATTTTAGTGTAATACATTTAAATAACTTCTTGTATTAAAAAAGAATTACAATATTTTGAAACTATGTATTAAAATTTAATACATTCATTGTATGATCATATAGTTTGCATAAAAATTTAGTTCAAAATTTCTGAACGTGTTGACAAAAGTGACATTTCCGGCAACTATGGGTTAAATACCAAAGAATGTGAAACGATGAAAAAGTTCCGCTAAGACTGTCGCTTTTGAAAACGACACCTATCGCATAAACACAAGCGATAATCAAGTTGAGATTCACCATACAGGGAGCAAACGTGTAATAATTGATAGTAGAAGTCTGCCTTAGCGCAATCGAAACGACCATCAAGCCACTCGCCACTCGCCACTCGCCACATTGCGAGTTTTTGTGCACAAAAACCACATATCAAATCAAAGCAGTAGAGATGAGTGCTGCACTTGCAAATAAATCGCAAATATGTGCAAATGTTCAACAAGTTCATGCACTCAAAGCATATTGCATTCGAAAGTTTATATGATGATCGTTTCGAGTGCACTCATGCAGAACTCTAGTTGATAATCAACTATCCTCTTGGCGTATGCCAATCCTGACATCAGATTCGATTTCAGTAGTTCAAAATCCTTAGGACTGCATAGCTGGCAAGAGTTTTTGGATCTACCGTTCGGATTTTTTTTTTTTTTGATAGACGAAGTACCAGGAGACTGACCAATGTTCGATTATTTTGTTAGCATTCTAAATTGAGGTCGGAATTGTATCTAAGAAAAGTTAACTATTGTCGAAGATGTAAGTTCTAATCAGCAGTTTTTTTACATTCTTGGTCGTTATAAAAACATCATATCCCTCATGGCTTGTACAGAAAGTAACACGGCCAGCACAAGTCTAAAAAATTTTAATAGCAAAAACTACCCCTGAGCTAAATTTCATAGTTATAGTTCATTAAATGTATGTCAGGTACCATGCCCAATATTTCAATTCCGTCCACCTTCGGTGCAGTAAGACTTTATAAAAACGTACCAACATAGTTTACTACACACATTTCATATATGAAATTTTGAGCGTAATAATCAATGACGCTCAAAATTTCATATATGAGATATATCACGCCCACTGATTTAATCTCATCCACTCTTGGTAAAAGCTTATAGCAACTAACACTATCATACCGAACTTTATTTAGATTGTGAGTACAGCTCAAAACATAAGTTTTTTGTTTGTATGATCAGTATTACGCCCATTTTTGGTACCCTATAGCAAGTAGACAACCAATATTAAAGCCAGTAAATCTCTGTTGTAACAACAATTGCTGCAATAATTCATTTAAAATAAAGTTTAAATTTTTTTTGTGTATGGGAGGTACCACGCCAACTTTCTTTATTTTCAAAAGTTTAGGATAACCGAGACCATTACTCCAAATTTTAATATCAACACTCTCACAGTATACTAAATATAGCGAGATTACTTTTCATACTAAATTCTTTAATAATTCCTGCAATAGTTCATTTAATATAACGTTAACAGTTTTTTTGCAGCGATGGGCACATTGTGGCCCTTTCCGCCCTCATGGCCCCAACCGATATTCGACGCACAAACAAGCAAAAAACAATTCGACTTGAGTTCACATGAAAAAAAAAACAACACACAAAGGCATTAACGACGTTGCCGCATTGTATCACGACGAATGTAGGAATTGTTTTTGTTTGGATTTTGTTTTTGACACTAGGTCTACCGAGCGGTCAAAATGACCGCTTGCATAAATTCATTACAAAATTTTTTAAATAAAAAAAATGTTTTTTTTTTGTAAATGTATTATGTGTTTTACTAAATTTATGTAATCTTTAATATATTAATATTAAATATATTAAATATATTAATACATAAATGTAGTATTAAATATATTAAATATATTAATACATAAATTTAGTAAAATACATAATGCATTTACAAAAAAAAACATTTTTTTTATTTAAAAAATTTTGTGATGAATTTATGCAAGCGGTCATTTTGACCGCTCGGTAGACCTAGTGTTAAATTAAGTTAAAGCCATGGTTAATTCGGCCTCCCCTTTGAACAATCTTTTATTCGAAGCAAATATTTTATGCCTCGAAATACAAAAAGATCTAACGATAAGTCCCTGATGTTTAGTTATGGTACTCCAATTCAACTTATAGTGAGAGAAATTTGTAACTTCAAGCGCTAACCTAAAATTAAGTCCGCAATGTATTTAGCAATAGCCCTAGATATTCCTTCCTGCCCGCTGAAATTTAGCAAAACTTCTAATCCTCCTTGGAAACTAAACATCCTTACATAAGGTGAATAAGAGAATACAAAATAAAAATGAGTCTGAGCAGTCCAACAATATGCATCATTTCTCAATTCACAGACTTTTTTTAATAAAACATAGCTCAATTTATATGTAAAACTGGCAGACCTCGACGTTGCCCTTTGAAATTGAGCTACTGAGCTGCGTCTACGTGAAAGTTTTCTTCATATCATAAGCTAAGTAATTCCTCCAAAGCACCTTCAAAAAAAAAAAATGTGAATCACCCTAGTAAGCATGCAAAAGTGTTATGTTATTATTTAATAGATCTATCTTTGTTGCACTCACAATTGGCATAATAAAGTGTAGTTGTGTGAGTAAATTAATAACAACGATATTTAACGACGAAAAAATTTATATCTTGAATGCTTTTCACTTCCGTCGTTCGATTGCTAGCGTCATTGTATTGAGAAAAGTACCGGCCAAATCCCAGTAGACAACTGAGCAAGGCCTGCCCTTGAGAATATCAGGCCTGATATTAGAAGGCAAAGAAGAAGGACTCCATTTATTTTAAAGTATTTTATGTATTTTTATACCCTACACAGAGGGTATATTCACTTTGTCATTCCGTTTGTAACGCATAGAAGGGGGCGTGGCAGGTATGGAAAAGTATATATATATTCTCGATCAGCGTCACCACCTGCGTCGATATAGCTATGTACGTCTGTCTGTCTGTTGAAATCAGGTTTACGAGAAAACTAAGCAAGCTAACTCAATGAAATTTGGCACACAGGTCAAACCTTCTTGCAAGCTGCTAGCATATAAAAATCGGCGAAATCGGTTGACGGCCACGCCTTCCGCCCATACCCTATGTAAATATACCCAAGTCCATTTTGAAAAAAGTTGCTGAGATTTTGATGAAACTTGGTAATTTGGTGAAGATGAGAACAAAATTAAGATAAGGCTAGGTTTTAAGTTCGCAAAGTCTCTTAAAAGGGCGTGGCACAGCCCTAAATTTTAAATTTTATAACGCCATAGCTCGTAAAACGTGCAAGATATTGTGATGAAATTTGGTACACGAATACAGATCTTATAAATCTTGAATTGTGCATTAAGTGGGCGGAACTGTAAAAGTGGGCATAGCACTTTTAAACAATTGAAATTTGGATTTCGCATAACTCCAAATGGGCACATACGTTTTTTACAAAAATTTTAGATATGATACCACTGAAAGTAGACATCAATACAAGCTTCGTCAATATACTGGAAAGATATACCATACTAGCTAAAAGGTGTCTTGTTGAAAAATGTTGGCACAATAGTGCCGTTGGGTGTAGCACCTCGCATCTAAGCAAAGTACGTTTAATGCTATAGATAGTGTGCTATGAGAGCAATCTTCATAAAATTTTGTGTAGAGGTGTCGGTTACTATACGCTTTGAAATTAAATGAAATGTGATAAGATCGCATCAGTGGGCGTGGCACCTCCCTCATTAACATAAAGTTGTAAGTGCGATTTCAAGTGAACTATTGCAGCAATTGATCTGAAATTTGATTTAAGTGGTTTACTGGGTATAAGATATTTATGAATCAAAAGCTGGCGAGATAGCAACAGTGGACGTGGCACCTCCCATAAAATTAAAGTACCTTAAGTGGCATAGCTATCGAAATATATGAGCAATCACACTCAAATTTTGTTTAAGAGGTTTGTGTATGAAAAGCTATTTATGGGTCAAAATTGGGCTGGATTGCACCACTGGGTGTGTCACCGCCCTAAATTTTAAGAATTATTACGGCACATATCGAAAACTATACAAGCTATTGTGCTAAAATTTGGTTTGTTGATTGAATCAAAAGTGGGCGGAATCGGAGTAGTGGGCGTGACATATTTAGTGTTTTTCATTTCTATTCTATTTTTTTCAACATTTCCCATATTCTTTTGACATATTCAATCTTTTACCTTTCCCCTTCAATTTTATTCGACATTTTTAATGAAAACGTCAAAGAAAACAATAAACATAAGAAATATCAACTCTCAGAGACTTACGGCGTTTTGAAATTTTATTTTTTCCAAGTACTTGTGTGAGTCTTGCTACGGTAAGCGGTATTAGCAGACAAGTCTTAGGAAGGACTGTTTTATCGTCTCATTTCATATAAAGAAGAAAGTACATTCGAAAGTCGGTGGGGAGGCTTGATATTTCTCAAGGAAGACCTTCTTAAAGCAGTGCTAGCTTCTGCCCTTGCCTACTGGGATATTTGCATGCAATGTGCACACTCACGTTTACTTTTTTTTGGTATTAGCTCAGATACTGTATAGTTCATCTATTTATATTGGTTAGTGACTTGCTTGGAGAGGATGCCTTTGCCTTTTTTCCTTGTAATGCGTTGAACAGAATTGGGACAAGGTGGGGAAAGCGGCAACGATTACTCGTAGTTCCGTGTTCTATCGAACCTTGTTAGTCCTGTTGGAGCACAGTCAAAAACGAATGGTTAGTGGCCAGATGACCATGTTAGATTTTCACCAAAAAAAATTACAAATTTTGGCATAGAGATTCACATGCAGAAAATTAGAAACTGCTCTAAGGTTATATGTCGTTTTAAACGTTGTTCCGTGTTTAATCGAACCCTGTTAGTCCGATTCTTGCACCCTCATTAATTTGGAAATGATGATGGAACAATTCTATTTTGTTCCTATTCAAATCGCCTTCTGCGTTGCCTTAACATTTCTCTGTTAATGCTCTGTCAAGTGAGATGGTTTGTGTCTTTACTAGTTAAATATTATATTTAACTTCACGCCCTTCTTCTCCTGATGCTACTTGCGATAAATAAATAGTTTCGATACAATTCTTAAGAGATGAATATGTAGGTATATTCAAACAAATCCAAATGCGTTTTAAAGAGAAAGTGTAGTTCTTTCGGACCCAAAAACAAAAAAAAAAATATATCTTTCGATGTAACGCATCCTCAAATATCTCAAAAAAACCGTGATTTTCGCATTTTAAGGCTGGAATATTTGGAAAACCGGATCGATCAGAGAAATTCTGATTCTGAATTCAAATTCGAATTTGTCGCATCGAGAACCTTGATATATTCTGGTTTCGGGGCATATTCTGATTTTTGGCCTTTGCAATCTTTCTAACAATGTGTATATTTTTTGAATCAGGCCTGAACCCACCTCGAATACATAAACAAACTAACATACAAACTAAAAATATCACTTTACATAACCTAATTGAAAGTATTCGCCTCATTTATAAATATGTTGGGGTAGTTTTCAAAATTTTTTTTGGGCCCAATTTAAAAAAGAAAAATCCGAGATTTTGAATTTTGTATCTAAAAATTAAAAAATTTTTATATACTTAAATTATAATTTTATAGATGAGTTCAGAAAAAAAAACTATTTTGAAAGCATATATCAATCCCATAAATGGTTTAAGTTTTATGGAATTCATAGCTTGAAGTTTAACATAAAAATCTTATTCCATCTATGAAATTGGCCAAGCAGTGTGACTTGGTAGCAGTGCAACATAATCGCAGAACAGTTGTGAAAAATTCTTAAGGCACAAGTTTTCGTTTGTACTTTAAGCAAAAACTATTTGCTTTTGAAACACAGCGATTGCGTTGACATATCTACGATGCTGAGTTGCCAACACTTCTGCTCTTTATTTCAAAATAAATTATAACGCATGCTCTTTTTCTCTCTTGTGGCAATTGAAGATCATCAAAAAAGTTTGTTGTGCATGTTGCGGCTGACCAACTGTCCAATTTCCGACCCACCACCCAGTCACGCGTAGGTAAAGCGCTTAAACTATGTGTAGATACCAAACAATTCATGCAACAGTTGCGGATGAAAAACAAAAAAAAAAATAATAATCCTTAAGATATAAAAAATTAACTTTACTTTGAACTTTGTGAACAATTACATAAATAAATGGAAAAGTGTAAAAAGTTTAATTTGATTTTGCGAAGATACTTACGTAAAAATATTGCACCCAAAAGATACAATATTTCAAAGAATTTATATCATTTCCTACATTGGCAAAGCTAAAACGCAAAAAGCAAATAAAAACAAAAAATACATTTTTTTGTTTGCGATCGTTTTTTATGTATTTAGCGTGTGTGTGTTAGTGTGCCGTCTTTTATTTTTGAACTGAAAGTCACAAAAAAAGTTGAATTCAAAAGATACATAGATACAAGTTAAAAGATAAACATTCAGAAAAAAAAAAGAAGAAAATAAAAGAAAGGAATGTTTTCGCACTGGGGACTTAGAAACATAAGCCAGATTAGTAATAAAAAAAACTACGACATCAGCATTGCTGAAGCCAGCAACAGCAACGCAGCAGCAGCAATATTATCAGCCGCAAATAAAGCAACAACAGCAGCAGCTGCAACACCAATGAAATTTTCAAACGTGATAAGAAGCATAAAATCACAGGCAAAAACGGAGCCTGCAGCAACAGCGGAAACAGTCACTGCAGCGACGGCAACAGTTGCTGCACCAACCGGTGATGAAGTCACATCAGCCACTGCGACAGCAACAACAGACAATACACAGAACAACTTGCAGGAATTTCATGACTTTCTGCGACGTGTGCGTACATTGCAAATGTGTGCGACAAGTGACAGCAACAACAGCTGCAATTACATCACTGACAGCAATAATAACAACAATAAAAACCATTTTTTGCATAAAAACGATAGCAACAATCATGCAAGCAACACAACGTCGCCTCGAAACGATGCCGGAAGACAACAAAATCAAACTCAACAGCAGCAGCAGCAGCAGCAGCAACAATTGCAACACAAGCAGCTACTCGGTTATGATTCAAACCAAGCTATTGAATTTGGCATCGAACCAGCAATAACAATGGATTTTGATGAGTGCGATGATACGAATGTTGCTATTGCTGCTGCAAATGTTAACTGCAATGCTGCAGCAAATGCTGCTATTGCGCAAACACAGCAGCAACAACATACACAGCACATTCAAGAGCGTGTTGCTGCCAATGCACCACAATCAACCACAAATATACGCGTAACAGTTGGTATCGATAAGGATTTGGAAATGATTTTAGAAATGGATCCGAGCATTGTCGATTTGGGTGATATTTCGCTTGCAGAGCCAGCAGCACGAAAAATCATAGGCTTGCCACCACTATCGGGCGGGTGCGTTATTACAAATTTTTCATTTCATACAAATTACGTTTGCTATTAAAAATATTTTTCCAACGATGTGTCAAGAAGTTATGTTCACCGATTCTGGGTATAGGATTCTTAAAAATTTATATTTCAACTAGAAGGCTGGGCCCTCAGTAATAATTGTGGCACTAATAATTAACTTTCTATCCAATTTGCATATCACTGGTAAATAAATCATAGCCACTTATATTGGGTACTCAAAATATATCATACTTTATTAGCATTAGCTGCTGATATAGAAGTTATGAGAGCACTTCTCTGGTAAAAGTTGTGTTACTTAAAGTTAAAGAAAGACTACGCACCCGATTTTGAGTAGTGGGTTCTATACGATCTCATGTTTGAAGGACCGCTGATGTATTTAGTATTTATGGTTGCATCGCGTTTGTAAAAGTTGTAGTATTAAATAATTAGGGAATTCACAAGGTGTTCTAATGCCTTAAAATTTTATGACTCTCTGAAATATTTTTTTGTTTTCTTCCATATAAAAATAAAATTAGACAATTCAACTCAGCGCCCCAGGTTTTCAGAAAGTTGCTATAGTTTTTTTTTATAATAAATTTCGTATTTTTGCCAGCGTAGTATTTTTGTGACTTTATGAATTGCCTAAATAAATTTCATTTAATAAAACACCCTAGTATGTACATATGTACATTTGGTAAAGAATCTTTAAAAGTTTTGTTTTTTGAATTGTATGGTCTTTGATATAGAACTACTGCCCTTAACTTTTTAAAAAAAAAGTTGTAACAAGTACTAAAACATATAAATATTTTATGTTATTAAGCTGATGTATCATAAGATATTATTGAATATACCCCAGCCTATTTTGAAAAAAGTTGCTGCAATTTTGATGAAGGCTAGCCTAGCCCAATCTTAATATTGTGCACATGTTTACCAAATCATTACTGTGACCCACCCCTTTAAGAGGGCGTGGCAGAGTCCTAAATTTTAACTTTTATTACGCCATAACTCGTAAACCGTGCTAGATATTGTGTTGAAATTTGATACAAATCAAATCAAATTTGGCGGAATTTTAAAAGTGGGCGTGACAATTAAAAATTTTGATTACGTATAACTCAAAATTGACACATTAGATTTTCATAAAAATGTTAGAGATGATGCTACTGAGAGCATGCATCATAAGCCAGTATACTTGAAAATCTCTTTGAAGGGCGTGGCACAGCCCACAATATTTATAAACGTTAAAATAAGTGAACTAATAACGTAATCGTTTTGAAATTTAATGTGACAGATATACTTGCTAAAAGGTATCTTATTGAAAAATTCTGGCTCAGCAGTTTCGATGGGCGTGGCAACACCCATATAAGCAAACACCGTTTAAGGTTATAGATAGCCTGCATTGAGAGTTATCTACTATAAGCTTTAAAATCAAATGAACTTCGACAGGATATCATCAGAAGGCGTGGCACCTCCCATATAAACATAAAATTGTAAGCGCTATTTTAAGTAAACTAATGCAGCAATTGGTATAAAATTTCATGTAAGTGGCTTACATGCTAAAGGTTGCATCTGAACTTAAAGCGGCTCAAATAGCATCATTGGGCGTGGTGCCTCCCATACAATTAAAACTCGTTAAGTGGCATATCTATCGAAATATGTTGACAATAATACTGAAATTTGGTGTAAGGAGTTTGTTTATGGAAAACTATTTCTGTATCAGTATCGGACTTGATTGTGCCAGTGGGCGTGTCATCGCCCTAAATTTTAAGTCTAATTACGGCATGTATCGCAAAATATACTAGCTATTGGCTCAAATTTTGTATGCGTATGTTAATCACGAATATAATTTATCCAACCAAAAGTAGGCGGAATTGGAGAAGTGGGCGTGTCATTTTTAAACTTTTCATTTATATTAAATTTTTTTAAAGCATTTCCCATATTCTGTTGACATTCCCAACCTTTTAACTGTTTCCAATGTATCCCATATGTACATTTATGTTTGACTTTTTCAATCTCTTTCAAGTTTCTTCATTATTTCCTTTACTCTTAAGACTTTTTCAGCGATTTTGAATTGCTTCAACATCTCTCAACCTATTTCAACTTTTTTTAAGTTATTCAAGCGCTTTCAACATCTCCACTTTTTCATTATTTTTCAACTTTTTATATATATATATATATTTTTTTCCTTTTTTTTTTTTTACTCTTTCAACTTTGCTCGTCATTTTCTCGATTTTTCATCTATTTTGAATTGTTTCAACATTTTTGAACTTAAATTTTTTTGCTGAGTTTTTCAACCGCTTTCAATATTTTTTCGACCTTTTGAATATTTTTTAACTTTTTACACTTCACATATTTTTTTGCACTTTTGCAACCTCCTTTAACTTTATTCGTCAGTTTCTTTAATTCTGGACTTTTTCATCGATTTTAAATTGTTTCAACATATATAAACCTCTTCAATTTTTTTTTAAATTTTTTATCATCATTTTCTGTATTTTTTCGACTTCTATATCTTTCAACTGTCTTCGATGGTTTCCATATTTTTTAGATTTTTTCAGTTTTTTTCAACTGTTTCACAGTTTTTAATCTTCTAAAATTTTACACTTTTTTCGACTTATTCAACTCCTTCAACGACTTTTCAACTCCTATTTAAAAAGTACTTTCAATGCAGCGTAGGGTATGTGAGTTTCGGCCTGGCCAAAGATAGCTCCTTTACTAGTTTTTGTTGTGTACGTAATTGTTCAGGCAAGGTTTATAGCACAAAAAAAGTTTGGGAAAAATTTCAAAAATTAGCATAAATTCGTAACCATAAAAGACAGACATATTCACAGCATAAATTGGTTGGGTGCTCAAGGAGGCTTATGTGTATTTTGGACCCGGTAGATAGCGCAGAGGTCGAGATATTTAAAGAGATTTGAATATCTTCGTAAGCATAAAAGATTATGAAACCATAGGTTGCTGAGATGCGCGAGAATGCTTAAGTGTTTTTTCAATCTGTTAGATAGTGTTGGAGTCGATATATTAAAAAAAATTGTAATACATATTATTATTTGGGATACATATAAGGTAGGGCAGAAAGACGTCTTTCCGGTCAGTTAGTATCAAATAAAAACTTTCTTAACAAGTACTGAACTAAAGTAAAGAGTTTTTACAAAAAAAAGCAAATATTTTTATGGATACATTTAGACACGATTAAAGAAACTTGGGGTGATAACCGACAGCCTTCTAATTGGCAAACTATGGGCCCGTGTCCACAAACTTTTTGAATTTCAAATAATAGCTAAGATTGCGAATAGCTGCAGTTGCCATGTGAGTTGTATCCATAGGAAAGCAAAAAGACTGAATTTTGTCAAAATCTGTTCAGTAGCTTAGAAGCAGTGAATCTTTAGCTTTAGAAAGGATATTGTGAAGGGTCACTCCAGCATATACTTTTCTCATACCCTTGCCAGTCAAGATGTTCAGCCATTCGTCAACGTTTACTAACGTTTCTAATTATCTTATCGCTACAGACCGACCTTCAAAACAGTTACGACGACATCGCGAACTCAACTCAAATTGCAACTACAACGCGAGCAACAGCAACAGGAGCTCGAACGTCGCGACGCAGAAAAGCGTGCAGCCGCCGAGGCTGAAGAAGCTTCTTTACAACATCAAATGCAGTACACTGCATTTGGACAACAACAATGTATGTCACCGCAATTGCATACAATGATGGCAACACAAATGCTGACCGACGGTGATAGTCCTAGCGCATCCGATAGCCTTGAAGCTGGTATTCATGACATTGGCGTTGAAAATGGATGCATACAACCGATGCAACAAAGTCATACTCATTTGTCAGCTGGTTCGGGTGCTTCGGCCGGTTCAAGTTTGGTAGCCATGAAAGTGCCATTACAGAGTATTGGAGTCGATGTGCCGCCACAAGTATTACAAGTAAGAATTTTATTTAAGACTTTCTTTAAGTTATTGGGGTATTACCTATTTATGTCTTGATTAATTGAATGATAAATTTTCAAGCCTTCAAGCTAAATAAATAGCTGCAGTAACTATACTTTATCCATACATAGATAGGCAGCGGCAAAACGGTTCCATCTATTTTTTAATACCATAATCGGTTGAATATTTTTTTAGGATCACTGAAGTTGTGAATGGTTTTGCACAGCTGGCCTCGATAAAGTTTCTATAACCATTCAATACTGAGCCTATCAATAGCTTCTAAGGCACCAGTTTGCCTTTCGAAGTGTAACTGCCGCTGATGGACTGGAGGCGTTTTTTTCTTCTTTCAAATCGTGTGCCTTAAAAAGATATATTAAAAAATATCTATTACTTCGGCTTTCGAGACATTCTAACGTGTGAAAAGTGTAGAAATCACGATTTTTTACGATATTTGAGGTTCTGTTATATCGAATGATAATCTATTTTTGTAAAACTACTAGTGTACCCAGCAGACGTTGTTCTGCTCTTTCTGTTCATGTCCATATCTTCAGCGCCATACGCATCCCTATCTCTATCTCCACCCCTATCCCTATCCCTATTCCTATCCCTCTCTATCCCTATCCCCATCCCCATCCCTATCCCTATTCCTATTCCTATTCCTATCCCTATCCCTATCCCTATTCCTATTCCTATTCCTATCCCTATTCCTATTCCTATTCCTATTCCTATCCCTATCCCTATTCCTATTCCTATTCCTATTCCTATTCCTATTCCTATCCCTATCCCTATCCCTATCCCTATCCCTATCCCTATCCCTATTCCTATTCCTATTCCTATTCCTATTCCTATTCCTATTCCTATTCCTATTCCTATTCCTATCCCTATCCCTATCCCTATCCCTATTCCTATTCCTATTCCTATTCCTATTCCTATTCCTATTCCTATTCCTATTCCTATTCCTATTCCTATTCCTATTCCTATTCCTATTCCTATTCCTATTCCTATTCCTATTCCTATTCCTATTCCTATTCCTATTCCTATTCCTATTCCTATTCCTATTCCTATTCCTATTCCTATTCCTATTCCTATTCCTATTCCTATCCCTATCCCTATCCCTATCCCTATCCCTATCCCTATCCCTATCCCTATCCCTATCCCTATCCCTATCCCTATCGCTATCCCTATTCCTATTCCTATCCCTATCCCTATCCCTATTCCTATTCCTATTCCTATTCCTATTCCTATTCCTATTCCTATTCCTATTCCTATTCCTATTCCTATTCCTATTCCTATTCCTATTCCTATTCCTATTCCTATTCCTATTCCTATTCCTATTCCTATTCCTATCCCTATCCCTATCCCTATCCCTATCCCTATCCCTATTCCTATCCCTCTCTATCCCTATCCCCATCCCTATCCCTATCCCTATCCCTATTCCTATTCCTATTCCTATTCCTATTCCTATTCCTATTCCTATTCCTATTCCTATTCCTATTCCTATTCCTATTCCTATTCCTATCCCTATCCCTATCCCTATCCCTATCCCTATTCCTATTCCTATTCCTATCCCTATCCCTATCCCTATTCCTATTCCTATTCCTATTCCTATCCCTATCCCTATCCCTATCCCTATCCCTATCCCTATCCCTATCCCTATCCCTATCTCCATCCCTATCCCTATCCCTATCCCTATCCCTATCCCTATCCCTATCCCTATCCCTATCCCTATCCCTATCCCTATCCCTATCCCTATCCCTATCCCTATCCCTATCCCTATCCCTATCCCTATCCCTATCCCTATCCCTATCCCTATCCCTATCCCTTTCTCTAACCTTTAACTATTCTCCATTGAACTTAAAACAAAGTAAAAAAACCATTCCAATAAATTAAAGCAAAAACCATTCACCAAAAACGGGACAGTCAGTCCCAGTCATGTTCATATAATCCGAGAGTCTGTTACTACTGAATTCAAAATGGCTTAATCATTAATGCCTTTCAAGCAAAACCATCAGCTTACATGGTACAAATTGCTAGGTTTTGATCACAATAAAAACTCCGCAAATTTTTGAAGTATCCATTTGACCAGGGACTATTTCAAACTCTAAGCTGCCAATGAAGTGTTACGATATTAATTGAAGTGAGGTAGCTGTTATTGTGGGCTATTGTACCGATCCCGTGTTCGAAGGGGTCCAAAGAGCAGTACCTTTATAAGGCACTTTGAAACAAAGCCGGCTCTTCGAGTATTAAGTGATCCGTCAAATCAACAATTCTCTCATTTTCAACTCATAAGCAACATAAATATTTCTTAAATAATTCCGCCATGTTCAATGTGATAATCATAAAATTAGAGTAAAAACCTTACTGGAGGCTCTTTTGATCCCTTCAAGCTCAACATTAAAAGCATAAAGAAGCCATAGTTCATGAATAACACCAACTCTATTCCACTGATCACGCTATGATCAATTTTATGAGCAAAAAACTGAAGTTTTTATATCACCAAATCATTTTGTGAGCAACGTTGATCTTACCGTCTTCAATGTTCTGAGTGGAAAAAAATTCATTACAAAATCCATTTGGAGGACTCTTTGATCTTGCCAAGTCCGATGTGATGAAGTATCAAAAGTTTTTACATCACAAGATCCTTTTGGACGCTCCTTTAATCTCGCCATATTCAGTGTGATGAGCAATTAAATAAAAAAAATAGTAAGGCGTGGCCAAATATACGTTGCACTGAATTAACTGAAGAAGCTACTGAATTTATATTGAAAAGGTATTCATTCAAATTTTTGTGGGATGGGCATGGTCAAGATACTCCGCTGTGCTGTATGTTAAAACATTCACATCTGGTTTTTTTCACTACATGCTATCAGTTGCTTAGTTATTAAACCATTTTAATTGTTCCCCGGCTACAAAGTAACTTAACTTTGCTTGTATAAATAGTGCCATGCCCACAATTTCAAATCCACCCACTTTTTTTAATGATACTTAAAATCACCGAATATTGACGTACCGCGTCTTGTAACTATAACTTCAAAAGTTTAATGCCATTGCTCAGCATAGGTGTACATAAGAGTGTGCCATTAGGGGACAGCTGACTTCCCTCATAACAGCTATATGGTACCGGGTGCTGTTGTTTATGGTACACAAGTTCACATGGGTGCTTCGCAATAGCAAGGTTATTTTTTAGTCGTCATCTTAAGTGCAGAAGGAAAAAGTAGAACTTTGGAAATTTTTAGATAAAAAGCCTGCCACAAGTTTTAATCCATCACTGGAAGAACTTCGGATTATGAAAAAAAATGTTCTTTTATTAAAAAAAAAAAATTTCTTTTAATTTTATAAAACATAACTCGAATAAAGCTTGTAAAATCTATATCAAAGGCCCCAGCATCCATTTTTATTAAAAAAGTTTACTGCACTAATCGATGGGAAAACATTGAAAATAAATTTTGGTAGGAGGCTCTACTCTCCAAGAGCCCATTTCGGAAAAAAAATCTACTACACTAAAAGTGCTTTATTAAAGTTTGGAATTTTTATTTTCAGGTACGCACTGTCTTAGAAAATCCTACACGCTATCATGTTATTCAGAAGCAAAAAAACCAAGTGCGCCAATATCTGAGCGAATCATTTAAGCAAACTGAATGGGATGGTGGACAACTTTATGGACAGGTCAGTAACTGTGCATTGTAAAGCTTTGAAGAAATCTGTTATTTATCTTGGTTTTTGTGTTTGCCTTTTCTACCTTTATAGAATAGAAATCCTAGTACGTGTGTGAGAGCCAACCAGGCGCCCCGTAATTGCAGTTTTAGCATGGCCAACAGCAATGGTTCCGCGCGTCAACTCTGCCCGACAACGCCGACTTCAACAGTTAGTGGTCCAAAATCTGCTGGTAGCAATATTTCTAAGAATGAAGATATTTCCATGCAATTATCACCATATAACGCTGTCGAATGCAGCAGTGGTGGTGGACAATTTTCGGTATCCGATATTGGTGATCATCATCATAGCACATTGAAGGCGGCTACTTACTGCAGCAATGAGGGCAGCAATAGCGTCGGTCAATTCAAAAATTCATTAAACAGCAATTCCGGTCTTGTAAGCAAAAGTGCCAATAGCGCTTTGACACAGTCAAAAGGACGTTCCTCCGGAAGTTTGGGCAATTTTATGCGTAGCGGCGATAACGGTGGTAATGCAACGAATACTGTTACATCTGCACCAATGTCACCAAGCTTGAGCTCAGTGGCTACCAGTAATTCCGAGGTAAATTTTATTTTTTATTATTATTATGGCCGATGCAGCTGCTGGAACTTGCAACTACTATCATATCTGTGGTAAGAAGGAAAAACAACTTAAGTCAACTTAAAAAATATGTTCTTATCGCATAAAAATGAGGAGGTTCTTCCGCCTATAACTAATGTGGATATAGCATTGAGTTGACTTAATTTATTTTTCTGTTTTTCTACAGACATTAAGTAAGACTTTGAATGGAATTGTTTAAGCTCCGAGAAGCTACCCCATCTAGAGATTAAGTTGAACTAGTGGTAGATCGTGATGCAGAAGCAGGCTTGGCTTTCTATGCGCTTGAGTTACCTTTTGGTCGAAGCGGCTGCGGCTTAGGTCGCCGAACCACAATGACATATGCATGTTAACATAGCCTTGATAATAAAACTATGTACCCTAACTTGCTGACACAGATGCGATGACATATACATATGGCTTTAGAAGCTCTGCTAAAAATTATATCAAACTGAGTGCTCCCAAGACTGATTACTATCAAGAAATATAGTCATATATGTGGTTTCCTTTGAAACTAAAAGGCATTCTAACACCAATTGAGGATCATAAAGACTATGCTGAGTTTTTGTAATTACAATGTACATTAGGATGGCCGCCAAAAAACTTTCAACAAGTATTCTAGCTCGCATGTCTATGATAAATCATTTGATTTAATGTAAAACTAAAAAATTTAAAGTTTCATTTCGTTTGATGAAACTTTAGAGGTAGCTCACTTGCCTATGAATTGAATAAGCGTTTCATCATAATTACTCATCATATTACTGGCTTTATCTATACCATTTACATAAAATTTTATGTGGAAATGGTTTGTAACGCTTTGGCGCAAAATATACTATGTCGATTTTAATAATTTCTTTTTTAAAATATTATATTTGTGCTAAAAAAGGTTATTGCATACTAATTTTTTTATTTGTCCTCAGGCTTTACTCATACCATTTACATAAAATTTTATATGGAAATGGTTTGTAACGCTTTGGCGTAAAATATACTAAATCAATTTTAATTATTTCTTTTTTAAAATAACATATTTGTGCTAAACAAGCTTATTGCATACATATTTTTAATTTTTTAAAGTTTAATGCAATTTTTTTTTTAGGACTAAGTCTTAACAGAAATTGTTGTTTAATTTTTCGTTAGTTATGCTCAGTGGTGCCCACTACCACAAGTAAAATCGCTCAGCATAAGCATGTGTTGATGATTTGTTTATGAAATCTGTAAACGTCAACGTTTTATTTTTACGCTCTTTGAATGTCTGTTCGTTCTATGGGCAGTACCGGTAGTGAATTAAAAGATATACTCCTGAGAAACTGTTTTTGTGTCGGTGTATCATACCTTTATTTACTCTGACTGCTATGTTGAATTGTTGTTGCTAATCTGTCTTCAGAAGCGTATAGAGCGTATTCATATCTATTTCTGTATGTCGTGCAGCTTTTTGTTTTATTGCTTCTTCCTCTCTTCAAGCATCTAAGATTTTCGTTTTGCTTGCGGCAAAGCTTTCAAATCTATGCCTATTATGCAACCTGGATATACTGGATATAAAAATTCTTTGTCAACTTTAGTCTTTCATTGTTTCTAAAGCAGCAACATGAGCAATGTCGAATAATGTGTCTAAGCCAGCGGTGGGCATGGAAATTTTGCAAAAGAGCGCAACAACAAAATTATGCAACAAAAAACGAAGTTTTAAAGTTTTTTTTTCTTACATTTCCAAACTCGCCAACAGCACAAAAAAAGCACCAAATTGCACTACAAACAAAAGCAATTGCTACATTCGTCGAAACACAATGCGGCACCGTCATTTATGCCTTTGTGTGTTGTTTTTGTTTTTATTTAAACTTAAGTCAACGTTGTGCGTCCATTGCGTTGAAATTCTGCAAATTGTATTTTGCTGAATTGTAGGTCGAATAACAATTCGGGCCATAAGGGCGAAAAGTGTCACTACGTGCCCATTGCTGTTCTAAGCTGTACAACAAATTTTTTAGTTAAACTTGTACGGAATTTAGACGACCTTGGTTTTTGCATGTTAATACAATTCTTTATGCATTTTTCAAATTTGACCTCGAAATAATATAACACTTACTAATGCCAAAATCTGACATTTATGAGGTCGTTTTGTTGGAAGTGGTTGTGAAATTTATAATAATTTAGGTATCTTAGATTCTTAGAGTTTCAACTAATAATAATAATAGTAAAAATTATGAAAGAAAATTTTTTTCTAAACTTAAAGGCTCGTGAAAGACAACTGAAATTTCACGAATTGGCTTGAAACTTTATATATTTTGATTTTACATCGAATCGAATGATTTTAGACTAAGAGAGCTAAAAACAAAAAAAAAATTTATAAATAACGGCCATCTTAAATTACATACCCCACACTCTTCTCATTTCTATACTATTTACATAAAATTGCATGCATGAAAATGGTTTGTAACGCTTTGGCGCAAAATACACTAAGCCGATTTTAATAATTTATTTTACAAAACAACATATTTGTGATAATGAAGGATATTGCATACATATTTTTTTTTTAAATCTTAAAGTTAAATATTCCTTTTTTTTTAGAACTAAGTTTTTGCAAAACGTTTTTTTTTTATTTATTTTAAAGTTGATTATCCTTTATTTAGGATTCAGTTTTTACAAAACCTCATGTTTTTATTGACTATTTGACATTTTATACGACCTTTATGGCTTCTACATTATTCGACATTTTTCTCTTTACATCGATTTATTCGGTATTTTTCAACATCGGGGTCGCTTATCGAACTTTTGGACATTTATCAAATTTTACGACGTCTTTCGTCAATTATCGGAGTTTATCGCTCAAGCATTTTTTGATTTTTTCAACGTCTTTCAACTTTTTCGGGAGCGTTCGATTTCTTCGATATAATTCAACTCTTGTAGACATATTCGATATGATTCAACGATTTCCGTTATGTGTCGACTTTTCCAACACATAATGACATTTATCGAGTGTTTCAATAATACATTTTTGACATATATCGATATAAGCCTTACCGGCTTTTTGAACAATATTAGAATTTTTCGACTGTCTTTAAGAGGAACACTCTCTTGCTATTTTAGTTATATACCTAAAGGGTGTTTTTTTTAGAGGTATAGAGCTTCGAATTGAAATAAAACACAAGAAAATCGTTTTAATGTCCTTCAATTTGGCTTTATTGGAAGGATAATTTTATGCCATTAATGTTTAAATATGATTTCGGGCATGTGACCGCCGCGGCTGGCTCGAATAAAGCCAATTCTACAGGTCCAATTTTGAACCACTTTTTCGAGCATATGGGGCCGTATGTCGGCAATAACGCCACGAATGTTGGCTTCCAAGTCCCCTAACGTTTCTGGTTTGTTGGCGTAGACGAGCGACTTCACATATCCCCAAAGAAAATAATCCAATGGTGTCAAATCACACGATCTTGGTGGCCAATTGACAGGTCCATTCCGCGAAATTATGCGCTCATCGAATGTTTCCTTCAATAAATCGACGCATTGCATGGTCTCGCGGCTTTAATTCTTGCACAAGCTGGATCTTGTAAGGTCGCAAGCCAAGATCTTTGCGCAAAATCTTCCATAAAGTTGATGGACAAAGCTCCAATTGCTGTGCACGGTGGCGAATCGATTCATTTGGGTCCTCTTCAACATTTTGCTCTACAGCGGCAATTGTTTCTTCGGTGCGCACTGTTCGACGTCTCTGCGGATGCGTATTATCACATAGAGTAAACGTAGTGCGAAAACGATCCATGGTCAACCGAATTAATTGCTCTGATGGACGATTATGTCGACCATAAAATGGACGGAGCTTGCGGTAAACTTCGCGAACTGAACCATTATTTTCGAAATAAATTTGCACGATTTGCAAGCGTTGTTCTTTTGTCAACCTGTTCATGATGAAATGGCAAACCAAACTGAACATAAATCACATTAGAGTTGCCAGATTTGACCATAAAATGCCAGTTTTATCTCTATTCGAAAAACAAACCTCTAAAAAAAACACCCTTTATATAGCCAATCTTTTGAGCAGAGTTTTTCAAAATAAAGTTTATATGTTTGTGTGTTAAGTACTTAGGAATCATAGGATCATAGCTCCATTAATTTTTTTGTTCCATTTATTAAACATATTGCTTTTCTGACGATTCTAGCTATATAAAAACCTTGACGATTGGTTGCATTTATAAATCGTATCTTATTTGTTTTCTGCAGACGTTTATGAAAAACATAATTGATGTTATATTTTGACTTATGAATATAGTACATATTTTATGGTGTACTGATTGAATATACAAAATGACTTATAAATAAGACAAAGAAAAGCCGCCAACCCCAAAATAGATTGTTTGCATGTATCTTTTTAATTAGTAAAATTTGTGTCTTGTTAATAGCTGATGCCTTAAATTAATAATTTTCTATGCAATCTCCAATTAAGTTTTATTTAACTCTTTTGCTTCAATGTATCAACTTGCAGGCTAAATAAACTTCATTCAGATTATACTCGCTTGCATGTCAATCAAAGTTTTTCTTAAAGTCTTTCACGATATGCTCGCACACTAGACTTTTGTGGCTTTTATCGGAGCTCTGTTGACTTTGTATCGTACATATATGACGACTTTCGCGAAAAGTTTTCTCGGAAAGGGCTCAAAATAACCGAAATTTCTTATAACGGTTGATCTTTATGCTATTTGTTTTTTAAGTGTAAGTCTGATGACACCTCACGCGTGTTTCGTAACATTGGTCACCACTAAAAGTGCTCAGTAAGGTTTGCCATTTTACCATAAATAGACCAACAAACGACATAAGCTTTTATTAACAAAATTCGTGACTTGTGAGAAATGTGTTTTATCGACAAAATTTTCTTCAGCGACGAAGCTCACTTTTGGCTCAATGGGTGCGTCAACAAACAGAATTGCCGAATTTGATCTGAAGAGCAGCCAGAGGCAGTTCAAAAGCTGCTCTGAAAAATGCACAGTTTGGTGCAGCTTGTAGGCCGGCGGCACCATTGGACCATACTTTTTCAAAAATAATGAAAATCGCAACGTCACAGTCAATGTAGATGCGATGATTACCGACGTTTTTTTTGCCCAAAATGGAAGAATTGAACGTGGACATGTGGTTGCAACAAGACAGTTCCACATGCCACACGGCACGCGATACCATGTACCTATTGCTAAGCGATTTTGGTGAGCAATTAATCTTACGTTTTGGAGCAGTCCATTGGCCGCCAAGAGCATGCAATTTGACTCCAATAGACTATTTGATGTGAGGCTACGTGAAGTCGCTCGTATACAAATTCAAGTCAGCCAGAAAGGCAATATTGCAGCTGCCATTAGTGAGATACCGGCCGAAAAGCTGGAAAAAGTATGCCAAAATTGAAGCCTACGGATGAACCGCCTCGAGCGTAGCCGCGGGCAACATTTATATGAAATAATCTTAAAAAAATAAATGAAAGGAATTGATGTATCGCTCTATTTAAATATTTCATTAATTTTTCCAAAGTTTCTGTTCTTTTTTTTTTCATTTAAAAAAAAAAAAGCGCTTTAAAAAATCACCCATTATATGAACGAATACCTTTGTTGGCTGGCTCTTTGATTCAAACACCAACTATAGCAAGCAAAAATAAAAAAGCGCAACAGAATGGTAACGTTCTGCTCTACCTATTTACAAAAAACTTTATTCGCTATGTTGTGATTTTGACTCGCGATTGCTATTCGAACCTGTACCAAATGTATTGATCGTTTTTGCCATTAGATTCGTGTGAGTGTACCATGGTCTGGGGACCCATTTTTGGGTCAAAAACACTTCTTTCCAGTGTCCCAAGCCTCCCTTTAGTTAAGTTAGGTTAGCACGGGAGATGACAATTGTCAACATAACTTAAGTTCCATTGTATACCCTATACCCTGTTTATAACTTCGTTTTTGACCTATGCAAACCATTTGAAAATTTTTATTTTTGTATGAGGGCACCATGGTCTGGGGACCCATTTTGGGTCAAAAACAGTTCTTTCCAGTGTCCCAAGCCTCTTTTAGTGATGTCCAAAATTATTTTTCGAGCTATCTTTCTTTTGAAAATACAAAAATTTTTTCCCTCATACGAATCTAATGACAAAAACGATCACTACATTTGGTACGGGTTCGGATAGTAATCGCGAGTCAAAACCACAACAAAGCGAATAAAATTTTTTGTATGTAGAGCAGAACGTTAACATTCTGTTGCGCTCTCTCATGTCGCTTGCTATGGTTTGGGTCAGTGTTTCAATCAATGAGTGAAATACGGCATGCAGTGGGAAAAAGTTGACGCTCGGAACTATACCATAGAGTTTTTTTTTCATTCTCTGTACCTTTGACGGAAGAAGTTTTTAAACAATTTTTTCCCTTACATTTGTGGCAATTTTTTCATTAACTCCACTTTTCCTCTTGGCAATTTTACATAATTACTCTACTCAAATTTTTTGGACGATACTTTTTTCAGAATGGAATAAATGTTGAAAAAACAAATTGTGGCTAAAAACGCCAATGCCAATTTAGAATTAAAATTTAAGCTTTATGTACCAAACTGTTTTTGCTTGTACTACAGGCAACAGTGAAACTCCAATTAGCTGTGATCAGTCAACCGTTCAAAGTTCTTTTTTTTTTGTCTGGTAATAAGCTAGCAAGGGCAATAGGCAGTTCTCTCAAATCATATAAATTTACAAAATAAATTGTCAATAAAAAGAAGGTCATGCTTTTGTTATGATGCTTGAAAAAAACTAACCAAGCTTGAGTTAACTCTTGAAGTAAACAACAAAATCTCTAAAGTTAAATTTTTTTTTATAATTTCTGATTAAGTAAGGACTAAGCGACGCATATCCTTTGTTTTTAATTTTGATCAAAACATTACGAATGCTTGGAGTGCAGCAAGCCATTGCTCCGTGATGTACAAACGATGATTTTGTATATCGGAAACTACGTATATATGTTGTAAATTGTTGTTTTCGTAGTATAGTAGTCACTAAAAGTATAGAAAAAGTTTGTGTACGCACATCAAAAAAAATCGAGTGGAATTGAAAAGTATCGCAAATATCGAAGAAGCCTTGGAGTATCGATAAGTCACTAAGCGTCGAAAAAGTTCTTATGCATCGAAAAAATCGAGTGGCATCGAAAAATATCTCAAATATCGAAGAAGCCTTGGAGTATCGACAAGTCACTTAGCGTCGAAAAAGTTCTTATGCATCGAAAAAATCGAGTGGCATCGAAAAATATCGCAAATATCGAAGAAGCCTTGGACTATCGACCAGTCACTTAGCGTCGAAAAAGTTCTTATGCTTCAAAAAAATCGAGTGGCATCGAAAAATATCGCAAATATCGAAGAAGCCTTGGAGTATCGACCAGTCACTTAGCGTCGAAAAAGTTCTTATGCATCGAAAAAATCGATTGCCATCGAAAAATATCGCAAATATCGAAGAAGCCTTGGAGTATCGACAAGTCACTAAGCGTCGAAATATATATATTATACATCAAAAAAATCGAGTGGAATTGAAAAATATCGCAAATATCTAAGAAGCCTTGGAGTATCGACCAGTCATTAAGCGTCGAGTAGTATCGAAAAAATCGGAAAGCGTCGATGAAATCGAAATCTATCGACTCAGCAGCTGCAAGTCAAAAATGTCGAAAAATTAGACACAAGTCGTAAAAATTTATATATTTATTAGCAAAATATGTTAATAATATCGAAATATATTAAATAATATCGAAAAGTATCGAAAAAGTGTAATATTGTTAAATGGTGCTGAAAATTGATCAAGTCAAAATATATCGACTAAATCATAGATGGGCAATTCTTTGGAAGCAAGAGCCACTTAGAGAAAAAAAAAACAAAAATTACAACAACAATTCGATATCGGTAGCATAAAATGAATTCTGCAATAAACCAAAAGCCAATTCCAGGAAACAAGCATGAACAAAATGAGTGTAGAAATAAGACACTGATCAAACGAAACGAGATTCCGCATTGTTGTTTGTTAGCTCTCTCTCTCTCTCTCTCTCGCTCTCTTTTTTTTTTAGAATGATGCAACAGCAATGCAAATTCCAATTTTAATTCAATGTGAATATAGCGCGTATAAAAAAAAACCAAAAAAAAAAATCTGTATAGCAGGATAGATAGCTTGTGTTTGTTATTTTGGTTATATTTCTTTAGACTGTAACGTGTTTGTTGTAAAGAGCCACAATTGGCTCATTTTTTGTATTTTGCCCATCGCTGGACTAAATCATATGGGCTAGGCACGCACAACAACAAATCTGTCTCAAAAGAGTTTTGTTTTTGATTCGTCTTATATGGTTAGTGAAGAAAAATAAATAGCAACTATACTGAGTATATTCTATTTGTCGTCCTTGTCGCGCCAGTGGTAGTGTACTGCGCTTACAACCCAAAGGTTCGCAGATGCGATTCCCGGTTCAGGTATGGTCACACACTTTTGCTATATTAAATTATATTTGCTCAGATGTTAAAAAATCTCTTAAGCTTTTCACTCGATCTTTGAGTTTGTACCGCGGCTTTGATATGGAATTGCCATTCAGGTCGGCTCAATTTCGGTCATTTGTTAGCACTGTTCGAGACAGTTTTGACATAATGTGTTATAGGCCTAAAAGTTGAAAAATATTGTATACTTAGTATAAATCGATGTAAGCAAAGAGCTAGACATATTCCGAATTGGGAAGTTATTGTGGAGCCTACGGCGAAGAACTAGATAATACCTAAGGGCGAAAAGAATTTAATTTATTAAGGGTTATAAAACGTACCGCATCTGAAAATAACGTTTGACCGTGGGTTTTAATTTTTTGGCACAGGAAGCTATATCAGCCAATATGTTCCAAATTCAGAATATCGTTCTCTATAACTTCTTTTGAGATGTAAGTCGAAATATAATGAGGTACGCGTAGATGCGTCGAAAATTGTGTAAGCTGCGTAAACTGTTAACATTTTCAAGCGTCGAAAAGAATATTTATGGAGCAAAGCTTACGCTTTAAGCTTAACCCAAAATGGGTTGTCACTGATTTTTTTTGGGTTATTTTTTATTAATATCTCGAAGAGCTTAAAAATGCTTTCTGAAGCATGGGTTGAAACCCGTTGTTAGGGCAAATTTTTCTTAAATGAGTGGCAACCCATGCTTGGGATAGCATTCGACAAGGCAACCCATATATTTTGGCTCTTCGAGCTTTATCATTTGGCAAGCTGTTATCTGCATTAATGAAAATTGATCCAAAAAACCGGTGAAAACCCATGTTTGAGACAGGATTCAACTATGCAACTCTGTATTTTATGCTTAGGCCTCTTCAATTTCTATCATTTGACATAATTTTTGGAGGTGTAATATTATGCAGTCTTAATTAAAACAGCAAAATTAGCTCAAATTCGGGCATTTTCGCGCATCGGGGCAGGCTTTAACAAGGCAATCCTGGTTTGTTAATCTCACTAAAATGCATTTTCTTAAAAACTCAACTTTTCTACAGTGAGTTCTCCGCCTATCAGTCCAAACTCAACCAGTAGTTTCTCCATAAATTTTGATCTCAGTTTTGAAGTTAAAGTTGGAGCATTAAAACGCTCTATTTTCAAGCAGAACTCTCTCTCTTTCTTCTTTAAGTTGAAAACGAATTAGGGCTTAACTAAACTTATGCGCAATAAGTTTGAACTGTGAGCAAAAAGCTGTCCCTTATAATTTAACTAAAGAAGTACGGGAGGGAACATAGCTAATTAAATCGAAATCTTTTTCAAAACATCAACAAATCGAATTTAGTTCTATTCTCATAATGATGTCTATTACACATACATATGTATACCTATACATATGTATATCAGGGTAGACCGAATTTTTTTTTTCAATATAAATCGTAGATATCGTCATTTTGAGCATCACTGTGCAGTTAAAAATCTTTTAAGCGATCATGGAGGTAGCGCGAGTGCCCCAAAGTTGCTTTAGATTAGGTAAGGTTAGGTAGGAGTGGCAGTCAGTTACGAAGAATCGACTCACTTAGACCAAATGTGATCCATTGTAATACCACAGGGTATCTGACTATACCCTCTCGTTGAACCATCCAGATTTCGTAATGAAACGAAATCGCTGACCTATGCTAACATGTCTAAGGTCATCCAGGTCATCAAATAAAAATGATCCAAGTGTCTTGTGGCGTTTTCTAGAAGTGCGGGACTGGAGCAGAGTATATGTTTAATATTTTCCTCTTCTTCCACATCTCCACAACTTCTACAGAAGGCAAAGCGCCTAACACTTAATCTCTCCGCATGTCTGCCGATGAGCCAGTGGCCAGTCAAAACTGACGAGACACTATGTCTAGTGCGAGAAATTAGCTCTGACGAATGCTCAGCATCCCATTTCGGCCAAATTTGCCTAGTTATGTTGCAAGCTGACACTTGAGCCCATTTTTTATCATTTCTTCTTAAAGCAGTAACTTGCAGGTAGCAAGTGGCAAGCCAACACCTTCCTTGTCCTGAGGAACTTGTGCGGTAGTCCCCTGCCTAGCAAGTTCATCAGCTTTGCAATTACCCAAAGTTGCTTATTTTCGGTCCTATTTTCATATAATGAATGCTGGCACATATCTGTATGGATAGGTCTGACTCATATTATTATTTTGGATGCCCGTATTTATACCCTTTCGATAGTGCATATGAAGGTCAACTTTACTCTCGTTATCTGAGTGCCAGAAATAATTTAAAATTGTATATATATATTATTCTGAATATAGTGCAATTTTGGGACACTCGCGCTCGGTCTATGATCGCCTCAAAAAATGTTTATACTATACAGTGTTGTTCAAAATGACGATATGTAAGTTTTTAAGGCCCAGCGGATAAAAAAAAAAAAAATTTTTCGGCACACCTTAATGTGAGTATTGATTACTTAGACGAAAAACAGGAATAAAAGAAAAATGGCAAAAAAATAAATGTGAAGTAATAAATGCCCATAATTTTATTGACTTTGATAATTTGTAACGCAATGTAATTTATATTGCCGATGAAATAAAAATATAAAAATTACGTACAAAAATATTTCTAAGCTCCCTCGCACGCATTTTCCCGGACATATGCTGAGTGAGGTGTGAAATTATTTCATTTAACAGTGCGATTATATGAAAAACAAAATAAAATACGATAAAAATTGGAGCAATAAAATTTGGCGCAAATTAAAATGGCCCTTTAAATGTCAAAACAAAACCAGTTTGGCTGGCTTGACGAAAATATATATAGGGTGTTTCAATCAGAGTGTTTTTTTTTTCATTTAAAATTAAAAATACGCATGTATTTTTTCAGCGAGTTGTGAAATTTTTAATACATTGTAAAGTTAACATGTGCCAAATAAGTTTGGATTAAAATATCCTGTAAATGGCCATAGCGACTCTGATGACAGGCCAAATGATAGTTGAAATTTGAAGTTGTTGAGAACGATGCCGAATTGAGGTTTTCAGGCTTAGAGCAGCGGTGTTCTCAAGAGACCGACCGACACGTCGATGCAAAGAAAACTTACTATCCATAATCAACGCAGTCTCTTTAAATTTTTAACCACTCTTTTAATTGCTGGCACATTAGGAAGACTTTCTTCCGCGAATTTCGTGAGCGTTCTCAGCGTAACTTTGCCCATTTTTTTAATGGGTTTTCACAATGATAACGCTTTGCTCTTTTATCTGGCGCTCCATTTTTAATAATCGTAACAATCATAGGTGACAGCTGTCAAATTTCAGAGTTGCCACTTGCACGTAAACAAAATTATGCAAAATTTAAAAAGTGCACTCTTATCAGGATACCCTATGTATGTTATGTTATATAAATTTTACTATAAATTGAAACACACGCGTTTATGATACAGTCTCCTTGACAGATAAATTCATTATATAGGGACATAAAGCTCTTGGTGGTTTCATTCATTTTTGATACGCGAATTTCTTTAGTGGCACGAAAGAAAATTTATAAAGAATTGAATTGGCTATAAACCTAACGCTCACAATGACGCTAGTGCTACATTTTAGACTCAATTGACTTTTGCAATATGTTCGAAATTTTCAGCATTTTTCGACATTTTCAACATTTTCAATATGTACTGACCTTTTTTAAAAATTTTTCGACATTTTTGTTTTTTTTTTTTTTTCATATTTCATATTCACATTTTATCTATGCAATAGGCCGAAGTTTTTTTGAATCAAATACAATTTGATACAGGGTGTTTTTTTTAGAGGTTTGTTTTTCGAATAGAGATAAAACTGGCATTTTATGGTCAAATCTGGCAACTCTAATGTCATTTATGTTCAGTTTGGTTTGCCATTTCATCATGAACAGGTTGACAAAAGAACAACGCTTGCAAATCGTGCAAATTTATTTCGAAAATAATGGTTCAGTTCGCGAAGTTTACCGCAAGCTCCGTCCATTTTATGGTCGACATAATCGTCCATCGGAGCAATTAATTCGGTTAACCATGGATCGTTTTCGCACTACGTTTACTCTATGTGATAATACGCATCCGCAGAGACGTCGAACAGTGCGCACCGAAGAAACAATTGCCGCTGTAGAGCAAAATGTTGAAGAGGACCCGAATGAATCGATTCGCCACCGTGCACAGCAATTGGAGCTTTGTCCATCAACTTTATGGAAGATTTTGCGCAAAGATCTTGGCTTGCGACCTTACAAGATCCAGCTTGTGCAAGAATTAAAGCCGCGAGACCATGCAATGCGTCGTGATTTTGGTGTATGGGCCGAAAATGAGATTGATCTCGATGCTGATTTTCATCGCAAAATTTTGTTCAGTGATGAGGCTCATTTTTGGTTGAATGGCTACGTCAACAAGCAAAATTGCCGCATTTGGAGTGAAGAGAATCCACATGAGACCCTTGAGACGCCATTACATCCACAAAAACTGACTGTTTGGTGTGCTCTATGGGCTGGTGGAGTCATTGGGCCATACTTCTTCCGAAATAATGCTGGATAGTCAGTTACCGTTAATGGAGACCGGTATAGAGCCATGATAACCGACTATTTTGTTCCCGAATTGGATGGCATGAATGTGGATGAGTTGTGGTTCCAACAAGACGGCGCTACATGCCACACAGCGCACGTCACAATCGGTTTATTGAAGGAAACATTCGATGAGCGCATAATTTCGCGGAATGGACCTGTCAATTGGCCACCAAGATCGTGTGATTTGACACCATTGGATTATTTTCTTTGGGGATATGTGAAGTCGCTCGTCTACGCCAACAAACCAGAAACGTTAGGGGACTTGGAAGCCAACATTCGTGGCGTTATTGCCGACATACGGCCCCATATGCTCGAAAAAGTGGTTCAAAATTGGACCTGTAGAATTGGCTTTATTCGAGCCAGCCGCGGCGGCCACATGCCCGAAATCATATTTAAACATTAATGGCATAAAATTATCCTTCCAATAAAGCCAAATTGATGGACATTAAAACGATTTTCTTGTGTTTTATTTCAATTCGAAGCTCTATACCTCTAAAAAAAACACCCTTTAATTTTAAATTTCATTTGTTCACAATTTTATTGGTACCAACATCGATCAGATCGTGCCAAGGTTACCATTTACAAAAAAAAATTTTAAAAAGTTTGCAGTTTTCTTTAAAGTGCTGAAAAAGCATTTTTCTTCTGAACTTTATATGCTTCTTAGTAAAAGTTTTAGAACTAAAAATACCTGTCATATGCAGTAGCGTACCTAGGAGTGATGCGATCGCTCCGGGCGCAAGGCTTGGGCGGGGGGCGCCATAATGGTCGCGAAATAAAACTCGTTCGTAGCTTTGATTATTTTGGTGAAATCCAAAATTATAGTATGCCGTACACGTTTGGCTATAACCAAGTATGGATAAAATTTCGAGTTACTACAAAAAATTGAATTGCTGATTATTTGGACGTAATTTAGAGACGATATATGCTGAAACAAAAGAGATCCTTGGAGCTCTATTTTTTTTAAATTCCATATGTATAGTTTTTTAATGATATTTTATATGGATAACATACAAATGATATAGAAAAAACCACCATCTATGTATCTGTCTGTCTGTCTGTCTGTCTTTCTGTTGAAATCACGTTTACGAGAAAACTAAGCAAGTTAATTCAATCAAATTTGGCACATAGATTACACTTTCTTACAAGCTGCTAGCATGTAAAAATGGGCAAAATCGATGCACGTCCATGCCCACCGCCCATACTCTATGTAAACATACCCCTGCACATTTTGAAAAAAGGTTAATGCGATTTTGATGAATTTTGGTGATTTGGTGAACATGTGAACAAAATTAAGATTGGGCTAGTTTATAAAATTTGCAAAGCTTATTAAAAGGGTGTGGCACAGTCTTAAATTTTGACTCTAATAACGCCATAACTCCTTAACCGTGCAAGATATTATGATGAAACTAAATACACGTACGCACATCATAAATATCTAGAATTGTGCTTAAAGTGGGCGGAATTGGAAAAGTCGGCGTGTAATTTCTCTACAATTGAAAATTTTTATTTAGTATAACTCACAATTCGCACTTATGATTTTCTTGAAAACCTTAGGTAATTAATTTTCAATTTATTTTTAACATTTATTAAGGAAGTACTCTCAATGCCGTGTAGGGTATGTGAGTTTCGGCTTGGCCGACGATAACCACCTTTACTAGTTTTAATACATACTTATTTTATACCTATGTATGTAAAAGCATTAAAAAACAATTAATATGGAATTTTTAAAAAAGCTGTAGTGATTTTAATAACATCACAAATTATTCCCCATTCAAGTTTTTGTTGTAACTCAACTTGGCTAAGGCCCACTGTGCTTCATGAGCAAAAACAAACATACAAAAAAATATAGGGGTTATTCTATGTTCAGTGGACAACCCTACTCACCAAACGCAGTTTTTCAGATAAAAATGCTAAAAATTTATGTTGACACAATGATTTTACAATGCCGTGTGGCGTTTGCTGGAAATTTTGAAATGGCGTTCACAACGGAAAAGATCACTACAAATTTTTGTAATATATTAAAGAAAAAAAAATGTAAAAAAATCAATAAATATTCCTAATGGTTTGAATGCATAATTTTCGCAAAATTTTTAGTTTTCGCGTTACTGATAAAAAAGATTTTGGTCACTTCACTTTTTTTCTTTTAAGCTAACAATTTTTACTAAAAATCGTTCAAGGTAAAAAGTTATCAAAATTGGTAAAAATTTTTAGAAAAATTTTTTTTTTGTTTTTATGCAACAATTTTTTTTTTCGTCATGACGTCATGAAGTTTTTTTTGGCTGTGGAGTAAATTTCATAAAAGGTCGCTATGAGTAAACTTTACTTAAAATTGATCAAAAAAACCAACCAATTGATAAAAAATTACCCAAAAACCAATATTTGAGACAAGTGTTGACTATGCAACCCACTATACTATATTTAGGCCTCTTGAGTTCTATCATTTGGCATACATTTCGAGCTGCAATATTATACAGTTTTAACTGAGACTACATAATTGTACAAAATTCGGTCATTTTCGGGCATCGGTACGGGCCTTGGTATTTCACTCGACTTTTCTACAGCAGGTTCTTGGGCCAATTTTGTTTCAATAAAAATTTTGAGCCCGATATGGTCATTTTATTGAGAAATTCAGATGTATAACCCATACGAATTTGATTTTTCGTACAAAAAAAAATCGGAGTTGTTCAGGATTTCAAATGAAAATTTGCCCAGAAATATCTCATATATAAAATTGCTCAACACGACAAGCAGTGTAACATGCTTGAAAGTGCAACGTAATCAGAAATGTAGCTTCCAATTGTAGACTATTACCAATTCCAATTGTAAACTATTACCATTATTTCAAGTTGCGCCACTTTTCCGAGCTGTGTGTGCAATAAATCAATGACATAAAGTTTGAAGTACCTAGTAAAATAAATCGTAGAACCCTTAATTTTTCATTCGAAATTTAATTATTCGTTAAATCTCTCACCAACAATTATGAATTTCCTGCAATTTGTTCTCATTGCCATTAGTTCATGAGCAACATTTTATAACAAAAAAAAAAAAAATAAAAATAAACAAAAAGATGACTCGTAGAACAAACGTGAGAACGCATCCCCATATTTATATGCTAAGAAAAAGTTATATGAATCCGATTTGTTGTAACAAAATGAAAATAAACAAAAAAAAACACTGAAGATGATTTTTCTTACTGCTGTTATAGAGTATAAGAATTATTTTCTTTTAAATAATGTTTTTCTGGGCTTACCCTCCTTAAAAGTTAGCTTAAGGGGCTATGCACAGTTGGATAGGCAAAAAAGCGCAATTTTTTAAGAATTTTTTTTTTCATAAAAATATTGACTTTCAAAGTGCTGCAGCCAATTTCCGAGCGCCATCTTAAAAAAAAAAAAATTGTTTTGCGGAGAACACGATATCTCTGAACTGTTTATGAGAAATGAAATAAATATTGAAGATATAAGTAGTTAAAATAAATTAAAATCCAGTATGCACTTAATCGCCAGAACAAGCGAAATATTTATTTGCTCAAAACAGCGGTTTTTCAAAAAAAAAAAATGTTAATTTTCATTCCCAATTTCTTCCCAATTCCCATTCACAAAAAAAAAAAATTTCGTGACCCAGTGGGTAGACCGCACTATTCCTACATATTCCCGCTATCACTCCCTTAACAACACCCAGGGATCCGAAATTTAAATTTGTATACATAGTGGAAATGGACGTGCTTAACCGAAAATACTCAAACCAAAAATGATAACAAAAAATAATTTCGACGCTTCCAAAGCCCCCTAGCGCCGCTTAACTTTCGCTAGAAAGAGGTTGAAACTTCAATTTTCATGCAAAATTGAGTTGGTTGCACATTTCTATGTTTTTTGGGACGCTGTAACTGAAAATGACAATGATCTGAAATGATCGCATCGACAAAGTCTATAAATAAGTACTAAAAAAATATTGTTTCAGAGCTTGTGTCCAAATTTGACCTTAATCGGTTTGGCTGTTCTCGAGTTATATTGCTCACCATTTCAAAAACATAATTTTGAGAAAGTTGCATTTCAAAACAGTTTCATACCGTAGCAATTTTTCTTTACAAATATGCCTGAAACTTCTAAAATGCAGGTCGGATCACCATAAAATATTTTTTGGGTATTCTCAAGATTATGTATTTCAAGGATATGCCAAAAAAATAAGTTTCGACTTTTTTAAAGTTCTAACTGGGCATAACCCCTTAGGCTGATTTCTTCAATTTTCGTTACCAATTGCATGGGAACGCAAATTCGATAACATTTTTAAAAATTCCGGTTTCAGACTCAGAGTTAAAAAATCTACAGTAAATTGGTTTGAATGTCGAACTAAATTAAACCTTGTACCAGCGCCTTTTGTATATGGAGTCTTAAAGTTTTAAATCAGCCAATCAGCTCGATGCTCTCCAAAATTTTTCTAATTTTTCAAAAATTTTTGAGTTTTTCAACATTCTTCAACATTTATTTAATCGTTCAATATTTCAAGCCTTTTTTGAATTGAAAAATGTTGATGAATGAAGATGCATCGGCTTTATGTTCGAAATAATTCCATGCGATAAGATTTGAACAACCTTTCACCGTTTGAATGTTTCTATATGCTATAATTTTGAGCAAAAATAGTGATTTTGGACGAAAAATGTGATTTTCAGATTTAAGCGAGTAATATTAATTTAAACTTGCAATAATAACCTTTTATTTTCAAAACTAGAGATGGTCGTTAAAAATTTTAAAAGCATGAAAAGTGCGTCAAATCTGCTCAAATCGAAAATTTCGGGCATGAAATCGATATGTTTTCAACTGTTATACAACATTGGTCTTAACATAATTTTTTGCTTGTGGCTTACTTTCCGAGTAATTGAGTGAAACTGTTTTCGTCGGCCTCTCATAATCAGAGCCATCACGATTCTGGCGACTAACGTTTATTTTATTATCAGTCTTAGTTCAAAAGGGGACGAAATGACTTTCAAAAATGCAACGATGCCTCCCGGACTATTGCTTTGATGAAGCTTCCATATTAGCTACATATATAACAGTATTCCCAGTGGTTCCATTTTTAGAGTTGAGCGAAAAATGTTTAAAAAAACTAGCCATATACATGAACACCGCTGTCACACATGTACTTACCGTTGGGAATGACGAAAAATGGGTTAATATTGCGTTACGTCACATTTATGTTACATTTGAAAACTCATCATATTGCCATATTGTCCACTAAGCGTTAAACATGATTTAACAAAATAGACTATGTCCATATGTTAAACGTGTGGAATAAGTGGAAAAATGTTGAAAAATCGAAAAGTGTCGTGTGAGCTTAAGGCTACCAATGTCAAAAAAGAAATTTCGCCCAAAAAGTAATGGCAAAATATCACAAAAATAAAATAACGATAAACTAACGAACTATTTTCATTTTCTGGCAACCTTGGATCAAACATGTTGGAATCAATCTGAGCTGCAACAAAACAAAACAACGAATCCAAAAAAAGTTAGTTGAATATCACAACTAAACAGTAGAAAACAGCTGTTTGCTGATGTGATATCTAAGTCTCCAAGCAGAGATGCCAACTATTTAATTAATCTTAATGTTTTTAACTCAGTTTTTTTTTTTTTTTTTGTAAATACACAGCAACAACAACTGATTAAGTTTGAATGAAGAAAAAATATTCAAAGTGATTTGAAGCGTGAGATGTAGGGAGGTTGGCAAGAATAATATTTTTCAAGATATGTGGATGAAGGAAAAGTTCAAAGTCGTTTAAAAAAACTTTCAGGTATGGTAATGATCCATTCACTGAGATAGAACAATAATGGAACGCTCTATCACCGGCAGATATAAACAAACTTATTAAGTAAATATCCAAAAGATGTCATGCGGTCATCAGCAACAATGGGCACCGAACCATAATTTCAGTTGCAAAGCATTTGAGCGGTACTATATAAGCTCTTGAAAAAAAAAATAGTACTCTTGGAAGCGTCAAAGCAAGAACTTGCATCCAACTTGAACAGCACTTAACCATATCATGCTCCTGTAAAGAGGGCTGCTCTACTGCGCAATTCTACGGTTTAATACCCGCTGTGAAATGTACAGAATTTTGCAGACTTTATGAAGGAAAGAGTAGAGTAGAGTTTTACGCCAGAACTTTTCTTTGGAGATTAATGGATACTTAGATGATGAAACTCTCTTTTTTTTTGTAATGAGGATTGCATATTACAGCATTATTGAATAATGTTTGTGTTTTTCTTTTCCTCTATTACTCTTCTTATTGTACATTAGTCCTGAATTTTCGAGAGAAAGTCAATTTTTCCTCTTCACGGTTTTGTTCTAGTACTTAGATTTTTGATTTTATTCGACTCTGCATATAAAACAACAACATTCCACTCTTTTACTTTTGAGAGACTAAATTTTCTTCTTCTTTTCACCCACATTCCACCCTTTTACTTTTGAGAGACTAAATTTTTTTCTTCTTTTCACCACAAAATCTAAAATTTCTACATTTAATCTTCGCTGGCTTAAAAAGCAGACTCTTTTGTTTGCTAAGTTGGCCAAGTATCTGCTCCAATGCTCAATTGGGAAGATAAATCGAACAGAGAAAGCTTGCAAAGTTTGGTATGCCTTCAAAAATGTGGAGAATTCCATCAAAAGTGATACTTTGGATGATCACAGCTATAGTACATCTATTCATCATTTATTATTCCTTCGTTTGGTGGGCGGTCATTGGCAAACCTAACAACCAGAAAAATCTAGAAAGTGCAACGGACTGTTTATCTTATTGCGAAGGTGCCATTGATTTTATGTCCCACAACAGCCCTCAGTGTACTTTTATGAGACAAACAATGAAACAGCTGCTTCTCGCAGTGCGATCAGGCTCAAAAATATGGTTGGCGCAATCTGGTCGGTCTAGCTCCCTCTAAAATTAAAATTTTTGCATTTAAAAATAATTATATTTCGTGTCGATTCAACCTTAACAAGTTAACTTACTTAGTAGAACTCTACTTTAATATATATAACTAATATATACTTGTTTTGCATAAGAAGGTCTTCTAAATAAAACAAGGAAATTTCTATGTATGCATGGGTTTCTTAGAATACACTCTCCTAAAATAAATCCTGGATCCATCACTGAATTTTGACACAACTCTATTCTGGGAGACGATTAGACAGATTAAATTTTCATATCCTCCAACAGACTTCATTTGCCATTTACTCAGATAATTTAGCTAAATTGTTTTGTGAGTTCTCCCGAGAGAGCCTATAGGGAAGACGATATACTTAATTATATTTTTGGAACTGCCGAATATACTGAAGACTCAAAAATTGACAGTAAAGTGGATGCGCGTAGGTCTAAACAAAAGATTCTGAACCATATCAAGCTTTCGCTTACCTTGTTCAACCAGCGTCTTTTAGGCGGAAATGTTTGCCATTCTCGAATTTTTTAGGTATATAAGGAAACTTTTAAGTTGCTCTTATAATAAATTTTATTTTGTAAAAACGTTGCTTATTATCTGAAAGTATTTTTTGTAATAATCATAATTTTTAAAAAGTTTAGTTAAAATGAAATTTTTAATATACGAAATTTTACAACATTTGCAATAATTTGTACTACAAATAAATAAAATCGATACCGGAAAGTTGACAATTTTCTGTGACAGTCAGGTCGTTATCAAAGCATTGCTAAAATCCAAGTTAGTTAAAAATTGCAGTAAAGAATTAGTCAGACTTGGGCTCAAATCCATCTTATTTAGGTTTCAGGCCATGGTATATCGAGGAAAACGAAAAGGTTTCAAGACATGGCTCCTTCTTAAAGAAAACGATTCAAAGTGCATACATACTCCACTAGCTCTACACATGAAGTATTTCACTTTTCATATACGAGGCGAACATAAATTGAAAAGCTTCATGTCTTGTAAGAGATACAGAGCCATCTGTCACTCATTTAACAGTTCGAAAACCAACGATTTACTATTCTATGGCCGTATTGATATGGCAAGAGTCACCGCGACTTTCACTAGGATACTAGGCAAGCGTGCTAACAGACTAGATATTCTGCTCAAACTCTGCTGTCGCAGTTGTATGTAGGTGAACGAGAAAGAATTTCTCACTGCCTTTCCCTAGTCAGAATGAGGCTAATAATCCCTGTGGAAACTCTTTTTTTAAATAACTCAATGAAATTGATGAATCACCTAAGTAGTACTAAAGATTCTGTTATTATTATCAGTTAGGAAATTACATTTTTTGACAATCGCTTGTACCAGACTTTCAGACCTCATGATTGTGTAGGCGTCTTAAAATATAACGTACGTATCGCTTTATATTGGATATTATATTAGAGCTGCATGCTTGATCGAGCAAATTGCTTTTCATAAATATAGTAGCCCGCTAGTACTATACAGTTTACAGTTTAAAAACATTTGACTTTGTTTTTTTTCTTTAAGTCATGCTTATGAATGTAAAAATGTAGCTGTAGAAATACCTATATGTGGTATTGATATAGCACAATCGGTACAATTTAAGGCTTTCAGATTTCTAAGCTGCTACTTTAACCTAACTAAATTTTGCATCGCCAAAAACCAATTTTCAAACTCAAAAACCAATTTTCAAACTCAAATACCAATTTTGAGCCCCCACTCATAAGGCACTCTACGTATTCTAAAACTGCATTGTGAGTAGCAGCTATAATTAAATTTTCGTTAATGTACCATATTGGCCAAAAAATATGAAAAATAAATTTATTTTATTTTATTAAAAATTTAATTTGCAAATTTAATTTTCAAAAGTGTTGGCAACTCTGCGCCCATATTGCAACCAACTTATTACAGTGAACATGTTGTAAGTAACCGTTGTTGGTTCGCTGGTTGCTCCGTTTGCCGTCGTTGGTTGGCTGAAGGTACGAATTTGCGATTGCGATCGCAACTGTGACTGCGATTTGATATGCGATCAATTGCACGATCGAACGTAGCGTGAAGCGTGGAGCAGCAAAACGCTTAGCCTAATAAGTGGGAACACGTTGTTAATCAGTAGTAATTCGTGGTTTCATTCAGCTACTTTAAATTGTTCAAATAATATATATACATACATATATATATTTTATATCAATTTTTTGTTGATTTTTGAATTACGTATGAACTCTTTGAAAAAAGTATTATTTAATGTTAATAATAATTTGGCCGCTTCAATAGACATTTAGTTTTTTGTAAATTTAAATAAGTTCATAAAAAAACAAGCTCAAATCAAAACAATTTAAATACACAACATAAAACAAAAATAAAAAAAATAAAAACATAAACAAATAAAAGTGAAAATAAATTAAAAAGTTAAGTGTTATAATTGAAAACTTTGACTTTTTCAATGTCAAAGCGAAAATTGACAGCTGTCAGTTTCAATTGTCAAAATGTGCTCAACTGAATCATTTGCTGCAACATGGCCTAAAACGGTTAAAAATCTCTATGATTTAATATAAATGTGAATAGAAAATCCTTTAAGTTTTTAACAAATATCTACATACAGATATGTGCAAAGCTACATGTATGGTGTTTTAAAGACCAAACGAAAGGAGCAGAAGCTTGTAGCCTTTACGGTTTTTTTGTTTTTTTATTTTTGTGTGTGGGTAGTTCGCCTTAAGTCAGTTCAATATTGCGCTACAATTTTTAAAAATTTTTCAAAAATAGTAGCATCATTTTTGAAAATATTATTTATTGTCTCTATAAATATCAATACTACAAAAAAAAAGTTGTATGGAAAGTATAGAAACTGTTTAGTTTTTTAGCTTCTCGGTATATAAGTGCATATATCCCAAATTATATTTTGAGTCAAACTTGAAAATTTGCCAAAACTCTAATGTCGGCATTACGAATTTTTTGTCTTTTTTTTTAATTATATACCAGCAATAAAAATGTTATCTTAACAAGTTTTTTGCTGTGTTTTTGAAATACATAATATATTTCAAAAGCTTAACAAAAAAAAAAAAAAAAAAAAAATAGAAAGTATAGATTTTTTATAATTTTCATGCATTTTTTGGTGCAAGAAATTGAAAATAACGATATTTTAGTTTTGGCCAATTTGTAAGTTCTACTTAAATTATCATTCAGCGTATAAAAGTTTAAATAAATTATTTAAAAATTTTTACATTTCGAGAATTTTGTTGCTCACACAAAATAAAAATTAAATAACATTCGTAATTGATAAAAAATAAAAAAAATATTTTTTAGCTGTCCATCAACTCAATGAAAAAAGTTGTCAGGAATTAGTTGCTCTTTCGAAAATATTTTATTTATATTGAAATCTGCACAAAAAAACCGTAAAATTCGTGTTGAAATTAAAATGTGAGCTACTGCCATCTATTTTTGCTCAGCTTTTGAAACATATTGATATTATTTTGTAATGAAAATTTTGCAAAAACTCAGAAAAATAGAGCTCATTGCGATACCATTTTGGGGTGTTTTTTTTTTTTTTTTTAATGCAAATTAAAAACAAAATATAAAATTAAAGTTACCGAAATCCGAGCTTAGATCGATGTTCAAGCTTAACTCAAAATATCCTTTACCCTATAGAAGATAACAACATTTTTATACGAAGTACTAAATAAATTTACATATATGGGGCATGCGATGTTAAATCAGACAGCATTGTGCTTTGCATCTCTGATTTTTTTCCTCAAGTAACTGCCCAAACAGCATATAATTCACTTAAGATTAGACCGATTTTCAAGCTTAACTCATAAATCCTTTACGCTATAGCAGATAAGCAACATTTGTTTTACGTAGTATTTAATAAATTTATATATATGGGGCATGCGATGTTAAATCAGGCAGCATTTTGCATTTCTGATTTTTTTTTTTGCCTTAAGTAACTGCCCAAACGGCATTTTTTGTGTTGCCTCGCGTTTGTAATGCCCCAAAAGTAGATTTGAATGGTCCTTAGCTATATGGCAAAAAAAATAAATAACGATATTTGATAGAGTGTTTCAACCACTTGAGTGCATATAAATCACTTAGGGACTTTCGTTATAAATATTAATATTAACATGTAAAGTCCGAAGCTCAGAATTTTTTGAAAAAATATTTTAAAAAACTCACTTTTTGAACGAAGCAACAGTGAATATGAAATATTTCATTATGTGCTAAAAAGAACTGATATTTAATAAGCAAAGATACATTTTTTGTATCTCATGTCGTTTCCGAGTTATGTATGTATTTGATTCCAAATTTACGGTTTAGAATTTTTTTTTTTTTGAACATTTTTCACACAAATTTAAAATTTTGTTTTCAAAGTTTTTAAGTGCTTCAAGTTATTTTTATAACCTTTCAAATGCGCTATTAATTATTGATATAAAGCTGGGATACAATAAAACTGTCATAACTCAACTAAATTTCTTAGTTTTTCTGCAAATATGTCATTTAAGATCAAGTTTTTTTACTCTGTGGCATTGGCTTAAAATCGATTTTGAATTGAACTAATTGTTACTAATTTTAATTTAAGAATTAAAATTTCAATTTTTGATTTTTTCAAATTTATTGATATGCATATGCCTGAAATCATTGCAGAATTTTAAAGCTTTTGGAAAATTTTATTCAAAGAGACCCTGCAATGAATGCTGTATTTTCAGTGAGATCTTAAATATTACACTTTTTTAAAAAAAAATTGAGTACCACCCTAAGTAAATTCAAAGGGACATTGCATTGAATATTGTATTTTCAGTGAAGTCTTAAATATTATAGCTAAATATTTTTAAGTCATAATTTTAATAAAATTTGATGACCACCCTTGCATTGAATGTTGTATTTTCAGTGCAGTCTTAAATATTATAGCTAAATATTTTTAAGTCATTATTTTCATAAAAATTTGAGGTCCACTCCAAAAATATTCCAACGGACCTTGCATTGAATGTTGTATTTTCAGTGAGGTCTTAAATATTATAGCTAAATATCTTCAAGCCATATTTTTGATAGATATTTGAGGACCACCCTAAAAATATTCCAAGGGGCCTTGCATTGGATGCTGTATTTTCAGTGAAGTCTTAAATATTATAGCTAAATATTTTTAAGACATAGTTTTAATAAAGGGACATTGCATTGAATGTTGTATTTTCGGTGAGGTCTTAAATATTATAGCTAAATATTTTGAAGCCAGTTTTTAAAAAAAAAAATTGAGGACCACCCTAAAAATATTTCAAGGAACCCTGCATTGAATGCTGTATTTTTAGTGAGGTCTTATATATTATAGCTAAATATTTTTAAGCCATATTTTTCATAAAAATTTGAGAACCACCCTAAAAATATTCGAACGGACATTGCATTGAATTTTGTATTTTCAGTGAGGTCTTAAATGTTATAGCTAAATGTTTTTAAGCCATAATTTTTATAAAAATTTGAGGACCACCCTAAAAATATTCCAAGGGACCCTGCATTGAATGTTGTATTTTCAGTGAAGTCTTAAATATTATAGCTAAATATTTTTAAGCCACATTATTAAAAAAAAATTTGATGACCACCCTAAAAATATTAAATTTAGAACCACACTTCATCTGCATTCAAGTTTTGTTTAAAATTGATATTTTTAGTGGAAGACTTAGTTTCAGCAGTTCTCGCACCTCTAGCTCATTCTGATCAGAAGAGTTGTCACTTTCATCAAGGATTGATAAGTGATAAAGTATTTTACCACAAAATAATAAATTAAGGAGAACTACAACAGGGCGTAAGAGCGCCCTGTACGGTTGAACAGCTCGAACACCCCGCGAGCCGGCACTGATGATGGTTCTTCATCTGCTTATTGCAGGACATTCACATTACATTTGCTCTAGCGTTTCATTCTCGATGGCATCAAGTCTTCAATCAAATGGCTCAATTTCTCTTTAGACAGTCACTGTGGTTATCATGTGCTATTTAGTAGCCAAAACGTGAATATCTTTCATACAAAGCTCTTGTGTCTATGCATCATTTTGCTTGTCTTCAATGTTTGTAGTTATTCCAGTGGGAACTGAATTTGATTTCCTTCCAATTTCTGCTCAAATCTGCCTTGTGGCGGCAGAAAGCATCAGATCTTCGCTGTGTTGCTTTTTCTTATGTGAAAATCTTTACTAGCGGGTTTTTACAGAAGCAAAGTTTTTTTTTGAGCTTTCTTTCATGTTCATTTAGCTTCCTCCAGCTTAACGTTCTGTCGTGAATTTCAGCTAAGTAAGCTTAAAAATTACTTCGCAGCGTGCTGAAGGAAAAGCAAAGCGAAATCGTTCAGCAGAGTATTCTGAACTTGAAAAATCTCTGTCAGCTTGGATAGGGCAATTACGAAGTAAAAACATTCCAATGAGAGAGGTCCTATAATGAAAGAAAAGGCTCAAGAATTCGCTATCAGGCACGATATTGATGGTTGGTATAGCAGCAGTGGCTGGCTAGAAGGCTTCCAGAAAGTTAAGTTTCGAAAAATATTTGTGGAGAAAGCAATTTCAGCACAACATCGTATGTGATCGGTGGTTTAAAGACCTTCCAGCTTTGTTACAAGATTATACTTCAGATGATATCTTCAATGCAGACAAAGCAGGTTTATTCTACAAGTGGCTTCCTGACAAAACTTCACTTTTAAAAGTCAGCCATGTCATGGTGGGAAACTTAGCAAAGTTCGGTTTACAGCGGTTGATTTAAGAAAGTTTAATTTTGCTTAATTTTTTTAACGAAAATCAAAGCGTTGTATTCAAGCGAAATGCTGCTTAAGCTAAAAGTTTTTTAAGCGTAAGCGCAGAACTTAAGCTGCGGCTATTTTGTACACGTGATAGTTCGTTTCGCAGTTGCTCATAGTCAATATAGCTGCAATTATGCTTAAGCTATTCTTTGAAAGTTTTTTTCTTTGGAAAATGTAATTTCTGTACTTGACCGGGTTTTTAACGGCTCATATGGCGTATCGTTGAAATCTACTCCTAAAACCAGCAGCGCTTTTGTATGACTTGTTATGCTCTGCGAACTTCTCTGCTTGGGCGGCAAACGCTTACATATTCTAAGAACTAAATTGAAAAATCTCGGAAAATTCCCACTTGTCAGTTAGCTAAAATGTAAACTTTTTTATAACTGATAATGAATAAAAATGACTAGTTTTTAACAAACAAGCATTTAATTTTATTACCATAAAGAAGTACTCGTATACTGATTTTATCTTAACTCATCGTATGTATGTACTGTTTTTTTAGTTAGTAAATAACTTACAGTTTATATATAGAAAAAAAAAACAAAAAAACTTTGTTGATTCCTGAATATAATTAAAAGTATGATGAACTACTAAGGACAGCATCTTTGGCCTTGTTATAAAATGAAATACCCTACACTCAGCGTTAAAGTTATAAATTTTTATATAAAATTATTAGGTGCGCAACTAAGTAAATTCTCGCTGTTTTTTATACCCTACACAGAGGGTATATTCACTTTGTCATTCCGTTTGTAACGCATAGAAGGGGGCGTGGCAGGTATGGAAAAGTATATATATTCTTGATCAGCGTCAACACCTGAGTCGATATAGCTATGTCCGTCTGTCTGTCTGTCTGTCTGTCTGTCCGTCTGTGTGTCTGTCTGTTGAAATCAGGTTTACGCAAAAACTAAGCAAGCTAATTCAATGAAATTTGGCACACAGCTCACATCTTCTTGCAAGCTGCTAGCATATAAAAATGAGCGAAATCGGTTCACAGCCACGCCTTCCGCCCATACTCTATGTAAATATACCCAAGTCCATTTTGAAAAAAAGTTGCTGCGATTTTGATGAAACTTTGTGATTTGGTGAAGATGAAAACAAAATTAAGATAAGGCTAGGTTCGAAGTTTGCAAAGGTTCTTAAAGGGGCGTGGCACATCCCTAAATTTTAACTTTTATAACGCCGTAGCTCGTAAACCGTGCAAGATGAAATTTGGTACACGAATACAGATCTTATACATCTTGAATTGCGCATAAAGTGGGCGGAATTGTAAAAGTGGGCGTGGCACTTTTTTAGTAATTGAAAATTTGGATTTCGTATAACTCCAAATTGGCACATACGATTTTCATATAAATTTTAGGGATGATACCACTGAAAGCAGTCGTCAATACAAGTTTATGCAATATTCAGAAAAATTTTGTTGAAGGGCGTGGCACAGCCTACAATATTTATAAACGTTATAAAAAGAGAACTAACAACGCAATTGCTATGAAATTTAATATGGCAGATGTACTCGCTAAAAGGTGTCTACTTGCATAATTTTGATACAATAGTGCCGGTGGGTGTGGCACCTCCCATATAAGCAAAATACGTTTACTGCTATAGATAGTGTGCTATGAGAGTAATTTTCATAAAATTTTGTGTAGAGGTGTCGGTTACTATAAGCTTTGAAATTCAATGAAACTTGACAAGATTGCATCAGTGGGCGTGGCACCTCCCTCATTAACATAAAGTTGTAAGTGATATTTTATGTGAACTATTGGTGCAATTGATCTGATATTTGAAGTAAGTGGTTTACTGGATATTAGGTACATATGAGTCAAAAGCGTTTGAAATAGCAACAGTGGGCGTGGCCCCTTTTGGCACAAAATCAGTCATTTTCGAGTGACCACAAACAGACTATGAAAACACAAAATCTTAAAAGTGTCAAATCGGTTTTTTTACCATATGCTTAGGCTAGATTAATAACGTTTCGATATGAACCAAATCGAGCAGCTCTTACCGCTAGCGCCATCTATTGACTAACAGCGAAAACATAATTGTGAACCTAATTAAATATTTTTTTTTAAATGCATGGAAGCTATCATACCACTTGAATTTTATACTTAAATAGCGCTCAGTATAATCATTTTAAAATTTATGGGAGCTGCCACGCCTACTGCTCAAAATGCGCCCTACTTAGTTTAGCGCAGTTTTTTATATTTTTGTGAAATACTTAACTTAATAACGCTGTCAGTATACCATTCAAAAGTTGTTATCTTCTATTCGGCCCCATTACCAAAATTTGTAGAAATTTCGCCCAGAACTTGTACGCATCAACCCTGTTATTTATGTGAAATATTGTTGCATGAAATCTCAGTATAGCGTTTTCACTATTATTTGCATGCTATGTAGGCGTGTTCGTAAGCCAATTTCAGCCACTTTCGTTTACGATATAGCCAATTTCATTCATATTTCCATAATCGTGATTTCAGCGTCTCAGTAGATGGCTGTTATCATGAATATATATAAAGTTTTCTATAACTGCGAAGCTCTCTTTGTGCAAAACATATGGAACGATAAAATTTATATATATCTACACTGTATGTATTGCATTAAAAGCAATCAGTTTTGCGTGTTAGAAATGCAATAGACGATATCTGATTTTATCTGCAGTCTAATGAATTTCAAATTTATTACATACAAACTAACAAATGTACCTACAAATTTAATAAACTCAACAAAATACAGCTGTACTTATTTAATGCTTTGATGTTGTTGATTGACACAAGTGTTACTTAGAATTTTTTTTTTTTTATTTTTGCTCACGTTTTTATAAAGTCAAACCAAGGCGAGCGTCTACAGTGCGCCCTTATATACAGTGAGCTATGTTAGGGCATGATCACGACGAAAACTATTTTTGCAGAATTTTCATGAGCTCGTAGAATAAGCAATAAGCAGTTGAAAACTTAGTACGATTTCTTCAAAAAACAAAAAGTGCTCCATTTCCAGCAGCAATCTTTGATTACAAAGATGTTGCTCTGTCTTTTCCGATAAGTTTGACTTCGTCAAAGTCCCTCTGTAAAACAGTTTTACTAATATGGAAGCCGCCTTTGCTATATATACCAAGCTCATTCCTCTGCTGTCATTATCAAACTATGCTTAGAAACTTCCATAGACCAAACGGAATATATGTTCCAAATGCTATCCAGACATCAAAAATTTCGACGTTTCTCATATGGAATTTGCCCGTAAAGTTAACATATTCACCAAGTTTCATTCATTTGCGTTGATGACATAATGAACTCCAAATATCTTTTATATGAAGATGCAGGTCACCACTTATTTTTTCCAAACCAAACTATGCTAAAAACATTTCACAGATCATAAGAAATATATGTACCAACAACATTTCCAGAAAAGTTGGTGATCTTTACCAACATATGCTTATAAAAAGACCTTGGCAAAATACCCTTCTTGACGTGAGCATCAGCAGAAGCGCCGACATCGATTCTCCGTATCACTTTGCTTCAGCTCAAGATCTGCGAAACAGCCAAAAACTTGGCCTTGCATCAGCTCAAGGAAGCTTATCTTCAGGAAAACTTCAACGAAAAGGTAAAAAGGCTCAGCGTCACTAAAATCCAGAGCTCAATTGAATTTATGTAAAAAAGAAAACTATCAAGTCTTTATAACAGCTAGTGAGTGATGGCTTTTCCCACGGAGCAAAAAATTCTGTATAAATAATGAAATGATAAGAAAGCCCTTAATAAGAAAATAAAGTCCAAACAATCTCGCAGCAATAGCTTAACAAGCAACAGAAATCAAAGACCTTCCCACTATTTATGTAATAACACGTAAGATAGCAGCAAGATATTAAGACAAAAACGTTCAATCAAAAGCAAAATTGGAGCCTATTAACTGCTACAGAGACCAGTGGTTATCACTAAGCCAAATGCATCATGATGTTGTGAATTCCATGCAGTATCTTGAAAATAGTCCTACTCACCAGTGACGGCGAAAAAGTAGAACCGCTTATCTGCAAACAACAGGCAGCTTTTCACCCGAACAGCTCGTATATTGATCAAATTAATAACCTTCGTGTTATTGTGTAGCATATAGCTGAGTGGCAGACTTCATTACCTTTAGCCTTCATTGACTACACTGGCACCAACGGCAATCGGGTCAAATCGATGGCTTTAAGTGTAGCGTATTACATAGTGGGAAACTTTTTAATCCAGTGATCTTCAAAGTGTGGAGCGCGCCTCACCAGGGAGGCGCGACAAGATTTGGTGACATGCGTGAGGCGAGCGGATAATGTTTTATCCCCTGCGAATGTGGCACATAACTGAGTGGCAGACTTCTTTACCTTTAACCTTTATCGACCACACTAACACTTTTGAATCGGGTCAAATCGATGGCTTAAAGCTTAGAGTTCTACATAGCGGGAAACTTACTAACCCAGTGATTTTCAAAGTGTGGGGGGCGTGCCTCACTAGGGAGGCACAACAAGCGCGTACCAGCTCTCCTACATTCCAGTATCGTTGGTCTGCGCGTCCGTGTATTTTGACATAAAAATAAACAAACGTCTTGCTATAGTACAGTGGTGTGCAAATTAATGCAAACAAAGTTTGGTTTTTTTGAAAAATACTCCATTTTCCTGTATTACATCATATACTCGATTCGACATTGATTCTACTAAATTTTAGTAGATTTTATCTATAATTTTCGGGTCGTTCCATGTGTTATTGATGGAGGTCTCCAGTACCTGTGGAGTGCTGGAGCTCAGCTTTTTTAATTTTGTCTTCATAAACGGCCATAAATTCTCAAAGAAGTTGGTGAAGGTTGATTTTCGCACTCATTAATTATTCTGGTTGTATTTTAAAAATATATAGCGAACCCACTGCCTTCAGCTTTTTTGGACCGAAAGGGGCGTGACAAAAAAGACTTTGAAAACTACTGTTCTAATCCATGAAGGTACATATCTGCTATCACCAATCTTGTTTCTGATAGTACTGAACGATCTTATCGAAAGTAGAAGTGCTGAAAATCAACATTAGTCAAACAAAAGTATTTTCATCTGTCCAACTAGTGCTTCATGTTAGGCAAATAAATCATAGAAAGAAATTATTTGTGCAGCATTATTCGACCTTTTCCACAAATTTCGAGTTTTTTGACTTTTTCAACTTTTTCAATATTTTTCAACTGTTTTGTGTTTTTTACTCAATTTTGAGCACTCAGCGGCCTTTGAGCTGTTACGAACGTTAAAATTATGAATTTATCACTCAAACTCTGCAGTGCTGCGTTTATTTGGCTGCGAGTCGTAGTAAATATATTTAAGAATGCTCTCTCTCTCTTGTGTACTGCATCCAAAAAGTGGCGTCACTTTACCAAATCTTGGGGGGGGGGGGCGAGAATTATACCACACCACTATTAGATGGGTTTTTTGAATTAATGTATTGAATAATACCTAGTATCAGATCTTTCGGGGGGGGGGCGCAATGCCCTCCCCAGCCTTACTGAATTGACGTCACTGCTTACTTCAAAGCAAAGTCGCACCAAGCTTCTGAGTGATATTTTTAGTCTTCATTTCCAATATTTAACAATGACGGTTTTGCTTGTTTTAAAGTTAAGAAGTTCAGAGGCCTTATAGCTGTAGTAACAGAGCTCCACTGCTAATATACCACGGTCAGTATTAATATCCTAAAGCTCCTTGAGGAGAGTAAAGACTGAAAATATACACATGGCAATCCCACGAACCTAGCAAATGTCGGACCTAGAGTAGATGGCTTCTCTGAACACGGCAGTGTTAACTTCCAATTGCATTTCTTGTAAAAAGAGTTAATGGAATCAACAAACCCATTTGCTCCAGGGAATGTCTGACACACTACTTGCTGGTTAATGTCTGACCCAGCTATTGTGATAAAATTCACAGTAAAAATCATTTTGTAATACTTCACTCATGGTTGGTACGTAGCACTAAGGGCGGGGTAGGGTTTTAAATTAAATTTAAATTTTATTACATATTATTGTACAACTTTTAAAGTATGTCAGAAAAAGAAAAATATTGATAAATAAGCCGGTGACGGTGAATCTCCAGAGGCGCCTCGAAAAAAAGTGGTCTTGCGGTGAACATTATAACTCGTTACCGGATTATCTGAAACAAAAAAATTTAAAGGTGATGTATTTCTCGAGGTAATCAACAAGAGTTTTTTTTTTTTTTTTATAGCACTTCGAAGTGAAAAACGCGATTTTAGCTCAAAAAATCGCGGTTAATTTGTTATTAAAAAATAGAAAAAGATGAAAAACAAAACTCTTGCAGATTAGCTGTCGATTTATGTGAAGAAGTAATGTTCAAATTTTCAAAAGGATCGGTTCAGTAGATTTTGAGTTCTGATGTTCCCGAACTTCAAAAAAGACGTTTTCGGGGAAATCGATTTAAAGTTTGTTACACGTGGTATTATCAGTTATTACGGCGGGTCGTTTGAAACGCTGTAACTCCGTTAGTCTTACTCGGATTGACTTCAAATTTGTACATAATATTCTCGACATATTGTTCATTCAGAAAAAAAATGAAAAAAAAAAAAATGAAAAAAAAATTATTTTAAAACCTTACCCCGCCCCTAAGGAAGGGTTTTCAAAACATAATTTGAAAAGGTAGCAGCTCTAGCAATGTACTTGGATCTGTTTTCTACCATTGGATCACATTTCTCCCAAATTATTCATGATTACAAACGCGTGCTAAACTTTTTTACTATTTAAGTTTTGATGTCTAAGGTCTAAGTCAGCTAAAATTTCACTTTCAAACAGTGGCGTCAATTCAGTAGAGCTGGGCCCCCCCCCCAAGGATCTGATACTAGGTATTATTCAATACATTAATTTAATAAACCCATCTAAAAGTGGTGAAAATATATTTCTCGCTCCTTTGCCCCCCCTCCCCCACAAGATTTGATGAAGTAACACCACTGCTTTCAAATTTAGAGAACAAATCAATTCTTAAGACCACTCCGCATGAAAACTCTTTGTTATTTGCTGATATCTTAGTTTTTTTGTTTTGTATCAGAAAAGAATATTGGTTCATAACTCTTACGAAAATTACTGAGCTGTAATATCCCTATCATTTGAGTTTTTACTTAAACTTCTAAGCTTATGCCATAAAATAATTTTTAGCATTTTTTTTCAATATTTGTAGTTTGTTCATACGTTAATAATAAGTTGACTTACGTTATGACGTATATACGTAGGTTACATTAAACTATTGACTCCTATGGCGCTGCTTAAATGCTTTTTTGCTATATAATCAATTTTAGCTACGACCCCGACGATCAAATCAATATCGTTACACAAAATGTTAAGAAAGCCTCAATTTTCACAGATCGAATGGCAAATAAATCACCTGCAGCAGAAAAATAAAACTTTAAACAAAACTATGTCAGTCAAATGTTGGCATTTTCTGAGTTATTTTTATGATTTATAACTAAAATAAATTTAGTTATAAAAGCAAAACACAGCATTGAAACGTGTATGGCAAATTACTTAAAAAATAAAAATAGCTCAAACTGCAAATTATTACATTGAAAAAAAAAAAAAATAAAGAAATAAAAACCTAATTAAATATATTGCATATTGCATAATAAAAAAATAAGTTTGTTCCTGTCATTTTTAATAAAACATCGCCAAACTGCCGAAAATACGTTGCAAGCGGAAATTATCTTCAGAGGACAATTCAAAAAATATGCCAGTTTTTAACATCATTACACGCCGGCATACCAAGGTAAATATCACTTTAAGTGGTTTATAAATATTGTACTATTTCCAACCGTCACTCAACTTGTGAGTATCAATACGAAAGACAGTTTTTGCTATTTACACTAACTTTATCTAACATTCCCATCCCAGGAAAACCTATAACCGTTACAAAACTTAATATTTGACCGTTAAAATACGCGTAGTTTACCAGTTAATTTTCTAACAGCATAGGGATAAAATTAACCACATCTATCATATTCGTGTGATTAAGCATCCTGGCCTTGCCAATGGAATTTTTGCATAAAAAAAGTAATAAAAATTACGCAAGGGGGGAAAAACAGGAATGTCAAATTTGCCGTTTCATTTTATTTATTAATTATAATTAGCAGAATTTGTATACTTTCAATACTACACTTGAGCGAAATTTATTGGTACACTGAGAAAAGAGTATGGTTCCTTTAAATATATGTATCTGCTTGATAGATGTTTAAAATATTTGTTAGCTATCAACAAATTTTGGTAGTTATTACCATGTCCTTAGTTGAAATTTAAATTGTTGCTTATTGGGCCAAACGTTCTATTAGTTTGAGTCGATTGAAAAAATTTGTTTGGTTGAATATACATTTGTTAATCCTATTTTTATTTGATTTCACTACTCATTAACATGAAAACTTTGCAGTTCACAACATATTCAAGTAAAAAACTACTCAAGTATATAATGCTTGGCACGCAATTTAGGTATTTATGATTGTATATATACAAGCGACATCCTTTATAAGGATGTAACGATATTGGAAAAATCGTTTTGGTCATCGGTTTTTAGCACAAATCGATATTAATTAATATATACGTTTGCGAAAACAAAATATTTTTTTAGTCAAATAAATGATTTAGTAATTATTAACAATCGAATGATTGCTGCACCCACAATATTTGTTTCAACCAAAATATGATTTGGTAATTATTACCAAATATATAATTGATCAAGTAATATTATACAATTCACTGTAATATGTAATATTTAAATATATATCAAATATTTAATTCGCCTATATCAAATATACCATTTGTTAATTATTACCAAATTTTGTTATATGTAATTAAATTGTTTTCTCAGTGTACTTAATATGTCTAGTAGCGGAAAGTCTTCTGTTTGGTGATTTGTTTCTTTGATCAAAAATAAAAATCATATTTGACTTTGAATTTCAAATTTTCAATCAAGAGATCAAAAATACTCTTTTAAAAATTTTTCGATAAGTTTCGATTTTTATCGACTTAGTCTCCTGTTTGGTGTTTTCTTCGATCAAAAATAAAAATCATTTTTGACTTTCAATCAAGAGATCAAAAATACTGTTTTGCAATTTTTTCGATAAGTTTCGATTTTTATCGACTTACTGGATGCTCTTTGTAATTTTCCGATTTATGTATATTGATTATTTTTATAATTTTCGGCTTACGTACTACAGAGTTCGTGTTCGTGTTTTTCAATAAATTGCAACTTTATTATTCTTCGATAAGTTTTACATTTATCGACTTAATCGATAATTTTCAATAATTACAACTTTCTTCGATTTTCTTAATATATTTCACTAAGTGTCAAACCTTAAAAAATTTATCGTTTATCTATTTCTTTCGATAAGCTTCAGTATCTTTCGGTTTCAACACTTTTTATGTTTTTGGGTTGAGTTTCAACTTTTTCGATGTTTCTTGTTGTTCTTGTTATTGATGAGCGTAGTTCTCTAAGAACTTTTTTGCTAGAGTTTAGCTATCATTGATGTATGCTAAAAATTTAGATTTTTCGATGTTTTTCGATATTTTTTGACTACAGATAAAAAATTATCGGACGACAACGAAAAAGTCCTCGTTCGGTACTTATTGAAAAATATCACACCAACGAAAGTCAAAACTTATCAAAAAAGTCAAGCTTATACCAAAAAAATCGATACTTATAAAACGTCAAAATATCAGCTGTAAGCCAATACTCATCGAAAATCTTCATATTATTCGATAATAGTTAAAAACTCACGATAAAGTTGACAAAAGTCGAAAAACATCGAAAAATTTTAGCTAATCGAGAAATGCCAAAAAAATCGATACTTATAAAACGTCAAAATTTCAGCTTTAAGCCAATACTCATCGAAAATCTTCATATGCATTGATAGTAGCCAAAAACTCACGAAAAAGTTGACAAAAGTTGAGAAAAATTCATCGAAAAACATTGCATGAGTCGAAAATTATCGAAAAAAAACTCGAGAACTATCGAAAATTCAATAAAAGTCGCATCGAATAAATCTCTAAAAGCCGAAATTTATTGAAACAAGTCGAAATTATCGGAAAACACATCGTCGATAACTATCGAAAAACACCGAGAAATTCCAATTATATCGAATTGTCTTTAAAAGCATTAAAAAACTCGTAAACAGTCGAAAAGCATAAGAACCATAAATTTGTCATCTTACAAAAATTACTGAGGAAGTTATACCAGGTGAAACCAAGCACAGTGTGGCCTCCATCAACGCAACTTATAAAAACCAAGCCACTGCTGCAATAACCGCTGGATTTGCAATGCTGGAGTCAAAAAATCTTAAGTACCCGGATGTAGATATTTTATAAGAAATAGCCTTGAATATGAAACGACGTTAATTCATCAAAAGAAAATCAACATTTATTTGCTTAAGAAACCATTTGTACAAACATTTTTCCATCTTGGGTTATTTACAAACTCTTAACATTATTTGTTTTCCAGGACCAGCTTCAGTATTGCTAATGAGTTTTATTTTCGCGCTGCTTTCTTATTGCTAAAACAGCATATTGTTGATTTATGTACATAGCATTGTTCACATAAGGTTTTCACAATTATAACTCACTTTTCTGTTTAATTGACAATCTAACAATATGTTTTGTAGCACCCATTTTACGCGGTAATCGCAAGGAAAATACCAAATATTTTACAATTACACACACATGTACCTATGTATATATGTACGTATGCATACATAAAATACCCAGTAGGCAAGGGCAGGAGCTTGCAGGCCTTACCTGGTAGCCTACTTTCAAACTTACTTTCTTTTTTATATGAAACTTCCCGATAAAACAGGCCTCGTTTAGCAGGCCTGATAGAAGTACTCTTCGAGCAGGTCTTCCTACATCGCTTGCGTCAAGAGCCCTTCTAAGAGCGCTTACCGTAGAAGGGGTCATAGAAGTACTTTGAAAAAATTAAATCTTAATACGTCGTGGGGCTCTTAATTAAATGTTTTTTTTTATCTGCGTCAACCTCCCTTACGTTCATATTTTTAATGTTTATTTTTTGTGACGTTTTCTTAATTTATAATTTCACATTGAATACACAACACTCTACCACTTTAGCATAACATGAAACAGAAGACCAACCATGCTAACCATGTATCAACTTTTGATGTCGTTTAAGTACAATCCAATGACAAAAAAGTAATGTCGAATCGTAAAACATTGCAATACATGAAATAAAAAAATACATGAAGTCCTTCTTTTTTGCCTTCTATTATGAGGCCTTATAACACTGCTGCTGTGGGAAGGCATTATGGCACTGCTGCTATGGGAAGGCCTTATAGCATTACTGCTGTGGGAAGGCCTTATAGCAGTGCTGCTGTGGGAAGGCTTAATAGCATGCCTGCCGTGGTAAGGCATAATAGCATTTCATGAGTTTACACTCAATGGAGTGTAACTATTCTGCTAATTAAAATTTCTCTACTTATAAAATTTACTTATTGTTAATATTGACAGATTGCAAATAAAAACAAAAATCATAATTAAAAATAAAAAAAAAAAATGAGCATTCTTGTTTTTATTTGCATGAAAATTTAGTTTTGAGAAGGTCTATTGCAATCGGAGCAGTGCTAGCAGGCCTTCTCCGGGGAAAGCCTTGCTCAATTGCCTGCTGGGTATCAGCAATTACTATGTATTATAACGGTTTAATAACGGAAATGCTACAGTGAATATATTCAGACGACATACGTTGTAATTGGCGATATAAAATTTGTTTGAAAAGACTGTGGCTTTAATGAAAGAAATCTTTGCACTTATCGTGGAGTTGCATTAACCGAGGTCGCACTGTATTTGTAAACCTATAATATATGTATGTAGTTTGTGCAAACGTTAATAAAAAGTTGATTTGAAAAATCATCGAAACATCAAAAACGCAACTATAATTCAAAACCATAGATGGGCACAAGTTCTTCTGCAAGCTCCAATGAAAGCACAATTGAGTGTAAAGAGAGGGCATTTGTGTTTGTGAGCGCACAGCAATGATTCAGTTCTCCAACTGCTGATTGTAGCACCACAACATGGAAAAAAAGTTTCGCGTGCATTGTGGTGCCCATCATTGGTCAAAATTAGTGGTGCCCACTACCACAAGCAAACGCTTTAACGATAAGCAAGTGTTGATGTTCTATAAAAGTGCACGCTTTATAATGCTCTTCGAGCGCCTGCCCGTTTTCTGGGCAGCAACGGTCAAAACTCATCGAAAATCAGTGTTGCCAGATGTTGCACGTAATCATTAACGTGATTTGTACTCGTATTTACAATGTTGTTCCGCTAAGTGTTGATAACTTCAATTGCAATATTTTGGTTTTGATAGTATATATATATATTAGGGTGGGTCAAAAAAATCAAATATTTTTTTTTTGATCCGACACACGAAAACTAGTTACTAGGTACCTCTAGAAAGTACTTACCCAAATCTGAGCTCTTAATATTAACGGGAAGATTATCCTCATCATAGTTTTCCATTTTTAATTTAGTCTCATATAAAAATGGTCCCAATGCCTATTGGGACTCTACTGCAAATATCTTCTAAATGGTTAGAGTAATTGACTAACCACATAAGACCTTTTTTGTAGAGCGTTCAACTTCCTATAGAAATAATTGAAGCTCATTTGACAATAACTATTTTTTAGTAAGTTATAAAATTCAAAACAAAAAAATAATTTTCCTTAAAATACTTCAATCTTTGACCTTGAATATCTTTCAAATAGTAAAATTAATGAAAAAAGTGTATGAGATCATTTTTGTAGAGCGTTTGATTTCCTATAAATATTGACAATGCAACTGGTTGAACAACCTATTGGTGATAAGATATGACCATTTTTATATGAGACTAAATTAAAAATGGAAAACTATGATGAGCATAATCTTCCCGTTAATATTAAGAGCTCAGATTTGGGTAAGTATTTTCTAAAGGTACCTAGGAACTAGTTTTCGTGTGTCGAATTCAAAACAAAAAATATTTGATTTTTTTGACCTACCCTAGTGTCCATATTATCCATACATGAATGGTTTATACAGAATCACCTACGCAGTGATCTCTGGAGTTTGCTTTGAATGCGATAACATTAGTCAGTACTTTAAGATGTTGTGTTTCCTCAAAGGGGTGTGGTCACCTTTTAATAATCAAGCTCTTAAGTTATTTGTTTGGAAGCCTCTCTTTTTTCCGAATGGCATCGTAAAGCGAGGGAAATAGTTGCACCACTACGGTGGTATTAACTCTTAATGCTATAGCTCGAATGTTATCTTTACTTGGTGCTTTCTTAAGCTTCAGGTGCTGGATGGTCAATTAGCTGACCATTATCTTTACAAAGAATGAAGATATATTGGAAATATTCGACTTGATTTTGGCAGTGTTTGCTGGTGGTGTTATCAAAGTATCAGTTGTGATATTTTCTATTCTTTTTTTTTATTGTTGTAAGTTTGCATCATAACATCTGGCTAATTGCAAGAGTTAAGATCTTGGTAATGTATCATTCTGGACTTAAAATGTTAGTAAATTTTATCGAAAGCATTCATAATGTTTTAGAGCTTACCTTAGTTGTGGTTACAAGGTGCTTCCTCTGCTTTTTGCGCAAGACGATTTTTTACCCTAGCTCTTTAATAGTCCACGCTTAGAATTTCAAGCACGTCTGAATAGATCTCGTAACTATCCCGCAGTCCATCTTTGACCCATGGTGTGTATAGTGATTTACGCTGATAATGCCCTACTCCCATTGAATCTTCACTGAAAACTTCAATTGCAAGTTTTTCTCGAAGTTGAGTGAGGGCTAGATGTTTGTAGTCAGTGTTTTTTGCAGTGCTCGTAATGCTTCGCTACCCAACTAAGTCGGATCGCACTACAAAGCTGGGTTGCTTTAATGCAGATATTAGAAGGTACCAGGTGCCAGTGAATATTAAAGGCCTCCGTGAGTCTATATCTGTTTTTTCTCATGCCACATTTGGTGGTCCAAGAGCAAAACTTAAACAGAACTCCATTCATGATATTGCTTATTAATGTTAATCTGTCCTAAATAGCCAATTCTGTAAGAGTTTGTTCCAAAACATTAGGCTGTACATTCATCTTTCTACTGAAGATTTTAATCTTCTTTATTAGAGCAACTTGAGGCAGCTGATATTCATGCAAAAGCTTTTCATTCATACCTATTACTCTTTAATCTATTATTATTTTATTCGACTTGAAATAAATTATAAAGTGTTTCTTTTTGCAGTTATCGGATAATTTATTTTAATACAGAAAGATGGCTTACAGTAGAACTCGTTTTGTGGAAAATCAATTGAAGAAGCACAACTTATTGACACTTGTTCAATTATTTACTTATTTGAATACGAATTACAAATTAATATTTATGCCTTTGCAGTTTGTTAGATATATATATATGAGTATACATATATATATATATATATATATATATATATGGGTGCTTGTAAAAAAATCCTCGCCTTTTATGCGCCGTGTAAACTTAGACTTGAAACCAATGCCCTCGCATATATGGTCTTGAGTGTTCTGCCGCCCCGGTCCTGAAATATAACTCATTTTGCTAGGGTTTTTGAAAATTTTAAATGAGAATCTTTTTTTTTTTTTTTTTGATGTGCCTCTGTACAAAACTATAAATTTATGCAGCAACAACAAGCAATCGCTTGTAGGGCACATCAATTTGTCCCAGGACTTTGTAGCGTACCTTGAGGAAATAGGGGGGAACGGCGGTTTTCAGCATAGTCACGAAATTTTGGAAATGTTCTGACGCTTTTTTTGTTGTTAGTAAATGAAAATAATTTCATAGTAAATTGGTGGATGAATATTTTGTAATTAAATCGGGAACACATATATCTCTTTTTGAGAGTATTGTCCACACTTATGTGAGACTGTCTCTTAGGAAAAAATTTGTTGCGATCCCCTCAATGGGTTCGAAATAGCAGAGTGAAATTTCAGGAATTTTTTTATGTTTTCATTTTTAACTCTTGCTGACACTTTTTTAATGTGACCTAAGCCGCCATTTTTTTAAACCACTTTTTCTTAAGTGACTTTTAATTTTCAAACCAAATTTTATTGAAATCTTGATTATCTTTTGTTCTGTGAGTTAAAGAAGAGGTCTTACTGCCTCGCAGCTGCCTTGATTACAAAAGTTTTATACTTACGATTGCGCACGCGACCAACTTCAAACGGCGCTAAAAACTTTATATTTTATTATTTTGTGCTCGTTGTTTCTTGTTTTAATTATATGCATGAAACTCTGTTTAAACAAAAATTTTGACACACTTGCTGCTGTCATTGATCATGAAATGAGTACAAATAATGTTTTTCGAACGCGCACGTGACATTAGCACAATAAATGATGGAAATTAAAAATTTACAGTTAATACAGATTGGTTAATTTTTTTAGCCAATTGTTTTTGGAAGAGATATTTTATAGAATATTTTTTAGCATATCATCAATAACTAAAAATGACGGCTGAGCTCTGTAATGCATACCAACGCCTTTTGGCGGCCTATAGCTGAATAGGTTAAACTAAGCTCACCTAGTTTTTTTTCTCCAGTACGGCCCCTAGTAAAGGTTTTAACTTATGTGTTGGAGCATATCTGGCGTCTTCTAATGCTTCGTTTGACAGTTACGTCAGCTCAGAGTGAAAATTCAGCGAAAAAAAAAAACGACACTAATTATTTTTGCGTTACCAGATTTTTCGACTAGTAATAAATATTTAGTAAGATTTCTTGTTTGATCGAGTCCATAATATTGTTGGTGAGTAGCTAAATGCATTATTTAGCGAATGGTGAATGAATTTGCGTAATCAGAAATAATTGGGTTCAAGTGGCAACCATTTTCTGGCAACCTTCCATAGACGGCCCTATGCAGATTTTAAACTGTTTAAAGTGCTAACTTCACCGAAATGAAAATCCGACTTTACACACCCGAATCACCTTCCATACAAATTATGAGCTTAAGCAAAAATGTATGCATTAGAGGGTTAAGCTAAATTTCACATTGACATAGGGGTCAGTAAGGGCTGAAGATAAAAATTTGGGAAAATTCAGAAAATTGTTTTTTTCGTCATGGACTTTCGCTAAAAAAATCCTAATATGAACCTTTTAGTTGAGCTAAAACAAAAATGTATGCATTAGAGGGTTAAGCCAAGTTTCACATTGACATAGAGCCTCAGTAAGGGCTAAAGATAAAAAATTTGAAAAAATTTTGAAAATTGTTTTTTCGTCGTGGATTTTCGCTAAAAAAAAACGTAATAAGAACCACCCTAATGTATACATACTTAAGCATGAAAATCATAGTTACGTTTTCGTTGGTTTTATGTAATGACGATAATTTTTGAGTTAATCTTAATGATTTACAACAGTTTTCAACCCCCCAAAAAAAAGCATTTAAATTTGCGATTATTTTTTGATCGATACGTGGGGATTTTTTACTACAACCAGCCATATACTATATGTATGTAGGTAATTTTCTAAATTATGTTTGCTTTATTGCTACACAGTCTGTTTTACGTGTAATTAATTTTTTCAGGTGAAGCTATTTACATATTTCAACGTTAAATTCATTTTCACCTTGAAATGTTGTTGCTTGCAAATTATCAATATACTGCAGGGAAGCAAATTTTTTAAATTTTAGATCCTAAGCAGTTCGTGCTAAAACTTAGTTTAAATTAAGTTTACTAAAACTTCGTCTAACTTTAATCAGAAACTTAATTTTGAGATGAGAATTTACTTAAAGAGCAGCTGGAATCATAATGAATTGAATGAAATTTGACATTTAACTACGATTTAGTAAAAAGCTAGAGCACCTGTTTAAGCTTTGATGAAAAACTAGCCGATACAACTAGAGCAAAAACAAAGTTATCGAATGCATATAGGCTGTAGCCGCGTGCTCCCTATAGTACAAACACACCTACATTTTACGCAGTCTTTACTGCAGACAATTGGGGCTCAGGTACCATATTTCACAACTAAGGACCATAAACAGCAATTTTAGTGTTTCTATGGTATGGGAGGAGCCTCATTTTCCAATATCGTTTACAATTTGCGAATGGCTTGATTCACAACTGTAGCTGATATTTGTTTTTTTTTTTTTTATTTTTTGGGAAAGGTTGGTGGAATGCTTTATCATCAGCCAGATCGTCACCAGAGCCATAATGCTATACCAACTAAAACACCACTTTTTATTCGAGAATGCATACACCCTAGGAAACTTGCAGAATGGGGTTACCTTTACTTTGGCGTTCTTTGCCATCATCTGTTTTCTAAACCTGCGTTCAGGCCACCGTTACCTCAATTTATGCACCATCGGCCAGATCGTCACCAGAGCCATAATGCTATACCAACTAAAACACCACTTTTCATTCGAGAATGCATACTCCCTGGGAAACTTGCTGAGCATTACTTTAGTGGGGCTCCCTTTACTTTGGCGTTCTTTGCCGTCATCTGTTTTCTAAACCTGCGTTCAGGCCCCCGTTACCTCAATTTGTTATAATTTGGTAAGCATCCAGGTCACTCTGCTTCGTGTGGTGTACGCTTTCTACATAACGTACGATCAACATCCAGTTTTCTTCGCTTATCAGCATGATCGGTATTATATTTTCGGCTATTAGTGGACCGACCCATCTTTGTAGCTTACAACTAATTTCTGTTCAGTTTCTACAATTGAGAAGCTTATGCTCCACGTCATCGATTTCTGCGTCGCCGCATATGCAGTTTGGCCTTTCAGTTTCCCCATCTTATTGAAATATTTTTGGAAATATCCATCTCCAGATAGAAACTGTGTGATGTTGTAATTTATTTCGCCGAAACTTCTGTCTAACCAGCTGTTGAACTGAGATATTAGTCGCGCTGTTCAGCGTCCAAGCCTTTAGACATCTTGACCGGATTTCGGTTAGGCGTTTCTGCTGCCATAGTCTTTGGCGCTCCAAAACTGGTAGGTTGATTGCTATCGTTGCACTAATTACCAGCACCTCAGCTTGTGAGGCAGCGCGCTAGGAAGAGGTTACCCGCAGTGCTGCTGTTTTTGCACCAAACTAAGAACTTTTCGGTGATGTTGTTTTTACCACGTCTACCCATATCTTGCTCCCGTACACTACTACCGCCTGAGCGGTAGCCATTAAGAGTTAATGTTTACTCGCAGTTGGTCCGCCTGTGTTTGCCTTTAATCTCGACAGTGATGCCGCTGCTTCACTAACCGCATGCTGTATCTGCGCCCAATAGGTCAGTTTGAAGTCTACCCTGACATCCACTATCCGCTTTCTTGGTGATAAAAGTTTCGGAGAGTGTCCTCATTGGTATTTCTATCGGTATGTGCTTTTTATAAGGATAAGCAACTACGTCTTCTCAGTCTTGAGACCGTGGTTATAAATCTATGTCTGCGTTCGTATCATGAGCTGATTTAATAACCGTGGAACGTCATCGGTATTTATAGCTGTTATTACCGTTGCAATGTAATCTGAGAAACCAACTAAATGGGTGTCGGCTGGCATCTCAGTATGCAGTATTACGTCGTAGCAAACGTTCCATAGGTCTAAGCCAAGGATAGGGCGCTGCGCCGCACCAGAGGTTATAATGTCCATAGTTTCGAGCATATAAATTGCAAAATCTGCATGTCATAGAGTTTCCAAGTTCCAAACATTTGTCCATCAAAAATTTTTCCAATGTCGAATGATGCACTCTTTCAATCTTTGGGCTTTCCCGTACCAATGCCCTTTCCTAGGTCGGCCTATGCATTTTCAATGGTAGGCAAGTACGGGCTTCGCAGCGGCTACTTTGAAATATCTATATTATTGCTTATGATAAGTGCTTCACCGAGAACCGATAAATATCGTTATCGTTCTCGTTAACGGGACCAAGAACGATAACGAGACGATATCAACGAGAATTGAAATGAATGAAGCGAGTTGCGCATAGTGCTTCAGCGAGAACCGATAAATATCGGGACCGAAAACGATAACGAGACGATATCAAACAAATTATTTCTCTTACGACCGAGGAAGAGGAAGAGAAGGGTCTGGACGATGTCTCGTTGTTGGCGATAATGTAATATTTATCGTACGATAGCCACGAGATCGATGAGAACGAAATTCAGCCACAACTTTTATAACACAACAATAATTAAAATGCCATATCTTGGTACTTATGGCACCAGGCGTTCTTAGATTCGCCGCTAGGATGTATACTGTCCATGTTAAGAACCTCACAAAACCTGAACGAGAGTAGGCAAGCGGGCGTGGCATCTTTATAAAAATAAAATTACTTAAAAAGCCATATGTTTGTGCTAAGCAAATCGCTATATTTAAACAGGGTTAGCTAATGGATCATAGCTGCTCCCATGTAACAAAAACCCTTACGTTGCTATACTTGGAACTTATGCCAAGCTATGAAATTTCGTAACTGGACGCAATTGTCAGCAGTAAAGACTGCGTAAAATGTAGACGGGAATATACGACAGACAGTGCGCGGGAAAGGCCCTGATCCAGTTAGCTTTATTTATATATATAAAAATGTCAACGATAATAACCGAGAAATATCAGCGATAACAAGACGACAACGAGACGATATCATTGCAGACTAAAAATTTCTCGTACGAGAACGAGTACGAGACGATAAGCTTGACGCCACTATGAGGACGATGCGTTAATTTTTGAATTATCGTATCGTGCTCGCATAGGTGAACTACTACTTATGATGAATTATTATTTTCCTGTTATCCTGTTATGGGACAGAAAATGTGCCTATCATCCAACTACCTTCTAGAATGGTGATCTGCTGAAGTAGTTTTTAGTAAAGGGTGTTTTTTTTAGAGGTTTGTTTTTCGAATAGAGATAAAACTGACATTTTATTGTCAAATCTGGCAACTCTAATGTCATTTATGTTCAGTTTGGTTTGCCATTTCATCATGAACAGGTTGACAAAAGAACAACGCTTGCAAATCGTGCAAATTTATTTCGAAAATAATGGTACAGTTCGCGAAGTTTACCGCAAGCTCCGTCCATTTTATGGTCGACATAATCGTCCATCAGAGCAATTAATTCGATTAACCATGGATCGTTTTCGCACTACGTTTACTCTATGTGATAATACGCATCCGCAGAGACGTTGAACAGTGCGCACCGAAGAAACAATTGCCGCTGTAGAGCAAAATGTTGAAGAGGACCCGAATGCCACCGTGCACAGCAATTGGAGCTTTGTCCATCAACTTTATGGAAGATTTTGCGCAAAGATCTTGGCTTGCGACCTTACAAGATCCAGCTTGTGCAAGAATTAAAGCCGCGAGACCATGCAATGCGTCGTGATTTTGGTGTATGGGCCGAAAATGAGATTGATCTCGATGCTGATTTTCATCGCAAAATTTTGTTCAGTGATGAGGCTCATTTTTGGTTGAATGGCTACGTCAACAAGCAAAATTTCCGCATTTGGAGTGAAGAGAATCCATATGAGACCCTTGAGACGCCATTACATCCACAAAAACTGACTGTTTGGTGTGCTCTATGGGCTGGTGGAGTCATTGGGCCATACTTCTTCCGAAATAATGCTGGAGAGTCAGTTACCGTTAATGGAGACCGGTATAGAGCCATGATAATCGACTATTTTGTTCCCGAATTGGATGGCATGAATGTGGATGAGTTGTGGTTCCAACAAGACGGCGCTACATGCCACACAGCGCACGTCACAATCGATTTATTGAAGGAAACATTCGATGAGCGCATAATTTCGCGGAATGGACCTGTCAATTGGCCACCAAGATCGTGTGATTTGACACCATTGGATTATTTTCTTTGGGGATATGTGAAGTCGCTCGTCTACGCCAACAAACCAGAAACGTTAAGGGACTTGGAAGCCAACATTCGTGGCGTTATTGCCGACATACGGCCCCATATGCTCGAAAAAGTGGTTCAAAATTGGACCTGTAGAATTGGCTTTATTCGAGCCAGCCGCGGCGGCCACATGCCCGAAATCATATTTAAACATTAATGGCATAAAATTATTCTTCCAATACAGCCAAATTGATGGACATTAAAACGATTTTCTTGTGTTTTATTTCAATTCGAAGCTCTATACCTCTAAAAAAAACACCCTTTATACGACTGCATTCATTTATCTCTTACTTATGAAAAAGTAAATGTACATCATTTCAAATCTGTCCCATGTCTTGTGGTTGGGATAGTTTGAATAATATTGTGGTAAATTTTCATGCAAAACTACTCATCATTTGGCTGTTATATCGCCAAGTCAAAATGTCAAAAGATTTGATGTTGGGGAAAAAAGTTCTTGTTCTAAATATTTTTTCATATATTCTGCACAAGTAGCTTTGGATAATTTTTTATCAAAAAATGCTATAGAAAAAGCTGTTTGCCTTGACCTTGCGGTTTCTTAAGCACTTTTTTGGGGTTGATCTGCAGGAGTGCTAATAGAAACGAACAGAACAAGACCCTATATATTAACGTTTGTGTGGTACGTGCTTAGGCACACAAGAAAAAAAAAAAAAATAAAAAACTCCATTTATTAGTTAAAATCTCTGTACCTAAGATCTTGTTTCGCTATTTATCAAAAAGTTTATCTCAAAACATTTGGACTTATATTCACATCTGTGTGTATGCATGTGCTACATTTTTTTTTTTTCCTATAAGAAAGTATCTGGTACGAGTGTTCGTATCTGTGTGCCAAGATTGTACAACTACGAATATCTACATATTTTAATTATCATACCAGTATTTATTTTATATACTTTTCACTTTATCATTAATATCTAATTTATTTCATTTCACTTAATTAACGCAAAAAATGTTATTATGAATTTTCGACTGGTTTCATCCGGCGTTGAGAACTTTGGTGTTGCTGTTGTACCCACATTTCATTCAAGTAAAAAAGACGATATTTGCTCTACAGATAGTGTTGTTGTATTTGTTGCTAATACTGTAGTGTGATTTTAATTGTTTATTCAGCAAAACACGTTGCAGTGTGTCTTTTTATTATTTTTTTATTTTGATAAGCAATAATTGTTAAGCATTTTAAATTATTGAACAATAACAAATAAAAAGAATTATGTTCGGTCTATGACGATCTTCATAGCCTAGTAGTTCAAAGAAATTACTTCAATTGCTGATGCGTGAACATTAGAGTGCTGCAAAGGAAAATCTTTCGTGATTATTTCAGAGTAGTTCAAAATTCGTATATATATTTTTTTTTAAAAAAAAAAAAACTACTTAATATTATGCTGCTTAAGGGCATTTCCACAGAAAGGTTCACCGTGACCGAAAAATTAAAAGTTTTTAAAAAATCTGATATTATCTTTGAAAAATATTAAAATGTTATTAATTTAAACAATTTACAACTAAATTCATTAAACACGCTGAGCAAACTGACTGCAAAATTGCACAAATGCAGCGTTCCTTTTTGTGTAATTTTGTATAGCATTTTGTCTTAAATATTTTGTTCTTTAATGGAGATGACACATGATGACAATCATTCAAAATATCACTTTCAAAAACAATTAGCCAACCAATCTCTACTAACTGCAAATTTATAATTTGCTTTAGTTCATGTTCTAATGTCCCGTGCGCGTTCGAAAAACATTATTTGTACTCATTTCGTGACTAATAACAGCAGCAAGTGAGTCAAAATTTTTGTTTAAACAGAGTTTCATGCATTAAATTAAAACAAAAAACAATGAGCGCAAAAAAATTAAATTTAAAACTTTTAAAGCTGTTTGAAGTTGGTCGCGTGCGCAATCGTAAGTGTAAAACTTTTGTAATCAAGCCAGTAGCGAAACGGTTAGACTTCTTTTTGACTGCCGCTTAATTTTTTTATATTTTTTTTTTTTTTGACAAATTTGTGAGGAGTGGCAGTGCACAATATAAATTTTTTTTTTTTCAATAGTGCGCGCTAGCAGAAAAATACCTTTACACGGTTAATCTAATAAATCAATTACTTTAAAATTTGGTTTGGAGATAGAATGCACCATAAAAAAGTTTATTAAAACTCTAAATCCTTTAGGTAGAAGTGGCACCTCCAATAATAGGAAAAAACGCAGCCACAATTACACTATTTTGAACAAATTTGATATGAGTGAAAACTGATGCCTGAGATGAGAAATTTGTGGAGCGATTTCATGCCTCTTAGAGGAAAAATCGTTTTAAAAGCATAAGAAAAGTTTCATATTCTTTTTAAAAAAATATTTATTCAAATTTAAACCGAATAAATTAAAATTGATCTCACCAATTAAATTCGAAAAAAATTTGCTTTTTTAATTGCTATATACATCTTAAATAAGTATGTTAAAAATATTGTCCGTTCGCAATGTCCCATATCGAGTCATATTATACTTTATAAGAAAAAAATTCATAAGATTTTGCAACCAAACGAAATCTAATAAGAAAGGATATTATTCCGTAACATTTTAAAATAAGTTGGTAGATTTCGCTGACTTCTGCTTTTCTATAAATAACCTTGAAAAACATTTCCTCTTTATGTCCCGTGCGAATCGCACGGGATAAAATTGCTGAAAATGTTGAAAAATATTGAAACAGTCTCAAATTGTTGAATAATATTAATGGAATATTATTAACACCAATAATGATGAATGTTGAAAAATATTAGAAAATTCGACTAAAATTGAAAAATGTATTTTGCGTACGTCACAAAATTTTCAAAAATGTAAGAATTTTGAAAATATTCCAAAAATGACAAAAAGTTGAATATGTTGAAAAATTAAAACAAAAATTGCACAGTTATGTTGAATATGTTAAATAAATGGAGAAACGTTAAAAAAATTTGGAAATTTTAAGAAAATTTTTGAGCAAGCCGAAAATCCTATATATAAATACAAAGTTGGTTAACGGTTACAACGCTTTTTCTCAGTCATAAAGTAACATAATTGCTTAATATTATCTTTTGTTGAAAGGGCGGTGAAGAGAAAGGGGAACATGTAAGCTTTATTTTTCTATAGTAGGTTGTGCCACGCCCTTAACAGGAAAAAACGTTTCCACGGCCAAACTAACCGATTTTAATAAAATTTGGCAAATAGATAGATTGAACCATAAAAAAGATTATTAGAAGCTTTGATTTTTTTAAGGGGGCGTGAAACCGCCCTTAATGGAAAAAAAGCTTTCTCGACTGAGCCGATTCTTCGGTTTTAATGAAATTTCGTATTGAGATAAATTGATTTTTGAGCAAAATTTATTTTTTTAAGTGGGCAGTGCCACGCCTCTTTCAAGAATATATGTCGTTACAACTTAACTAACGCACACATTTGTATGAAATTTTGTTAGGATATAGATTGAACCCTAAAAAAGATTTCTATTCACATTTTTTGTAGTAGGCGTGGCAGCATCTGTAACAGGAAAAAGCGTATGCACTGCTAAGCTAATGAACTGATTTTAGTGAAATCCGGTACAGAGCTAGACTGAATCCTGAGGAAAGCTATTTTTAATTCAAAGTGAAAGGTGACACGCCTCCAGTTGGAAAATATATTTTCAGAGCTAAGCTAATGGACCGTTTTTGATTTAATTTTGTATAGAATAGATTGCACCCTAAGGAAGAGAAAGAGATAGTTGTAGTGATATAGCAACATAATAACGCAGTTTTTCAGATTGAATACTAACAATTTGGTTGAATTTCAACCACTGGGCAAACTCTGGTATTAAGAAAAGTTCAAAAAGTCGATAGCTGTTAACATATTCAAAATATTGAAAATACGAGAATATTATAAATAATTCGAAAAATTTTGAGACTGTTGGAAGATGTTGAAAAATGCTTAAAAATCTTGAAACTTGAAAAAAATATTGAAAATGTTGAGAAAGCCAAAAAGTTTTGAGTAATTCGAGATACATTGACAATGTGGAAATACTATATATATATATTTAAATTGCTGCAGAATTGAATAATGCTGAAAGAGTTCAAAATTGCTGCAACACTTGAAAGATATTGGAAATTTCGAAAATGTTGAAAGATAGGAAAAATATTCAAGAATATTATCATTTGGTCATATTGCTCTGGATGCTTTACAGTTTGGTTTTTTAGGTTCCTCCAGTTCTTTGCTGCCTCGGAAAGAAATAACCACAGACCTTTCACTGAACTGTAACGAACGGTGTGATCACACGCTCATCAAGTGAGGAACCGTTCCTTACCAATTCATCAGCCCTTTCAATAACCTCAATAATACTGTGGCCTGAAATCCATGTGAACGTTATGCCAAGCTGACACCCCCCCAGCTTAGCTAGTTACTTCTTTCATTCAGTTCTGGCGAACGCTTAGCATTCCATTTCGGCCAGATTTGCCTAGTTATATTGCAAGTTGACCCTTGAGTCCATCTTTTGTTAGCATTTTTTAACATTTCTTCTCTAAGTAGTAACTTGCAGGTTGCAAGTGGCATGCCCACACCTTCCCTGTCCTGAGGAATTTGTGCAGTAGTTCAACAGCTTTGCAATTACCATCAATGTTCCTATGCCAAGGCACCCAGATGAGGTGAATGTTAAAATGCTAAGCCATCTCATTTAGAGACGAGTGGGCCACTACTGAATTTAGGAAAACTGTCTCTAAAGATTTGATAGCAGCTTGACTATCTGAATTAATCTTTTTGGATATAACATTCATCCTCAGCATGGATGCTGCCACTTCTATCGCTATAAGCTCTGCCTGAACGACGCTACAATAGTCTGATAAGCTCGCAGCAAATCTTATATTCAGTTCCTTAGAGTAAAAACCATAACCCATCTGGATATATAGCTTGTGAAATTAATATGGCCCCCTCTCTCCGGGAGTTCTGTGTTCCAGTCATCCCAAGAAAGAATGTGAGCTACGTATGAATGAGTTTACTGGAACAGCATAGTCCCAATTGGAGGGTACAGAACTCAAGCTATAAAGAATAGTTGAGTTTTCTGTTCTACCCTCGGACCTACAAACAGTTTCCCTGAGTTCAATGGCGGCACAAGCTGCCAACTTTTTACCTGAAAATTCAAAAGGAACGAGTTGAAAGAGGACCTTCAGGGCGTTAGTCAGTGTGGTACTTAGAGCACCGCTGTTACGCAGAGAAGCAGCTTTTTGAACCCTCCATCAATTGTTTGTAATAGGTGACATTTTCTAGGAGAGGTCATCACACCACAATGCCATGTATTATAGAATCTGTCAAATGAACGCTGTGTAGAGCCAGTGCTTGCTATGAGGTGATATCCCCCATCTTCTACCAATCGCTTTCTTGCAAGAGTAAAGCGCTACAATTGCTTTTCTGACTCTTTGTTCAATTTTCCAACTAAATTTGCTATCTAATACCAGAGCAAGCTACCTTTCACCACCTTTTAAGGCAGATTTGGTGCCGTTTAGCGAAGATTTTTCCATAATTGGAAGTTTGTAATTCCTAGTAAGGAGAACTAGTTCAGTTTTGTTCGGGCTTACAGCTAAATCAGCCTCAACTGCCCATGAGATGAGTATGCCTGGGGCATTCTGAAGAATTTCACATAGTGCGTAAGGGCATAAGCAACAGCTCTACAGTCGTGCTTTTTTAGTGACATAAGCATCTTGTTTATTGCCAAGATTCCATAATAGTGGAGATAATACATTCCACTGCGGCATTCCTCTGCAAATGAAGCTATTTGCCTTGAGCCTGTGAGCATATCAGTCAGAATTACAGCGCTCTCTTGATGTTCGCGACTCTCGATTTGCGCGACTTCTTAATTAATGCGACAGACCAAATCTTAGCATTGTAAACTTTGGCAAAGCAACTTCTTAAAGTTTTTGAACTCGATACACGTGACTTGCAGGGTTTCGTTTCTGCAATGGAGCCAAAAATTTCTCTTCCAATAAGCGAGCTAAATGAGTGAATCCAAGAAAATCAAAGTGAGCTAAAACCAGGTATTTAGCCGGATATGAATACATTAAGAGTCAAGAAGAGGAAAACGAAATTGTAGCTGTTACAATTGATCGAATAACTAAAGCCGCCAACGGATCATGTGACATTTGTTTGCAAATACGCGGAGCAAAATATGATTCCTTTGAACAGCATAATGACGCTGCAAAATTTTAAAGAAACTGCTATTACATTTGAGCTCAGCCAAAGATAAGATATCCAAAGAAGCAAAAAAAAAAAATGATCTATTTTTTTATTTTTAAACAAAATACATAGTTTTTTTTTTGTTCTCTGTTTTTACCTGATGAGGACTTAAATGTTACAGTGCATAGCGCTAAACATATTTTTGTTGAGTTCATATTACTGTGTTATTCAATGTTTATTAATTAAATAAAAATAAATCTGATTTCTTATCTCACTATCGGCACAAAAAAAATGCAACCTCAATAAACGCAAAAACTTTGTTTAACGCAACAGCCACTGTTTTTATTGGTCGCGAAAATCGAGAGCGCACTGTATAACGTATAACCCAAAAGAGGTGGTTACGGAAGAAAATATCCAAAAAATCCAGAAAATAACTTTGAATTGTCGTAAAGTGAAGTTGAGCGAGATAGCTGACACCCTAAAGATATCAACGGAACGTGTTAGCTATATCGCACCTGAATATTTGGGTATGTGGAAGCTCTGAGTTGATGTTTCTGAGGAGTGTTTGAGGCTCATGAAGCGTAATAAAGTTGAATTTTAGCGTCGGTATGTGACAATACATAAAACATGGCTCCATAACTTCACCCCCGGTCAGCTGAATGGACGGCACGCGGTGAACCGGCTCCAAAGCGTGGAAAGACGCAACAGTCAGCTGGCAAGGTGATGGCGTCTGTATTTTGGGATTCACATGGTATTTTGTTCATCGACTATTTAGAAAACGGAAAAACAATCAACAGCGACTACTACATAGCGTTATTGGAGAGTTTGAAGGAAGAAATCGCAAAAAAAAAAACGGCACCATTTGAAGAAGAAAAAAATCAATCAAAACAGCCGCAAAAATGGTCGAATTGGGCTTCGAATTGCTTCCCCATCCACCTTTTTCTCCAGATCTGGCCCCGAGCGACATTTTCCTGTTCTCAGATCTCAACAGGATGCTCGCGGGATAGAGATTTAGCGACAATGAGGGAATAATCGCCGAAATTGTGGCCTATTTTGAGGACAAACCAGCATCTTACTACAAAAATGGTATCGAAAAATTGGTAGATCGCTATACTCGGTGTACCGCCCTCAAAGGAAACTATGTTGAATAAATAGATTGAATTTTGCCAAAAAAATGTGTTTTGCTATGGTAGCCTAGGGAATTTTCAAATGACCTGTTATAACCAAGAGCGGTACTGGCGCGCTTTGTTCATTATTTAAAATTTATTTTTAATTTAAAATGTTACTATAAGATGTATTAGGAAACAACACAAAACACTTGGTTCGTTTTTATTTGATGAGCTGGGCGGCCTTAAACATATAAGTATGGATCAGCTATATAGTCTTATTAGCAAATCTAATTGCTTCAACGAGTGCATATAGTCAGACACACTGTGTTAACAAAATGAATCACATTTGGTACAAGTAATTCCGTACATAACTGACTGCCACTCCTACCTGCCCCATAACATGTATTATGCAGTCATTTTATCAGCATTATAAATGTTTCGAATTTTCGGGATCACTTTAAATTGGCCAAAAATAAAAATTACTTTTTTTGTACTCTAGCCTAAATGCTATATGTACATAAGTATATTCTTGCCACTAATTGTAAATACCTTGTGCTCATATCATATGGATTAGAAAAATAATCAATCATAATGACATTACAGATAACATGCAACATTTGGGTTTATTTTTAATGATATATAATGATTTTTTAAACCTTTATGTAATTAACAAAGAAAAGTGCGGTGTTATACGACATTTATAGACTTCTTCGCCATTGTTCGACACATATCAAGCTTTTCGCTATTATTTGATAATTTTTGATACAATCGATTCTTGTCGATATTTTTATACTATGTGATACCCAACGATAAGTACTACTCGACTTTGTTGAACATTTTCTCTCATGTTGGTTACCTATGTTGGAAAAGATAAAGGGTGTTTTTTTAGAGGTATAGAGCTTCGAATTGAAATAAAACACAAGAAAATCGTTTTAATGTCCATCAATTTGGCTTTATTGGAAGGATAATTTTATGCCATTAATGTTTAAATATGATTTCGGGCATGTGGCCGCCGCGGCTGGCTCGAATAAAGCCAATTCTACAGGTCCAATTTTGAACCACTTTTTCGAGCATATGGGGCCGTATGTCGGCAATAACGCCACGAATGTTGGCTTCCAAGTCCCATCGAATGTTTCCTTCAATAAATCGATTGTGACGTGCGCTGTGTGGCATGTAGCGCCGTCTTGTTGGAACCACAACTCATCCACATTCATGCCATCCAATTCGGGAACAAAATAGTCGGTTATCATGGCTCTATACCGGTCTCCATTAACAGTAACTGACTCTCCAGCATTATTTCGGAAGAAGTATGGCCCAATGACTCCACCAGCCCATAGAGCACACCAAACAGTCAGTTTTTGTGGATGTAATGGCGTCTCAAGGGTCTCATGTGGATTCTCTTCACTCCAAATGCGGCAATTTTGCTTGTTGACGTAGCCATTCAACCAAAAATGAGCCTCATCACTGAACAAAATTTTGCGATGAAAATCAGCATCGAGATCAATCTCATTTTCGGCCCATACACCAAAATCACGACGCATTGCATGGTCTTGCGGCTTTAATTCTTGCACAAGCTGGATCTTGTAAGGTCGCAAGCCAAGATCTTTGCGCAAAATCTTCCATAAAGTTGATGGACAAAGCTCCAATTGCTGTGCACGGTGGCGAATCGATTCATTCGGGTCCTCTTCAACATTTTGCTCTACAGCGGCAATTGTTTCTTCGGTGCGCACTGTTCGACGTCTCTGCGGATGCGTATTATCACATAGAGTAAACGTAGTGCGAAAACGATCCATGGTTAACCGAATTAATTGCTCTGATGGACGATTATGTCGACCATAAAATGGACGGAGCTTGCGGTAAACTTCGCGAACTGAACCATTATTTTCGAAATAAATTTGCACGATTTGCAAGCGTTGTTCTTTTGTCAACCTGTTCATGATGAAATGGCAAACCAAACTGAACATAAATGACATTAGAGTTGCCAGATTTGACCATAAAATGCCAGTTTTATCTCTATTCGAAAAACAAACCTCTAAAAAAAACACCCTTTACATATTTCTTAAATTCTTATTTATAAAAATGTCAAAAATAAATGTTACCTTCGGTCAGTCGGAAACTCACATACCCTACAATGCATTGAAAGTACATTTTAAATAAATGTTAAAAAGTCGTTGAAGTGTTTAAATAAGTCGAAAATAATGTAAAATGTTTTAAAGGTTGAAAACTGAAAAAGCCTAAAAAATATGGAAACCATTGAAGAAAGTTGAAAAAAATTGAAAAATTGGAAAAAGTTGAAACACTTCAAAATCGATGAAAAAGTCGAGAAAATAAAGAAAATGTAGAACAAAGTTGAAAAAGCTTGAAACAGTAGATAAAAGTATGGTCATGTAAAATGTTGAAAAAGTGTAAAAAATATGGGAAATGTTGAAAAATGTTCAAACCGGTTGAAAAACTCAAAAAAAAAGTTGAATGAGCTTGAGAAATGTTAAAAAAATTCAAAATCGCTGAAAAAGTCTTAAAAAATAAAGAGTGTAATGAAGAAAGTTGAAAGAGGTTGAAAAAGTCATATAGCATATGGCATGTATTAGAAAAAGTTAAAATGTTGAAAAAGTATCAAAAATATGGTAAATGTTGAAAAATATCAAATAGAAATAAAAGTGTTGAAATATTCCACGCCCTATTCTTCAATTCCGCCTACTTTTGCTACAATAAATTATATTCGTGATTAACATACGCATTCTAAATTTTATCATAATAGCTTGTGTTGCTTGCAATATGTGCCGTAATAAGTCTGAAAATTTAGGGCGGTGACACACCCACTGAAACAATCCCGTTTGATTTTTATACAGAAATAGCTTTCCATAAATAAGCCGCTTACACCAAATTTTAGTATGATTGCTCACATATTTCGTTAGCGAATTGTAATTGTATACAAGGCGCCACGCCCAATGATGCTATTTGGGCCGCTTTTGGTTCAGATGCAACTTATAGCATGTAAACCACTTACATGAAATGTTATACCAATTACTGAAATAGTTCACTTCAAATAGCGCTTAAAATTTAATCTTAATATGGGAGATGCCACGCCTACTGATGCAAACCCGTCCAAATGCATTTAATTTTAAAGCTTATAGTAACTGACATCTATACACCAAATTTTATGAAGATTACTCCCAGGTACACTATCTATAACAATAAAGGTTTTTTCTTATATGGGAGTTGCCACGCCCATCGAAACTGCTGCGCTAGAATTTTGTAATAAGATACCTTTTATCACATTAAATTTCATAATGATCACGTTATCAGTTCTTTTATTAACACGTTTATATATCTTGTGGGCTGTGCCATGCCCTTCAACGAGTTTCTCTAGCATATTGACGTAGCTTGCATTTATAATTTGTAATCTTTGAAAACCTTTGAAAACTTAAAATTTAGCCCAATTCTAATTCCTTTCACATGTGCATCAATTTTTCGACATAAGCTTGGCCTCATACACAATGATTATGGGCGGTAGGCGTCTCCGTTAACCGATTTTGCCCATTTTTATGTGCCAGCAGCTTGCAAAAAGGTTTGACCTGTGCGCCAAATTTCATTCAATTAGCTTGCTTAGTTTTCCCGTAAACGTGATTTAAATAGACAGACAGACAAACAGACAGAACAAACAGACAGACAGACGAACAGACAACAAGACACACAGACAGACAGACAACAAGACACACAGACAGACAGACAGACAGACAGACAGAACAAACAGACAGACAGAACAAACAGACAGATAGACAACAAGACACAGAGACAGACAGACAACAAGACACACAGACAGACAGACAGACAGAACAAACAGACAGACAGACAACAACACGCACACAGACAGACAGACAGTCACACTGACAGAGAGACAGATGCACATAGCAAAATCAACTCAGGTAGTGACGCTGATTAATAATATATGTATATGCTTTTCTACACCTGCCACGCCTCATGCGTTACAAACGGAATAACTTCGTGAACATGCATACCGTCTGTGTAGGGCATAAAAAAGTTACATGGCCGACAACTCCCTATCACAATTTTTTGTCAATCGACACTTTTTTGAACAATTTTTATTTTCTGAAAATTTTTTAATTTTTAAAATATGAAAATTTTTTTAATTTTTAAAATATGAAAATTTTTTTAATTTTTAAAATAAAAAATTTAATGAGGCAGTTTTCATAATTAGTGGAACACAATTCTGAACATTACCCAAACATTAAAAAAAAATAAATAAATAAAAAATCCGCTAAAGTTATTGCTCATATTTCACATGAAGTCAAATCGAAATAAATGCGGAGTTTTTTTTTCTTTTTAAGTGATTGACATATGTACATACATGTGTATGTATGTATGTATGTATGCATGTACATACATATGTCTTACATATCAACTGCACATTTTGTATAAAGTGGAGCTTATGTGTTATTTAAGACATCAATCAAAGTATTTTTAATGTCAACTGAAGCTTCGATAAAAATTTCAGGGATTACTGCCAGCGTATTCCCGATCAGAATAATCATTCAACCGTTCTAACCATTTACGCTTGAATGTCAATAAATATAATGACTACTACAGTAAACACGAAAATAAATTTTATATAATTGGTAATAAAACATATGTCATGAGCTGTGGCAAAACAAAAAACAATGGAGAAAATTATTGTTATCGAGCTCATGTTCTTAAGAGATATACAAAATGTTGCAATGTCGCAAAAATTATGTTGCTAGAGATTATTGAAAACTTGGCGCATATTTTATATAAAGGCGATTCCATCATATTGTGAGTGATATGGTTGAACTTTATGTAACTCAAAACAAACAAGAAAAAAATTAAGAGACTGCTACAGGTCGGACATCTAAGTTCTAACGCCCATATACATTATAGCGTAGAAGTCGGTCAAGTATTTTGGGGAGGTATTATAAAATCAAATTGTAACACAACTATGTATTGGCATTTCCATACTGACTTTGGATTCAATAGGTTAGGTTATAAAAAGGTCGCTTACATATAAAAAGTTTCACTCGGTACACCACATATATATACATATGGTACACCACATATATATACATACATATATATATATAATTCCATCCTTCTCCTCAAATTATCTTATTAAATGGGGGCGAACTATCCAATAGACTTGATGAACTTGAGATTGCTGGTGAGCTCCAACGCGGCTCGTTCCTTAAGACCAACAAAAAAAGTGTGCAACAAAAATATTTGGCTCATTTCCTTATTAGCCCCGGGCATTCACAATATAAAGGGTGTTTTTTTTAGAGGTTTGTTTTTTGAATAGAGATAAAACTGGCATTTTATGATCAAATCTGGCAACTCTAATGTCATTTATGTTCAATTTGGTTTGCCATTTCATCATGAACAGGTTGACAAAAGAACAACGCTTGCAAATCGTGCAAATTTATTTCGAAAATAATGGTTCAGTTCGCGAAGTTTACCGCAAGCTCCGTCCATTTTATGGTCGACATAATCGTCCATCAGAGCAATTAATTCGGTTAACCATGGATCGTTTTCGCACTACGTTTACTCTATGTGATAATACGCATCCGCAGAGACGTTGAACAGTGCGCACCGAAGAAACAATTGCCGCTGTAGAGCAAAATGTTGAAGAGGACCCGAATGAATCGATTCGCCACCGTGCACAGCAATTGGAGCTTTGTCCATCAACTTTATGGAACATTTTGCGCAAAGATCTTGGCTTGCGACCTTACAAGATCCAGCTTGTGCAAGAATTAAAGCCGCGAGACCATGCAATGCGTCGTGATTTTGGTGTATGGGCCGAAAATGAGATTGATCTCGATGCTGATTTTCATCGCAAAATTTTGTTCAGTGATGAGGCTCATTTTTGGTTGAATGGCTACGTCAACAAGCAAAATTGCCGCATTTGGAGTGAAGAGAATCCACATGAGACCCTTGAGACGCCATTACATCCACAAAAACTGACTGTTTGGTGTGCTCTATGGGCTGGTGGAGTCATTGGGCCATACTTCTTCCGAAATAATGCTGGAGAGTCAGTTACCGTTAATGGAGACCGGTATAGAGCCATGATAACCGACTATTTTGTTCCCGAATTGGATGGCATGAATGTGGATGAGTTGTGGTTCCAACAAGACGGCGCTACATGCCACACAGCGCACGTCACAATCGATTTATTGAAGGAAACATTCGATGAGCGCATAATTTCGCGGAATGGACCTGTCAATTGGCCACCAAGATCGTGTGATTTGACACCATTGGATTATTTTCTTTGGGGATATGTGAAGTCGCTCGTCTACGCCAACAAACCAGAAACGTTAGGGGACTTGGAAGCCAACATTCGTGGCGTTATTGCCGACATACGGCCCCATATGCTCGAAAAAGTGGTTCAAAATTGGACCTGTAGAATTGGCTTTATTCGAGCCAGCCGCGGCGGCCACATGCCCGAAATCATATTTAAACATTAATGGCATAAAATTATCCTTCCAATAAAGCCAAATTGATGGACATTAAAACGATTTTCTTGTGTTTTATTTCAATTCGAAGCTCTATACCTCTAAAAAAAACACCCTTTAGTTAACTGTATCAACCTCTTCTTTGTCTCCACAACTCCTGCAGAAGTCTCTGGAAGGGACACCATATTTGACGGCCATAGGTCCTATAAAACAGTGCTCTATCAGCACTACTACAACAGCTATTAGCTCTCCTCTGCTGAATCTTAAGAGGGTTTGCGTCCTACCTAGATTCCGTTTAGGCCACATGTTGCGAGAGGTTCTGCATCCGGAGGTGGCACCTTCTGTTCGTTTATTTCTTGGTTATGCCTTCTATGCGGTATCTTAAAGTCTACCAATTATTAATTCTCTAGTTGCTCTGTTCTTTTTTTTGGCACATTTGTCAGCTATTTCATTTCCGGAAATAACCTTGTGACCGTGCACTCCCTGCAGTGTTCTACACACCTAGACATCACGATTTTGTCGTTCAGTGTTTTGCTCTTACTGTCCACTCATATGGCTGTGAATTAGAGAGTAAGCTCCCTGTTCCATATCACCTGTGTGGCTTGGTCTATAGCATAGATTTCAGCTTGAAAAACGCTGCAGTAATTGGGTAGTCTGTAAGACAACTCAATGACCTGAATGATTTACTTTACCAGTGCGATTTCGGGAATTTGAAATCAACATTTTTTAAATTCTATTTCAAATGGAACTGATTTCATTGTCGAAAATTTGAAATTGAAAAACTTAATTCCATTCCAAGGTAGTAGAATTCGAACCCAACTTTTTCAATTCCATGCCAAAAAGACTTGATTACTTTCTCGATTATACTGCAGGCATCAAAATTTTGATTTAAAAATTTTTAATTTCATTCTTAGCAATTACAAAATTACTCTGGAAACAAAAGCAAACACAGTCGCAGTCTCAATCACTAGTGGATAATTTATTGGACCAACCGAGGGAAGTAGTTCAAAAATGAGCAGTGTCGTTAGGTGGTGTTTGTGCCCGATTAAAAATAAAAAAAAAACAGCTCTATTTCGCTAATCGATGGAAAGGATCGAAAATGACTTTTGCTCATCACTTCAAAAGACCTCTTCTGAAGATGGGCTTTCCCTTGATTTTCAAAAAAAAATTTTACTGCGCTGATTGATGGAATCACCGTAGACCACTCTCGATATTTTGTCATCGTTTTTAGAAAAAAAGTTTTGGAAAAAGAACAGAAACAAAATTTGAACACCTTCAAGAGAGTCGCAGTTGATATTTTGGCATCATTTTTTTTTTTTTGAAGAATTCTATTGGGAATAAAGTTTCAGGCCAAAATACCTTACGCAAAATTTACCAACAATTGAGATATACAGCAAATTGCTTAGCGCTCTTTTGGATGAAAAAACAAATTTAAGACGTCTTCAAAAAAAAAGAAAAAAATGTTACAATCAAAAACAAATTTGATTTTTTAAAATTTTACTAAAATTTTTCGTAACATTTTCCGTTGTAGACGCCAACTTGAGCCGAAATTTTGAAATTTGCAAAAACGCCACACGACATTGTGAAGTAATTGATTCATTAAAAATGTTGAATTTTTATATGAAAAACTGTATTGTTCAGCAGGGTTGGTCCACTTGAAAAAGAAAGACCGATTGGAATCAATATGTAAAGTCTTTGAAGCGATTGTATTAAAAAGGAAAAAAAATTAAAAAAGAAATCAGCGATGCAAAAGCAAAATGATGTTTGATTTGACGGGGAATGCCCCATTTGTATGTTTTAAAATACTATATGTATGTAAGTTAAATAAACTGTTTTTGTTAAAAAAAAAAAGATTAAAATATTATGATTTTATGCCGTATAGTAATTTTTTCCAAAATCAGTAATTTTGTTTGGGGTTGCACAGTAATAGTTAACATCACTGTTCAGTTTGACATTTCTGTATGAAAATTGTGCGTGCACATCTTCTGCAACATCTTGTTTTCTAAAAATTTGAAAAGAAACGCTTTGCAGATTTCTAATCCAAACATTTTTGCATGTCTCTAAAGTTGCGAAAAAATTTCGCACAACGTTGAAAAAGTCGAAAAGTTAAAATAAAATTTTGTTAAAATCGAGCAAAAATCAAAATCTCTGAAAAATGCTTATAGTCTGATGCACTTGATTCCTCAGCGACCCGAAAAGATGTTAAATCAAAAGTCAAACAATGTTGAAAATTTCGAAAAATATTGGAAAAATATTCAAAAATATTGATCGTATGAATTTTCTTTTGTTCTGATTCAGTAAAGATGCTCCCTAATGTGAACAGAATTCAAAATCTCTGAAAAACGTTTATTCACTCATGTTCAAACACTTGATTCCTCGGCGACCCGAAAAGATGTTAAATCAAAGGGAAGATATGTTAAAAATTTCGAAAAATATTGGAAAAATATCCAAAAATATTGTTGAAAATTTGAAAGAATTAAAAAACATTAAAAAATACAAAAAAATTGAAAAGGTCGAAAAATCAGAAAAGTCTAAAAAGTAAAACGAGAGTGAAGCATCACTGTCATATTTCAGCTAATTCCCTCTAGCATGAATTTTCTTTCATTCTGGTTCAGTAAAGATGCTCGCTAATGTGAACTGATATTAAAATCTGTGAAAAACGTTTATTTACTCATGTTCAAACACTTGATTCCTCAGCGACTCGAAAAAATGTTAAATCAAAAGTCAAACAATGTTGAAAATTTCGAAAAATATTGGAAAAATATTCAAAAATATTGATAGTATGAATTTTCTTTTGTTCTGGTTCAGTAAAGATACTCACTAATGTGAACAAAATCTCTGAAATATGTTCAAGCACTTGATTCCTCAGCGACCCGAAAAACTTCTCAAATATGTAGACGTCTGCTTCCATTCAGAATCTGCGTTGATACAAAAAAGATTATACAATAAATGGCAAAGCACGGTTTGGGAAAATGTTGCGTGAGAACTGAAAATGTTGCTTCAGTTTGACATTTCTCTTTTGAAAGTACAGTACGAAACATTTTGCATGACTTAGGGTTGCAGCCACAAATTTGATTTCATCATGTCAGTTTTGTTTTTTTGTAAAACATTTTTATGCACGTTCTGCGTGGCTTAAGCAGCTTTAAGCTAGTTAAAATAATAATAAAATACATCGCATGTACCTACATACTTACGTATAGTATATGTATTTTTAAATAGTAAATCAAAATTTTTATTACAAAGGCGACAGTGCTGATAAAAGGTGAAGTGACATATTAACGTTTTTCATTTGTGATTCTTTATATTTTTTTTATTGCACTTGATAAAAATGTTTGAATTTTGGTAAAGTAGCAAACACTCAACAACACAGTTTGTCAGCCGGCGAAAAATTATAGTTTTTTATTTGTTTTCGTGTGTATACAGGGTGTTTTAGTTTTGGTCATTAAAATAATATTGCAACTATAAAACAACAGAAGAAAGTAGTGGGTAAGCGCAAGCACTCGCGGCGTTATGTGTGCAACTTAATAATGTTTCAACATTTTATTATTGAAAAAGTCGAAAAAAGTTTGAAAAATACAAAGTCTTGAAAGTTTCTAAAAATGTTGATGGGTCTTAAATGCTTAACTGCAACTGTCATTGTCAAATTTATACCAACGATTTTTTTTTTATGTCCGTTCTTTTGTTTAAAGTTTACCCTCATCATCAACTTATTCTCGCTACGAAAAAATGATACCAAAAAAAAAATATTGTGTTTAGATCCACCCCAAGTTTTATAAGACGCGAAGCGAGCTATCAAAAATCTTATTAAATATTAACTAAGTGTCTTAACGAGCTTTAGAAAATTTAAAATCGCAGTCTCTTCTCTATCCGCAATCTGTCACTGTTGAATAACCATTAATATGGTACACCATATATGTTTGTTATATAAATATATATATACGTATGTTTTAGATAACAAATTGCTTAAGATATTTATTTTTTTTTTTTTGGCTGACACACTTTTTAAATGAGAAAGCTTATCTTATTAGCAACAACACCAATATCAGAATATAAAGAGAAATTGTAAAAAAAAACTTAAGAAACACAAGCAATGCCCGTTTTAACATTTACCTGTTATTATTTACGCAATTTTTATAATAAACATACGTACACGGGATAATCTAAAGTAAAGTTCTTGCGTTTGCTTATACCAAAGTGACTTTTAAACGATGCTGTACCAGCATTTGGATCTGTAGATTGAAGCAGATAAGGGTCAATATAAGCCCGTAGCAACATCAACGAATTCAAGACGTTCCCAATTGGTTTCAGAATGATAACTCTTGCATTTCTCAGATTCCTTGGCATTATTATGCGGTATCGAGTTTTTGATTCCCTGGCAAAAGCAATTAATTTCTATATCGATTTTATCTCAGGAATTAAAATTTAATTAGCTTTATGCAGAACAAGCAAAATTCAGCGCACGTTGCTACGCCTCAAGAAATAAAATACAGTAGAACCTCGTTTAGTCTGTAGGAACCTTAAAAAAGATACACAAAATCGCCGAGACAGCTCAACTTAATTTTTGGTTGCGTATTTTCGTCCAATTAGAACAAATTCCCAAGTTATTCGCTAATGATATTTTGTCACTTTTAAATCGTTGTTTTAGCTATATTTTTCTTATATATATAGAAAAAGTCAACGAATCGAAATGAACCTATTGGTTTGTTTTTGGCATACGCCCCAAATTACGCCCACCTTCCATATCAGCCACAATAGTGAAAACTCAATAATAGGTCTTTTATATGTGCTATATATTTAAGATTTGCTATGTGTGTTATGAGCATCAATATCCATCTGAATACTAAAACCAGCGTAATCCCACTACGCATACGCCCACTTCCCATATCAAACACAACAGTATTTGCTCAATAATAGGGCTTATAAGTATATGAGCTTAAGAGAAAAAGTTTGGTTTCTGTCTCAAGCATAAGCTCTCAGTCGGGTACCAAACATGGGCGTGGTGATTATTTGAAACTACTTTTTGGAATTTCCTGTCAAAAGTCCATAAACCTGCTGATGAAATTTTTCTTTGTTGAAAACAAAATATTTAAGAATTTATATAAATCAATTGTATGCGTCTCAAAATTAAGGCTTCCTATTGTAAGAAATATGTTTCGATTAAGAAAGAATAAATAATTTTATTTCGAAAAATATTCAAAAAATAAAAAAAAAATATAGCAAGAAACGTGTCAAAAATTGACTAAATTTGAAACGCAAATATCTCGAGATTTTGTTGTGATTGGGAAAAACTGAGTATGCCACCGTATGCTACGACCAAAAAATAAGTTGACGTGTCTCGTTGTTTTCGTGTGTCTTTTCAAAAGTTGGAAATTTACCTATGGTGTTATCCGTTAGGCATGGGGATAACCGCCTGACGGATGACCGTAAAGACGTTTAATAGTAAACACATAAAGTTCAGATCTTATATCCTAAACGAATGTGAGGTTAAAATTGAGCGCCGAAACTAACAACAAGTAATTTTCGAAATGTTCTCAAATCCAACAGTGTAATTTATTAATTGTGATGAAGAAGCTGGAGATTATGATGAGGGCGTTGAAAGTTATTTATCTTACCATCCTTAAAACACATTGGGTGTGATGAGACTCTTGCGACATATTCCTAGCGACTTTTATCCTGACAATGAAATTAAAACATGGAACGAAGGTAACGAATAGTAGTGAGACGCATAATCGAGGCTCTACTGTATTATGTGCATTTTTATTTTTTAGTTGGATTAAATAAATAAATATTATTTGAATTGATATTTTATCTTAAAGCAAGTGTATAAACATTGTTTTTGGTTTTTCCATTTGGTGCATAAATTAACAATTGATATGGTGGATATCAATGGAATCAGCAGCACCTTTGAATGAGTTTAATTTGGTTACAGTCCTTGTCTTCTATATACATGTTCGGAGTCTCATTCATCTGCGTCATATAGTTGCAGTTGTATAAAAAATGTTGTTTTTTTCCAATTTCGTAGGCGTGGCACTAGACATTTTATCATTGAATCTTACTTTTGCCTCTCTTTTATGTACACACACCCAGTTTCATTTAACTGCGTCACATATTTATGAGTTATGCTGAATTTAATTCTTCTTTTATATGTGAAGGTGTTATATTGCCCACTTTTTCCAAATCAAATTATGCTAAAATCTTTTTACGAACTATAAGAAACATATCTACCGAATTTAATTCATCTGCGTCAAGTAATTGTTGAGATGTAAAAAAGTTGGTTTTTTTCACATATGGAGGCATGGTACAGCCCATTTTTTGATTAAATCTTATTTCCGTCTCTACTTTTTATATATATTTAACAACTTTATTTATCTGCATCAAATAGTTGGTAAGATGTAATGAATTTATATTTTTTCTTTCATATGGGGGGCGTGGCAGCGTTCATTTTATTCAAACCAAACAGTGCTACAAAATTTCTTCAGACCATAAGCAACGTATGTGCCAAATATTTTTGTCGTTTGGTTTTACGGTTTAAGAGACCATAAACAACACCATCGACCCACCGGTCACATAAACTCATTGAGCTTCATCTATATATATAGATGAAGCTCAGTTACTAACTAAACTCTCACTGATGCAAAACTCAATCACATGCACTGTGGTCTAGAAAACGGAATTGCCAAAATGATATGCCCAAGCCAGGTTATGGCAATGCTAACAATGGTGATCCCAGAAGAAAATTTTTTTTAAACATCAGCAGAGGTTGAGACTTTTTTCATCAATTTGGTAATGCTGATTTCAAAAATTCTAAATTTTGTGCGATATCTTTTATATATTAATCGTATCTCTCATCCCAAGCAGCATAAAAAGGTGAAAAAATACCTCTTGCCTGCTCCACTCCCTTGAAGAAAACACTCTTCTGAATTTAAGCACCTCCGCTCACACTGTAAGCTTTTGCAATTATTACAAATATTGTCAGGTTTGCAAGTGTGAAGAAAGTTTCCATGTTCACGTATTAATATATAGGTTACTAGCTGTCCCGGCAGACATTGTCCTGCCCTTTCCGGTAGGTGGCGCGATATTGTATGAACTCATGTGATGGAATGTAAAAGCGAAACAGCACATTTTTCCATGAGAATTCATCTGCGTTCGTTGTTGATGAAATATAATGCATTTTATTTTGTAACACGCTCTGCCACGCCCATTTTTCTAAACCAAACTTTGCAAAAACCTTTAATAGACATTAAGAAAAATTTTAAAAACAATTAGGAAATCTTCTGTTTTAAAAACGTACTTTTAATACTTAATATTAAAGCCACGTGGTGTAAATTTTAGAGAATCGATTAAGCGGTCTTTGTGAAAATGATATTTTAAAAATTTATTTGTGTGAGAGCCACCGTAAATATACACACTACTAAGCAAAAGTTTTGTAGCCTAAACTATTTCACTTAATATGAAATACACGCGATATAAATTTCAAATGAATCGATTCTGTGTTATTGATATTTAAAGAATAGTTTTGTATGAGGGCCAGCCTAAATATGTGCTTAATCGAAATAAAAACTGACCTATCTTTTAAGTTAGACCAAATTACAGACAGTAAGCCAAATTTCATAAAAATTTGTTAATAGATCCAGGGTTTATCCCGAACAAACACCGGCACACGAGAATTTATATATATAAGAATATATAGATATCAAATACATGGCTTCATCGTACTTCGATAACGAATGCAGCGTTTTTGATGAAACTTGAAAACAAAATTAAGATTTGGGATGGACTTCAAGTTCATTAAGGCTGTTAGAGAGTCGTGGCAACGTTCTAAATTTTTAGCCTCTTTGTGCCATATCTCTCGAACTCTGCAAGATATCGTGAAGCAATTGGGAAGGAGAATTCAAATCAGAAATGTCATTAAATGGAACAAACATGAGCGAAATAAAAATTAGGGGAATAACTCCCCCTACAACAGCTATTAATGTCACTATACTTGCGAAACACGTTTCAAATTTCCCTAGTTATAATCCACCAAATACCAAAAGTGCTATTTTTACATAGTATGGCAAATTAACAATACAGGTAGTCCCCGACTTACGACCGAGATAGGTTCCTAGTCATCGGTCGTAAGTCGTTTAAGTCGTAAGTCGAGTTTCATAAAAAATAACTAAAGAAAAATATTACATACATACTGTACTACTAGTTCCAGCCATTTTTGCGATGATATAAAATTATTCACTTAAACAAACGTATTATTTGTACTGAAATAAATCGAATCCTTGTACATACTACTGTTATTTTTTAAATTTTTTTCTCATATACATATTTTAGGGACTCCCCGAAACTATTTTAAGCATTTTCTATGAAAAAAATTGAAAAAAAAATTGGTCGTAAGTGCGAATAGTCGTAAGTCGAATGGTCGTAAGTCGGGGACTACCTGTAGTCTGCATTGTTATTTCAGTTTGGCAGACGCTATCAACTGTTTTGATAATGGCAATTTTGAAACAACCAATTTTAATTTCGTGCAATGCTGAACGCATCTAATGCATATTTGATTTTCTGAAATAAAATTTATAATATATTCCCAATGTATTAAACGCTTTATATATATATATTTTCTTCTCAAAAAATGTTTCATTTATTTCAGCTATAATTGCTGAGTTATTGTCAATTTTAATGCAAAAGCCGAACAATATAACTGCATTTGCATAATTACAAAAATCGAACCCAACAATAAATATAACCTACCAAATCTGAAGTTTTTATACCCTACACAGAGGGTATATTCACTTTGTCATTCCGTTTGTAACGCATAGAAGGGGGCGTGGCAGGTATGGAAAACTATATATATTCGTGATCAGCGTCACCACCTGAGTCGATATAGCTGTGTCCGTCTGTCTGTCTATCTGTCTGTCTGACTGTCTGACTGTGTGTCTGTCTGTTGAAAGCACGTTTACGCAAAAACTAAGCAAGCTAATTAAATGAAATTTTTCACACAGGTCACACCTTCTTGCAAGCTGCTAGCATATAAAAATGGGCGAAATCGGTTAATGGCCACGCCTTCCGCCCATACTCTATGTAAATATACCCAAGTCCATTTTGAAAAAAAGTTGCAGGGATTTTGATGAAACTTGGTGATTTGGTGAAGCTGAAAACGAAATTAAGATATGGCTAGGTTTTAAGTTTGCAAAGGCTCTTAAAGAGGCGTGGCACAGCCCTAAATTTTAACTTTTATAACGCCATAGCTCGTAAACCGTGCAAGATATTGTGATGAAATTCGGTACACGAATACAGATCTTATGAATCTTGAATTGCGCATAAAGTGGGCGTAATTGTAAAAAAGGGCGTGGCACTTCTTAGCAATTAAAAAATTGGATTTCATATAACTCCAAATTGGCACATACGATTTTCATTAAAATTTTAGGGATGATACCATTGAAAGTAGTCAACAATACAAGCTACGTCAATAGACTGAAAAACTGCTTTTAAGGGCGTGGCACAGCCTACAATATTTATAAACGTTATAAAAAGAGAACTAACAACGCAATCGCTATGAAATTTAATATGGCAGATATACTCGCTAAGAGGTGTCTTCTTGCAAAATTTTGATACAATAGTGCCGGTGGGTGTGGCACCTCCCGTATAAGCAAAATACGTTTAATGCTATAGATAGTGTGCTATGAGAGTAATCTTCATACAATTTTGTGTAGATGTGTCGGTTACTATAAGCTTCGGAATTAAATGAAACTTGACAAGATTGCATTAGTGGGCGGGGCACCTCCCTCATTAAAATAAAGCTGTAAGTGCTATTTTAAGTGAACTATTGGAACAATTGATCTGAAATTTGATGTAAGTGGTTTACTGGGTATTAGGTACATATGAATCACAAGCTGGCGAAATAGCAACAGTGGGCGTGGCACCTCACATTCAATTAAAATACCCTAAGTGGCATAACTATCGAAATATATGAGCAATCATACTGAAATTTTGTGTAAGAAGTTTGTTTATCGAAGGCTATTTTTGGATCAAAATCGGACTGGATTGCATCAGTGGGTGTGTCACCGCCCTAAGGTTTAGGAATAATTGCGGTACATATCGCAAACGATACTAGCTATTGTGCTAAAGTTTGGTTTGTTTATTGAACCAAAAGTGGGCGGAATTCGAGAAGTAGGCGTGGCATGTTTCGTGTTTTTTATTTATATTCTATTTTTTCAACATTTCCCATATTCTTTTGACATTTCCAATCTTTTACATTTCCCCATCAATTTCATTCGGAATATTCTTTATTCTTTCGACTTTTTCATCAATTTTCAGCATTTCTCATATATTTCGACTTATTCAATTTCTTTCAACTTTCTTTAATGGTTTTCATGTATTTTCAATATTCTCAGTTTTTTTTAACACTTTTTAACATTTTTGAACCTTTTTACATTATTTTCGACTTATTCAACCTCTTCAACATTTTTTAACATTTATTGAAAAAGTACTTTCAATGCAGTGTAGGGTATGTGAGTTTCGGCCTGGCCGAAGATAACACCTTTACTAGTTTTATTTTCAATTTAGAAATTGAAATCTAATGATTCATCTATCCTTGGTTAAACTTAGCTAGATTGTTTGCTAGGTTTTTGACATTTGGAAAGGTAAGACCCTTGGTTCGGTACGTTATGTTAACAAGTGATGGTTTTGAATTTGAGTATTGGTAATTTCAAAACCTCAGGTTCACTACGTTACATCAATTGCTACGTTTCAATTTGCTAATTCGTAATGAAAAACTGTTGTTTAGCTATTTTTGTATAAGTTTTTATTTGGCGATATTTTCAACTTAAACTCAAATTGAAGCATGGCAATTTGTGGCGAATTTGCAAACAAGTCATCTGGCAACACTGTTTGCAGTTCACTCGTATAGAAGCGAAATCTTTAGAAAGCTACACTGCGTTAGGGTGCAACGAAAATGTTGATTAAAATTATAAACGCTAACGGGATATAGAATAGCTACATCAATTAATCATCGAGTTGAGTTCCCGAAAAATATCAATTTCGAGATCGGTTAACCAAAAGCGTGTAAAATTTCCTATTTTTCCAATTTTTCAAAGCAATTTACTACCAAAGCCTTGACATGCTGCTAGGGACGGTGGCATCTTTTGATATTTGAAACTGTTGTATTTAGACCAGGGATTGAAAAAAAAAAAACTCTATCGTATGGTTCGATTTTGTGCTGTTTTGTGAACTTTAACTTTTTCCCTTGGCATTCCGTATTTCACTCATTGATTGTAACATTCACGTCATCCTGGCGTTCCTCTAGCAAGCCATCTTGAGCTAATACTCTTCATTTTATTTATTAATGGCTTATCTAAGGTAATACATCACTTTACGCCGATGATTTGAAGTTTTTCTATTGAACTGATGTTGCACATGCTCAACTTCAAGCTGATCTTCACAATATAAGTTCATGGAATGACCACATACTTTAGCTAAGTTTAAGCATATGACGTTATATAGTTAGCACATTGTTATGACTGATTACTATATTTGTGGCCACATTCTTGAGGCAATCGATTCATTTGTCGATCTCGTAGTATTTCTTGACCTTAAGCTTCGTTCCAATCACCTTACTAAAATTATAATAAAAATAAAAACCTTACTGCTTCATTAACAAAAATATATGGACAAAAGCACTTAAGGATCCGTATATGACGAAGATGCTTCCGATGTTAAGTGTCCGTTTTGTGACTGCTACATTGGCTTATTTTATTGCTTTCAAAAACAAATTTTGATCATTTGCTTGGAAGGACTCAACTGGAATTTAGATTGTCATTTGCTTACGTGTGCAATTTGAATTAGCCTGACCCACCTTCAATCACTTAAGTCTCAGCGCAAAATGCTAAATGTTTCACTTGTTTTCAAAATTGCATAAGGCTTAATCAACAGTTATGAATAGACTTCCAATAAATGTACCTAGCCGCACTACACGGAACTCTAAGCTTCTCAATATTGTTACCTTCGGTCTGCTTATCAAAAAAGTGACTTGATAAATTTCTGCTCGATGAATACGAATCTGAGCTCCAAATTTGACCAGCATATATTTTTTTTGAGAAATTTTGTGTTGAAACCCCAAAAAAAAAAATGTGTTTTTGGTCATTTTTGAATAACCGTGTGCACTGAGCTCGGAGTTCCAGAATCTTTCACAATATCTCCAAATAAAGTTTGCCATGCTCCCTTCTGACCCCAAGAAACTAATTCTTCAACGCATCTGACTTTGAAGCCGTGAAATCATGTCAGTGGCAATTATTCTGCGTAAGAGATTACAGGAAATTTATCTGTTTTCATTTTAGTCGAAACCAAAGGCACCCTGAACATTCCGTGAGGATGATTCTGTGTTTCACAGAGCTTCAAGCTCATATACGATTAGTTTTTGTGTTTATTGGCTGTGATCGATAGTAGAAGTGACAAGCTTCAGTTTAAGACATTTTGGAAGATTCTAGGACTACGAGGTTAGTGTTCATGGTTATTCAAAAATAGCCAAAAAACATTTTGGGGTTTCAACCACATTTTTCTCAAAAACTATACGTGATGAACAATTTATGAGCTCAGATTCGTGTACAGCGCATAAAAAGCTATCGAAAACATTGAGACACTTCCCTTGTATGTATACCAGTGATATTTAATTTATTAAACATTTCGATTAGCACAAATTAACTTTTATGACTTTTGTTCAATTATTGATACCAATGTGTCTTTGTGTACACTATGAGCTATGTAGTATCTTGATAGCTCTAAATTAAATCTTTGTTTTTTTGTAATCTGTAAATGTAATTACTGGCTATATTATAAAGTAATATTAAATAACATAAGTCAATTGTTAAACAGATTGGCCTAGATATGATCGATTTTATCAATATTTATTTATACACATAGTTTTTCGAAATAGTTTCCTTATTAATAATAAAAATTAATTTTTTTTTTTTTCTTTTCAGCTACCATCGTTTGAGAGTGATGTAAGTGATGTACGTTCGTTCAAATTTTGCCTTAAATATCTTAGTATTTATATAATATACATTAGGGTGACAAGAAAATATCGATTGCTTGAAATGTTTTGTGTCTGTAACACGGTTCTGTAACACCTTTAGTATACCACAGTAAAATTTCCGATAATTCTATTAAGAATAAGAGGTTGAAGTTAAATGTAAATGTTTTTAAAAATACTTCTTATATACGCCGTGACCATTGTTTATCATGTATTTTGAGGCGCTGAACACGAAGAAGCTACTAATCAAACCCTAGGTAACCTAAACATTACATGGAATCGATTTTTTTCTTATAGCCATATATAATATTTAAAATATATTTCTCACATTATAAAGGGTGTTTTTTTTAGAGGTTTGTTTTTCGAATAGAGATAAAACTGACATTTTATGGTCAAATCTGGCAACTCTAATGTCATTTATATTCAGTTTGGTTTGACATTTCATCATAAATAGGTTGACAAAAGAACAACGCTTGCAAATCGTGCAAATTTATTTCGAAAATAATGGTTCAGTTCGCGAAGTTTACCGCAAGCTCCGTCCATTTTATGGTCGACATAATCGTCCATCAGAGCAATTAATTCGGTTAACCATGGATCGTTTTCGCACTACGTTTACTCTATGTGATAATACGCATCCGCAGAGACGTTGAACAGTGCGCACCGAAGAAACAATTGCCGCTGTAGAGCAAAATGTTGAAGAGGACCCGAATGAATCGATTCGCCACCGTGCACAGCAATTGGAGCTTTGTCCATCAACTTTATGGAAGATTTTGCGCAAAGATCTTGGCTTGCGACCTTACAAGATCCAGCTTGTGCAAGAATTAAAGCCGCGAGACCATGCAATGCGTCGTGATTTTGGTGTATGGGCCAAAAATGAGATTGATCTCGACGCTGATTTTCATCGCAAAATTTTGTTCAGTGATGAGGCTCATTTTTGGTTGAATGGCTACGTCAACAAGCAAAATTGCCGCATTTGGAGTGAAGAGAATCCACATGAGACCCTTGAGACGCCATTACATCCACAAAAACTGACTGTTTGGTGTGCTCTATGGGCTGGTGGAGTCATTGGGCCATACTTCTTCCGAAATAATGCTGGAGAGTCAGTTACCGTTAATGGAGACCGGTATAGAGCAATGATAACCGACTATTTTGTTCCCGAATTGGATGGCATGAATGTGGATGAGTTGTGGTTCCAACAAGACGGCGCTACATGCCACACAGCGCACGTCACAATCGATTTATTGAAGGAAACATTCGATGAGCGCATAATTTCGCGGAATGGACCTGTCAATTGGCCACCAAGATCGTGTGATTTGACACCATTGGATTATTTTCTTTGGGGATATGTGAAGTCGCTCGTCTACGCCAACAAACCAGAAACGTTAGGGGACTTGGAAGCCAACATTCGTGGCGTTATTGCCGACATACGGCCCCATATGCTCGAAAAAGTGGTTCAAAATTGGACCTGTAGAATTGGCTTTATTCGAGCCAGCCACGGCGGCTACATGCCCGAAATCATATTTAAACATTAATGACATAAAATTATCCTTCCAATAAAGCCAAATTGATGGACATTAAAATGATTTTCTTGTGTTTTATTTCAATTCGAAGCTCTATACCTCTAAAAAAAACACCCTTTATATATATTTCTTACTTAGTTTCGACTTTTTCAACATTTTTCGTTTCTCAAATTGTCTTTTTCAATACATTTCGTTGCTTTTAGACTCTTATCAACTTTTTCGATGCCACCAGCTACTTTTCACTTCTTGGTGGATACTTCACATACATAAAGTTACATTTTGACTTCTTTAAACCTCTTTTTGTTATAAACGAATTTTTTTGATAACAAAGTCACTAACATTGTCAAATACTTAGTATTGAAAACTCGACCATTGTGATACCAGTCGAAAAACATCGAAAAACGTCGAAAAATTTCGAAAGCGTCGCATATTGTTGACAAATATTGAAAAGTATCAAAAGTCAACTCTAGTCGTTGAGTATCGAAAAGTCACTCAATGGTGAATAGTTTCGAAAAATATCGCATAGTATCGAAAAATATCGCAAAATATCGAAAAATGTCGCATAGTATCGAAAAATTTCGCATAGTATCGAAAAATATCTAACATTGTCAAATACTTAGTATTGAAAACTCGACCATTGTGATACCAGTCGAAAAACATCGAAAAACGTCGAAAAATTTCGAAAGCGTCGCATATTGTCGACAAATATTGAAAAGTATCAAAAGTCAACTGTAGTCGTTGAGTATCGAAAAGTCACTCAATGGTGAATAGTTTGGAAAAATATCGCATAGTATCGACAAATATCGCATAGTCCCGAAAAATATCGCATAGTATCGAAAAATATCGCATAGTATCGAAAAATATCGCATAGTATCGAAAAATATCGCAAAATATCGAAAAATGTCGCATAGTATCGAAAAATTTCGCATAGTATCGAAAAATATCTAACATTGTCAAATACTTAGTATTGAAAACTCGACCATTGTGATACCAGTCGAAAAACATCGAAAAACGTCGAAAAATTTCGAAAGCGTCGCATATTGTTGACAAATATTGAAAAGTATCAAAAGTCAACTCTAGTCGTTGAGTATCGAAAAGTCACTCAATGGTGAATAGTTTCGAAAAATATCGCATAGTATCGAAAAATATCGCAAAATATCGAAAAATGTCGCATAGTATCGAAAAATTTCGCATAGTATCGAAAAATATCTAACATTGTCAAATACTTAGTATTGAAAACTCGACCATTGTGATACCAGTCGAAAAACATCGAAAAACGTCGAAAAATTTCGAAAGCGTCGCATATTGTCGACAAATATTGAAAAGTATCAAAAGTCAACTGTAGTCGTTGAGTATCGAAAAGTCACTCAATGGTGAATAGTTTCGAAAAATATCGCATAGTATCGACAAATATCGCATAGTCCCGAAAAATATCGCATAGTATCGAAAAATATCGCATAGTATCGAAAAATATCGCATAGTATCGAAAAATATCGCATAATATCGAAAAATGTCGCATAGTATCGAAAAATATCGCATAGTATCGAAAAATATCGCATAGTATCGAAAAATATCGCATAGTATCGAAAAATATCGCATAGTATCGAAAAATATCGCATAGTATAGAAAAATATCGCATAACATCGAAAAATATCACATAGTATCGAAAAATGTCGCATAGTATCGAAAAATTTCGCATAGTATCGAAAAATATCGCATAGTATCGAAAAATATCGCATAATATCGAAAAATATCGCATAGTATCGAAAAATATCGCATAATATCGAAAATGTCGCATAGTATCGAAAAATATCGCATAGTATCGAAAAATATCGCATAGTCTCGAAAAATATAGCATAGTCCCGAAAAATATCGCATAGTATCGAAAAATATCGCATAGTATCGAAAAAAGAAGCTGTGGCGTTAGAAGTCAAAAATTATCGATAGAAGTCAAAAGTTGAAAGTCAAAATGTATCGAAATGTCGAAAAGTATCGAAAAAACTGTAGGCTTTTATTCTTCAAGTTTTGACTCATAGTCAATTCAGAAGAAAATCTATAAATTGAGTCGTTTATTTCCAAAATAGCAAGCTAATCGCTTAAGGTATTTTGTAATTTTGAAACAAAATCAAATCAAAATAACCTATGCTCAGTATGGGTTTTGGAAAGAAGTGTTTCCACTTCCAACCACTGGGCTTGCACCATTAAACTCAAATTCGTAAAAAAATCAATCAGGTTGCGTTTTGAAAACAAACGACTCAAATTGGGAAAGCTTGCAAGTACCCATGATCATGAGTAAGAGGCAGATTGGAGATAAGAACATGCTTTTGACCTGTGTTGACTTATTTATGCGACTTAAAAAAAAAACCAAAAATTATCTTTCACACGATATCATATCACATTGATATCTTTGATATCAAAAACATGACATACATTCTGCCATGTTCGAAAAGGAGTTTAAATAAAGTGGTGTCAACTAACTAGAGTGGTAACGTTGCAAGAATTAAATAAGCAAAGACTACATTTCACATTTGAAGTAATCAAATTGGGAATAAGCTTTGAACTCTTTGGGCCCATATGGCCTGCTTGTGGTTTTTGACTTACGAACGTATGTAGCTTTTGAGTAAAGATTGTAGTACCGAGAAATACCTTTAAAATTAAATCCATGTTGTTGAGATTAGAACTAAAGTTAGCATTTTCCTCTACTCAAGGCTTGCGCAAAAGTCATTTTGTTTTGACTTTTCGAAAATTTTTCAAACAATTAATTCGAGCAATAT